>JAJKFI010000035.1:5344602-5355196 GCA_029204185.1 Lerista edwardsae | reverse complement strand
ATCGACGGACTGTCAATCACTCCCTACTCCCGCCCAGCGAACCGTCTGCTGGGGAGTAGGTGACACCTCTGCCCTTAGCCATCCCCTCCCTCCACTGTGGAGACCAACATATAGGCATAGTCTGTATGAGAGTGTTCAAAACCCTTTTTGGAGTCCAATCAGCCCCCACAGGGTTTTTCCACCCTGTCCATGAAGCAGGCTCCACAACCCTTCCTCATAATTCATATTTTCCAGATTTTGGTAGCATTCCTATGTATTACTATAATACGGGGAAACGACAAGACAAGGGGGATTAGTTTTCTGCCTCCTTCTCCTTCCAAAACACATGAAAGCAAAAACATTTTTAAAAGTGGGCGTGTCAGTGTGGAGTTCACTCTTTCCTTAAACAACTCTCTGTACTTCCTGAGGGAGGTTTTGGCCTGTTAGCAAAATAGCACTGTTTTTATTACAGTTAAGACCTAAAACCCACAAACTTTACGCTCTGTATATTATTTTTCTCTGCATCCACTGATCTCATCCATTCTGAGCTTCACAAACGACCTGCCTGAGATGAGAGATCTGTCCCGTTTCGCCTGCCTACACATGTTGAACGTCTCTCATCCTTCCAGTCACGTGCAACACGTGGCCCTCTTCATGGACGCTTTGAAAAACGATATGACTTTTCTGGTGTGTAGCAATTCAGTCATCTGTGTAGAGGTTATCAGTAGTAAAAACTTACAAACCACACTTTTTAAAGTTTTGTTTCTTTAGTTATGTTTCACTCTTTTCAAAGCTGAAGAAATACTTTGGGGGGAGGTGGAGGAAACGCATATAGGCAATATAAAAAACGTTCGGTATCACCTTCTGGGAAGAAAATTTTAACAAGGCTTCACAGGTATTCTGCCTTTTAGTGAGAAATAAACAAGAGCTGTTGTGGTGTTTTCTTCCTATGATGACAACATAGATCTTGATAGTTCACTGAGGGTGCAATCCTAAACAGTTAGGCCAGCATAAGCTAAACCAGCAAAGTTTGGCCAGCACAAGGGAGACCGTAAAGTTTGTTTGGACCACTCTTGGAGTCAAAGAGGCCAGCACACAGACGTGAGTCATCCTTCTTGACTTCGAGAGTAGTCCAAACACGCTTTATGGTGGCCCTTGTGCTGGCCAAACTTTGCTGGCTTAGTTTATGCTGGCCTAACTCCAGTTTAGGATTGCGCTCTTAGTGTGCAATCCTGAGGGCGCCCTTGGGCTGACGCTAGACGCTAGCATGCGCCATGCCACTCGTGCGCCAGCTGAACTCGGCTGGTGCAAGAGCGGTTCTGGGCGGGGGGAGGCAGAACTGGGTGGGCAGGCCAGGAGGTGGAGTTGGGATGAGGCCGTTAGGCCACATCCAAGCTTCCATCCATAGGCTGCACGGTCCCAATTTGGGCCGTGTGGCATCCTTGGCTCTGCGCCTGCTAACTAGGTACCCATAGGCGGGCTGGAGCCTCCCCTGGGGCAAGGGTGCGAATGTGCCCTTGCCCCAAGGAGGCTCCTGAGTGCTCCAAAGCTGCACTGCATCTAGCACAGGCCTTGCTGTTCCAGCACAGTTTAGGACTGCGCCCTTACTGTCTCTAATGAAATAAATAGTTGGCAGAACATTGCTGAAAGGCCTGGCCTTTGGAGCATCCTTCCTTTCTATTCCTCTTCCTTTCTTCCTTAGGTTGGTTTCTTTTTTAAAAAGTATCTATTTATTTCAAAGAATACACATAACATACACATAACACAAAAATGACACATAACATTACATAAACATACAACACACATAACGCTACCCAATACTAATATTAAAACTTTAAGAGTTCTTATTAACATTATCTCTAAATTAGAACAAGCGTGGAGCAGTATATCATTTCAACAAATCCTCTAAGCATCTTAACCCAAACATCATAGTACTTAAAACCCATATCTTTCAGCCATTTTTAATCTTTCTTTAATCCATTTATCTATTCTTTCTCAAATTATTAATAAGAATTTTAAAAAATTATCTTTATTCTTCAAATCCACAAGTCATTATGCCATTTTTTCTCTCTCTCTTGCAGAAAGTTTATGAGTGGTTTCCAATTGTTCATAAATGTATTTACTGACTTCTCCTTGAGCAAATTTGTCCATTTCCGCTAAATCCAAGATCTTTGTCCACCAATGTTCAAACGATGGTATTTCTGTAGATTTCCAATAGTGTGCATATAATATTCTTGCTGCCGATCTCGTATATAAAAACAATGTTTCAAAGTTCTTTCCTACGCAATCATCTATCAAACCCAACAAGAAAGCTTCTGGCTTCATTTGTACATTCATTTTAACTGCATCTGTGTATATATCCAGTACTTCCTTGCTTTACCACGAGTCCACCATGTACAGTCAAAAGAACCTTCACTTTTCTTATATTTCAAACATTTCCATTTCTAATGCTTTCCATTATCTGTATCTTCTGATAGAATACAGATACTTCAAAAAGGTTTTTTCTATTGCATTTTGAATTAAATTCACATCAAATAATATATAACATGATGGTATTATTCAAAAATACCAAGATTTTTTTAAAACCCCGGCTGTGTCACCTAGTGTGGCCTGCACCCCACACCCACACTCCCTAGCTATACCACAGTTTCAGGCAGCGAGACAATGCACACAGTCCTGCATATGATATTCCAAGAGTACAGTCAAATAGAGTAGCGGTTTTCAAATCTCGTTCCTTCAGGGACCCTTTTCCATTCAGTGGTTTCCATACACATTGACTTGTCAGATGAGGAACATTTGCTTATTATCTGCTATGGAATTCTTTTCTGTGTCTGAGGATTCTGGGAAGGGTTGTAGGAGACACACGACTCATGGAGGGCACTCTCCATGTTTCAAAGGCCTAACTGAATGAACTGGGAGTGTGCTGTAGAGTACATCTAACACTCTCTGGCGGATGACTGGCAAGAGGTAAGAAAGTGTCTTTCAGGGATATTTGTCCCCCTTGATTGATAGCCTGAGAGAATATCAATTACTGTCTTGGACTGCCCAGAATTTTCCACAACACAGTGATTAAATTGGATATTGTTGGGTTTGGTTTTTTTTAAGGAAGAATGTCAAACCCACTTGGTCTGATGAACTGTCAGAATGGGACGCCATTTCCAAAAGCGCAGTGGCCAATCTTCAGATGTTATTCGGCAGCTTCATATTCAAAGATGGAGACTGTCTCTGTAACAGGGTCATGAAATAATGTGATACAGGGCTTTGCTGCCTCTTTGGAAATGTTCCTCAAGGAAAATTAATTCACTAGACATTCTTACGTAAATAACGTGCATGCCGGTTTTCTTTTTGGATGATAATGCCACTGCAATGACAACAAAGTCTGTGTATCTTTTATACGAGTGATGTGGGAATTTGTAACACAATCATACTGGCACGACAGGAGTGGGGTCTGTTACAGTGGGGTGTATAAAGAAAGGGTGACATGAGAAGCAGTGGTGTGCCGTGTGTGTGTGTGTGTGTGTGTGTGTGTGTGTGTGTGTGTGTTAGAATCCAGGGGGTCACATGGGCTGCCCGCCCACCCAAACAGCAGCAAGTGCAAATGTGAGAAGCATTCAGCTCACTCACCCGCCTTTGCGCTCCCAGCTCTATGTTGTATCTCATTCTTCTGCCATGCATAAGAGAAAAAAAAATGAAAGCATCCAACTTTGAGGCAAAATATAACTTGATCTATTCTGTAGCAGTAACTTTCGGGGCACCCTTAGTTTCAATGAAGTTCTATTGTGTGGACTTACAAATTAGGGGAGGGTTTTGCTCAACTGGCTGCTGCAATATGTATGCTTCTGTAATACAATGTGTGGCCGCTAGAGAGAAGTGTCGCATTAGGAAAATTGAAGGAAGCATGACGGTTGCTTATCAAGAAATGTAACAGTCTGGCAGGCTTAACAAGTCAAAAAACCTTCCTGATAAAGCAATTAAGATACAAAGTGGAAGGGGAAAAAAATCCTTATGGAATAAAATGTAGCACATAACATTGCGTAATACAAAAATGGTTTATGTTGAATTTTAAATGTTTCTTATACAATTCAGAGCACTGATTCCAACAGGAATCTTAGGGTATTTTTTGTATCATCAACATTTATGTAGTTATCTTGAATTTTGTGTTTTTATTAATCCAATTTCTGTAATGCATTGTAATGCACATCCTAGTATACAACTTCATAGATTTTGGCGTAGCGTAACTGTTGATGCTATGCCAAAGATAGCACCAAATGTATTCAAAGAAACATATTCATACATCAAGCTATTGAGATAAACATAAATTTGTTCATATGTTGTTACACAGTGTAATTAGTCTGTGGAATTTGTTGTGCGGTGATGGCCACTAGGTTGGAAGGGATAGGACAAATTCCTGGAAGACAGGTCTGATGGCTACTAATCATGATGGTTATATAGCAAACCATGTGCTAGTTTGTGGGGCCACAGTGTTGGGAAAAAAAGGATGACTTTCACTTCTGCTTGTGGATTTCCTAGAAGCAGCTGGTGTGTGACTATGGAACTAGAATGCTGGACTAGATGCTGTTATGTTCAGAAACACCTTCCATGGGTCCCTGAGTAATGAAAAGATCATTGGAGAACCAATATGGTCCAGAACATTGAAATGGAGAGACCTATTCTACTGTAGGCTCATTGTGTAGCCTCAGGCATGTAATGTTATTGCTTCTCTGCCTTATTTCCCCATCAGGAAAATGTGAATCAATGACTTGTCTGTCTCAATGGACGGGTGGAAACAACAGGTTTTTTAAAAAAATGGACAGCAATGTACAGATTGCGTATTATTAACAGTGTTAGGTAGCACCTTTGGACTGGTTCCTACAAATTCATTACCTTTATAAGCTACACAACATGCAGTCATCAGCATTTGACTGTGTGAATGAGATTTCCAAGATCTAACACCATAGTCAAAACTTTATCCTATTTCACATCACTTAGTGCAGTGGTCTTCAACCCTTTTTATGCCACATCCCCAATATATAAATAAAGTATGAGACTGGGAACCCCACTGTTGATCTCACCCCTCCCAGTACCCTATTTGCCCTTCATTGCCTGCTCCCCACTCCCAGTACTATTCACTGTAACTAAATGCAGGTGGGCCTGCAATATTCATGGATTCGGGACCAGCGGATTTCTGAACCTGTAGGTTTCAAACCCATGGGGAACAGGTCTGCCTGGACCCTCCAAAGACCCTCCTAGTATCTGAAGGGGTACATCAGATTTCTTCTTTACCTGGTGGTGCTCTAATCCAGTGGTCTTCAACCTTTTTTCATTCTTGTAAGTTACTACAACCCCACAACTGAGCCTTCGTGAGCCCATTGGGGTCCCGACCCCAAGGTTGAACAACACTGACTTAGTGCATGATGCTTTTCAGTGGAATCAGTACAGCCGTTCAGGGCCAATCACTCTTCTATATTTGATGACTGTAACTGAGGTTACAATATACATTTACCAGGGAATATGCCTGACTGAAGTCAATGAAACCTACTTCTGATTAGACATGCATAGGATTGGGCCGTGAATATGTACACTGATTCTACTGATATGTGCTTGAGGTTGCAGCAGGGGTTAGATGTGTGATTGATCTCCATATTAAAATCTCCATGGGTTGTGAGCACAGAGGCATTTCTGCAGGGATGGCAAAGCTCCAAGTGCTGCAAGAAGCCTTACCCTGTCATGTAAATCCCTCCTCTCCCTTGCTGCTGTAGCCAGTAAGCAATGCCAAGATGTTGCTTTTCCCTGTGAGGATTGGCTAAAACGGTGCAGGAGAGGAGTGATTTCCACTGCAAGGTAAGGCTTTTTGCAAAACTTAGAGCTTTGCCATCCCTGTAGAAACACCACTGTGTGAGCACTTCCAGGAGAAGGCTCCTGGCTTCTCCCTGATATGCCAATTTTAAATGCATAGTGAGATTTTTTTAATGTGGGTTAGGGGAAATTCATCCATTGGCATATTAAGGAGGTACAATAGCCTGCCTGAACCTTCTGGCTTTTAACTGCTTGTAAAGGAATACCAAGGAAGAACAGAGCATTGGCAGCAAATAAAAGCAAAACAGATTTTGCATTCATTTTCCAGAAAATAGAAGCCAGCTTGGCAGCTTGCGATGTGGCAGTCCCAAAAGACAACATTGGGCTTTTACCTTTACCTTTAAGGAAAAATTATGCAAAGTAAAAATAGACTATACCACTTAAAATGCTCATTCCAAAGCCTAATATAGTACTTTTGTAAACATATCAGCGAATGAGATGGTGATTTCGTTGCCTTTAATTGTCATTGCTGGAAAAAGAGATTGGACTTATGGCACATATACAGAGAGGTAGATAGTGTGCCCTAACTGAGTGAGAACGCAATCCTAAACTGGAGTTAGGCCGGCATAAGCTAAGCCAGCAAAGTTTGGCCGGCACAAGGGCTACCATAAAGCGTGTTTGGACCACTCTCTGAGTCAGGGAGGATGGCTCATGTCTATGTGCTGCGTCTCTGACTCCGAGAGTGGTCCAAACGTACTTTACGGTGTCCTTTGTGCTGGCCAAACTTTGCTGGCTTAGTTTATGCCGGCCTAACTCAGTTCAGGATTGCGCCCTGAGCCTGGTGACTAAATTGTGGGTGTCCAGAGCTTAATCTGAGCTCTTAATCTGAGTTGTAACTATTGGCAGACCAAGTAGACCTGTGTCTCTGGCACCAAAGTTTGGTTCTGGCAAATCTGCTTCATCTTAGATTAAAACACAGGCAGTCCGATCCTAACCCACTCTGGAACAGGCCGGCCAACTGGCCTGCCCCATATCCAGCGGGAGGTTGGGTGTGGCTGCAGCACAACCCAGAGTAAGGGGAATTATTATTTCCCCTTACCCTGTGTGCTGCAGCCATCCCAATAGGGCTACTCAGATTTGCACCAGCAAAATGAATGACGCAAATCTGAGTGCCCTGTGTAAGAGGGATGGGGAGCCCTGTGTAACTCATCCAGGGATTGGGATTTGGATCTGGCCTATGTCACCTAGGCTGGTCCCACCCTCCTCCGATCCCAGTCCACCCACGGGTCTGCCCTGATCTGCCCTTGTTCCTCCCTCCCCCACCCCTATGACGACCTCCCTTGGCCAGCCAATACTCACCGGTGTAGGTCCAGGAAGCAGCATGGGAAGGCTAACGCACGTGTTTGTGCAAGCCTCCCCAATTCCAGAGTAGGCCCAAATGTGCCTTATGGCATCATCGCGACACCTTCTGGCCTGCAACAAGGATTTGCCCCAGCTAATAGAGCACTCTGGATTGCGCTCTAAAGTAGAGAGGATCTTATAAGGCACAAAGGCCAGGGAGGTCCAAAGGCCAGACCCAGGCACTTCATTCTTTATGCCAGTGGTATTCAAACTTTAGACCAGGACCCACTTTTTAGAATGGCACTCGTGTCAGAACCTACCGGAAGTTATGTCATTAACCTGGAGGTGATGTCATAGCTGGAAGTGACATAATCAAGCAGGAAGTGCTATCATCGTAACATAATCAAATGACACTCCTGAAATGCAAATTGGCATTTTTGGACTGCAGTAATTGTATAATCATGAAACATCCCTTACAGAAACAAGATGAGGACAAAATATGATGTAAAAGCACTGAACTAAAAACAAAATTTAAAAAAACAACACCTCACTTGAAAATTCAAACTGTTAACACAAAAGGACCTTACAACTGCAGTTTCCAAGATGGCTGCTACCAGCTTTCAACCCACCTGACATCAGGTTGCGACCCAGCAAGTAGGTCCCAACCCACAGTTTGAATAACACTGCTTTATGCTATTGAAGGAGTTCACCAGAAATAGGAGCTTGCTCTCTGCTATACTTAGGCACCATATCCGCAGATGGATGAGGTGCAGTACAGGCATATGTTACTTAAAGATGGGGGTATGTTCTGAGGAACGTGTCTTTCGTTGGTTTTGTTGTTGTGCAAACACTTTTTTAGTGCAGAGCAACACCTAGTGGAACAGACTAGTAATAGCCTAAGCTACAAACCTGTACAAACCTCCATTACTGTATGATCTTATAGGATCGCGGTCAGTGGTGGGATTCAAATAAATTAACAACCGGTTCTGTGTCCTTCAGGGCGGCCTTCAGGGCCATCTGCTGCCTTTCTTCCCTCTCCCAACCTAAAATTAGCAACCGGTTCTGCAGAATAGGTGAGAACTGGCTGAATTTCACCACTGATCGCGGTCCTACATGTGGTCTGTCATTGCCCAGAACATGATTATGCAGCGCATACCTGTATTGCAGCTACTACTTCAGCAGGGGTCATGTGACACATGAGGCCAATGGGCTTTCACCTGACCCTATGAAGCTTCTAGCCTCACTGCTCAATGTTTTGCCTCCAATGGAAAAGACGCAGCTGCCATAAGTCTGTTCCAGATGTTCAGAGGCTTAGCAGGTTGCTTGCTCATCTGATTGCCCAATGCCACCTCTTTTAGACAGCCAATTCTGATCGTCCTTTCCAGCTTGTTGGTCTATAACGCAAAAAATATGCGGTGGTTTACAATACCTGTTAGATGGGATCCAAAAATTGTTTCTCTTCTGATGGATATTTCGTTTTCCAAGCACTCAAACCACAGCACATGCAGTGATAGCCCAATCCTATTCCCTGCCATGCTGTAGCATTCAGGCATGCCACAGACGTGTGCACTGAATACTATGATGGGGAATGATTAGGAGGCCTGCATAAGGTAAGGAAAAATCCTAGCATTAAATATGATGCACTCCTATGCACACTTACTCAGAAGTAAGTTCTACTACCTCTTACCATCTGTTTCTTCTGGGTGTCCTTGTCCAAAGAAATGAACAAGCCCCATCCTCTGTTTCTAGAAGGGCATGATCTGGTCTTACATTTTCTCCTCCTTATATTCTTCTGCCCCTGTCCTCATCTATTCATTGATCTGCAACTCTTCCACCTCTATCCATTTATCTGCACCCTCCCACTATCCATCATCCATCT
Organism: Lerista edwardsae; assembly: GCA_029204185.1. Lineage (NCBI taxonomy): Eukaryota > Metazoa > Chordata > Lepidosauria > Squamata > Scincidae > Lerista > Lerista edwardsae. Next base: position 5,346,201 of record JAJKFI010000035.1, on the reverse strand, counting down.
GCTTATGGGCAAAGGGCAAACAGGCCCTTAGTTGACCTCCTACTGAGCCTGATGCTTTTTTTCTCAGCCAAAGTCCTGTATAAAAGGTTCAAAAGCAGAGCCTAATCATGATTACATGATGCTCAGTAATCATGATTACTGATGGCATCACCACTCCCGCTGTAGGCAAAGTCTTGGCTCCACCCACCTCTTTTCACTACACACCTGCTTTACAGATTCAAGTAGTTTTGTAACAACTTGAAGGATCACCTCCCCCCCCCCCCAAGTATAGCTTTCTGTATATTTTCTGTATATTTTCCTGTCTTTTGAAGTTAAGCTGGGAGCTACCATTGAAAATGTCTATGAAAAGTTGGGGCCCCCAGTTCAGGAACACAGTCCTCAGGTGCCCCTAAACTTACTCTTCTTTTGGTGCCAGATGAAGACTTTTTTTTATTTTTACAGGCCTCTTTTAAACATCAGCGGAATTGTTTTTGAAACTCCTCTGATGAGGCCATTCTATTTTATTGGTACTGCTAATGCTACTTGTTAAACTTTTTACTGTTTGCAATGTTTTCCTGGGAGCATGTGGGCTGAAAGAAGAGGGTATGTGCTTTTTCAACAAATAAATAAAATATAAACTTCTGGATATGCTTAGAGATTTCCCAGTAGCTGAAAGTCCAACAAAAACCTATAATTCATGTAGAGCCTTCTAGTCAGTTACCACATTTTAAAATGTGTTATACTAAAATATTCAGGTTTTTGAAAAATGCCATGAGCTCTATTCATACAAACTGTATTCATACAAGTGCTATTTATTTATTTGGACTGTTCCAGTGAATAATGGAATAATGGATGAGGGAGGGCTTCTATCTCCTTTGGCCAAACCAGGTTAACATTTTGTTCAGATTGCTAAAATTAATGTGGTTGATAAATGAGAACATCCAAATTTTAACAATGTGTCATTTTAGAGCACAATCCTAAATTAGGCCTGGAGTTAGGCTAGCACAGTTAGGCCAGCAAAGTTTGGCCAGCACAAGAGACACTGTAAAGTATGTTTGGACCACTCTCAGAATCAGAGAGGCCAGCATACCGATGTGTGCCATCCTCCCTGACTTTGAGAGTGGTCCATATGTGTTTTATGGTGGCTTTTGTGCTAAACTGTGCCGGCCTAACTCCAGGTTAGGATTGCTCCCTCAGTGTCTTGAGTCAGAGTTTTAATATAACAGCTATTTGGATAAGCCTTTCATCACAGCTAGGATGTGGCCTTTTATTTGCTTGGATGGTTTAAATGCCTGGTTGAACGAAGTATTCATAAAATGTGTGATAATTGAATGGATCAATCAAAACATCCTCAACATTCTTTTCTAAAAGCATTGAGAAATAACTCTTAAAAAAAAAAAAACCACCTCTTTTGCAATATCTTGAAACTTCTCCAACTCACCTCCTCCCTTAAATAGGACCAGGAAACGAATTTATCTTTGTTATTTTGCAAATCTGTTCTGTAATTGACTCTTGCAAACAGAGGGCATCAAGGATAGCTACTACTAATTTATCTTCCAACAAATACATAATAATGATGATGATGATGATGATGATGATGATGATGATGATGATGATGAT
>JAJKFI010000035.1:5179184-5344592 GCA_029204185.1 Lerista edwardsae | reverse complement strand
ATGATGATGATGATGATGATGATGATGATGATGATGATGATGATGATGATGTCTGATCAAATGTCAAAAAAGATAGAGAATATGTACATACCATCATGTTCACATCTAAATGGCTTCAGTATCCATTATACACATGCCCTAGATGGCCATGTGCTCAATATCTTATCATGACAAATTGTGAAAAGCAGATGTTTGGCCACTTCTGGAACTTCTTCTTTTGGACCACTACTACTCTTGTCCTCTGACCTCTTCATTCTTGCATGGCCCAGTCCTGTCTAAAGAGTGGACTGCAGGAACACATGTTCCACTGGCACAGGCTGCCAAAAAAACAGCCATGAGAAGTGCTTTGCACAAGCAGCGAGCAGGCCAGTGGGAGCCTTCCTGTCCACACCGACAGTCGTCAGGAGAACTGCTAGAGCAGGTAAGCCAGCCAAGTGGGGTTGAATGGGGCAGGTGGGGGGCAGGGAGAATGGAATGGGGAGAAGGTGGGATGATGGGGTGGGCAGATTGTCCGGGGGGGGGGGAAGGCTCCGCCACATCAGTGCACATGAAACCTGATCCACTTGTATGGAGCAAAACGAACCTGCGCCAGTGATATCGCTGGCGCAGGTTCATGTTGCCCCATGTCCAAATGTGGGTTTTTTTACTTTAGGAACTTTTATTGGCATGATAATACATAATATGCACAACATCAAACGAACAAATAACTTAAAACATAGGCCCACTAGCTTCCCCAAAATCCATAGGCAGGGTGACCATTTTCTCGGGACTTAACAATCAAAAGTAAATAGGTTGCGACGCCTTGCCCAAATGTTCTCTTACCCCGAGGAGACCTCCAGCAGCCAAAACTCCCCTGTGGAATGGAGTGGAGGCCACACCAGCACAGCACTGCTGCTTCACTGCGCAGTTTAGGTAGACTAGACTTGGGCTGACGGTCTCCCTATTGACCTCTGCTCTCTCTGTTTGCTCTGAATCCCTTTGTTCCTTTGGGGGCTCTACTCTGATGTCACAATGGGCTTTGTTACATTGGACAGGCAAAGGTGCTACGCTTGTGGCACGTGCTGGTTTACAGTGCCATCCTAAGCATTTTTACTCAGAAGTAAGACCCATGGAGCTTAGGACATGTTTGTGATGCTTGGGAGCCGGCGTAGGGCTCCAATGCAACATTAGGATTGGGCTGTTAGTGTGATGAACTTGTCTCACTGATTTTAACCATGTTTAGTCATGGTATAGAGCCCACTCTTCCTTGGCACTTGCCCTATAATGCCTTTTTTGCATTTGGAAGCCAGGGGGCTGGTCCCCCAATCCTAGCAAGGAGAGGGGAGGGGATATACCATACCACTTGTAACAGGGAGCACCCATGTCACACCACTCTCTCCTCCATAGGGATGGCTTCCCAGGGCCTCTGCCTTCTTCTCCAGAGCCCTCAACACTATGTCCTCCTCCCTCACATCACAGGCACACCCTGCCTTTAAATCCCTCCTCACCTCCATCGCATGTGCTCTGGGCCCTTTCCCCACCCCCATAATCGGTTTCTCTGTTGCTCAGCCTTATGAGAGAGGCAGGGCATTCTTGCACAGCCTTCGGGCTCCAACATACCTCTCATGCTGCTCCTTTCTCTCAAATGGAGAGGATTCTTGCCAAGGACATGAGATGAGGGACAGTGTCCCCAGGAGCTCAGTGGTTTTATTTGAAGTGCCAGGAGTCCCAATGCCCGCAGGAGGACGGTGGCCAGGACATCAGAAGTGTTCTGGCGACAGTAAGGATCCCAGACACATGACTTACTTTCTTTGGATTCAGCCTAGTTGCCATGATGTCAGCCAAAACATGTGGGTCACCACAACTAATGAGATTAAACGGCAGTGAGAACAAATTAGGTGAAAGCCAAAACAAGAGGCATGGAGTACTGAAGTAAGACCAGAGAAGGCCAAATTCAAAGCTCACTGGGAGCCTGATCAAAAGCATGTCTACTCAGAAGTAAGCATTATAGTCAATTATAGACACATGATAGTCAATCAATCAATCAATCAATCAATCAATCAACAGGTACTTATATACCGCTTTTCAACACGAAGTTCACAAAGCGGTTTACAGGCAAATAGTAATAATAAAGTTAAATGGCTCCCTGTCCCAAAAGAGCTCACAATCTAAAAAAAGGCAGACTGCCAGCAACAGCCACTAGAAAGACTGCGCAGGGGTGAAGAGGGACAGTTACTCTCCCCCTGCTAAATATAAGAGGAACACCACTGGAAAAAGTGCCTCTTGTCCAGTAGTAATAGTAACTACTCGGGGGGGGGACTTACTTTCAGGTAGGTACTTTCAATTGGGCTTACTTTCAGGTAGGCGTGGCTAGGATCGCCAAGGCTACTCAAGGTGTCCTTGAGTAAGTCACCATCTCTCAGCATACGCTACCTCACAGGTTGTTGTGGGAATAAACTAGGAGGAACAAAACCTCATAAACAGTCCTGAGCCACCCTGAGAGCGCAATCCTAACTCGCGCTGGAACAGCAAGGCCTGAGGGCCTGTGATGTATCCAGCACAGGTTGGGAGAACTCAGGAGCCTCCCCAGCCTCCCCTAAGGACTCCTCGGATCTGCACCACTATATAGTGGGTAGGCGCAGAGTGAGGATGCCCTGTGGCCCAAATCGGGGCCACACGGCCTGGGGGCAGAGGCTTGGATGCGGCCTAATGGCCGCATTGCAACTTCACGCTCTGGCCCGGGCCGGCATACCTCCCGGCATGCCCATTTTCTCCCTCCCACCCATCCTCCCCCTGCCCAGATCCGCTCTTGCGCCAGCCGAACTTGGGCTGGCACCCTTGGGCCAATGCCGCTTCTAGCATCAGCCCAAGGGTTCCTTCAGGATTGCACCCTGAGGAAAGTCACTGGCTGGATTAAAATGTAATCAAAGAATATGTTTGCGCTCTCTCTCTCTCTCTCTCTCTCTCTCTCTCTCTCTCTCTGTGTGTGTGTGTGTGTGTGTGTGTGTGCGCGCGCGCATGCGTGTATTTATGAAAAGGTCATTTCCAACATTCATGGACAGTTGCAGCTAGGCCAATCATTTTCGCTCAGCCTGGGTGATTACCAAATGGACAACGGAAAAGAATCCATCTTGTCGGCCTTCACAACTCCAATTCACAACTTGGCTGTGAGCAGCTTGGCAAGTCGCCCCCACTGCAAAATGCGTGCCTGACTTCTTCCCTGTGTCATTTCCCCATTTCCATGAGATCAATTGCTCTGTCGCATTCTGTTGTCGGTCTTGCTGCCCAAGAAGAAATCCACCCAAGCCCATTCATGTCTCAATGCAATCTAATAAAATAAGGTTGTTGGGGGTTTTTCTCCCTTCGGTAATCCCAGTGTGTGCATGTGGTTCTTTTCCAGCTTGATCTATGAATAATTTACCAGCTAATGACCTCCTTCTCTGTTTATGTAATAATACTCTTAAGAATAGTCAGGCAAGGCAGAAGTGGGAGCCATATGTTTCTTCTCGAATTCCGACTCGACAAATGACCTGAAAATTGCTGTTGCAAGAACTTCTAAAACATATGGCTAAGCAAAGGGAATTTTAAGATCTTGTGTTGGGTCCAAAAACTTTCCAATTATCAACAAAAGATGGCATACCAGCCCAATTACTCCTGAAAGATTCCAGTCAAGACGGATACCAAGTAACCAGAGTTGCGTGGGCGTATGCAGTTTGAACTGACAGGAATCGCAGCAAATTTCAAGTGTAAATAAAGCACGGAGACCATTTATATAGCACGTCCAGACAAATGCATCCCACTGTGCTGAATGTGCTTTCGAGAGGAAGTTGAAATTTTCTCGGCATCTGACCAATGCTGATCTCAAGCCATCATAAACTATTAGAGGTAACGTTTGTTCTCCAGTGTCACAAAACTCCTGCAACAGCTTTTTCACTTCATTTGTCAACAATGTCGGACAAAGAGCAAGGGCCAGGCTCTTACATAAAAAGATAAAAATGTTCCAGACTACTATCAGTTACGGTTCTTCAACAGAGGGATTAAAAATTCGGGGGAGAAAGGGGGGTATTTGATGAACTAAGCGGCAAGATATAATCAGTTAACACAGTGGTTAGTTTAACAGGGATGATTCTCATATTATGTTTTCCAGTCTGGGGGTTACTCCTTATGTTTGCAAGTATCAAGTCCCAGACGCAGCTGCCACCATCTCTAGGTCAATGGATCTCAGAGCGCAATCCTAACCTGGAGTTAGTCTGGCACAGTTAGGCCAGCAAGGTTTGTCTGGCACAAGGGACACCCTAAAGCGCATTTGGACCACTCTCTGAGTCAGGGAGAATGGCGCACATCTGGGTGCTGGCCTCCCTGACTCCGAGAGTGGTCCAAACATACTTTACGGTGTCCCTTGTGCCAGCCAAACTTTGCTAGCCTAACTCTGCCGGCCTAAATCCAGGTTAGGATTGCGCCCTCAGGCATCAGCACTGGGAAAACAGGCTGCCTGACAGCTTACAGAGCCACTGGTAGTCAGAATGGACAGTACAGGGCTTGATGAAATATCTGAAAACTCAACATAAGCCACCTTCATATGCACAATGTCCACATCAACACCCATGAAAATGCAATGTGAGGATATGTAATACATGCTAATAATTCTATTTCTTTCACTACTGGACATGTCATCAGATTGTGGCGACTTTGATGAGGCAAGCTGCCTCTAGCCATGCCAGAGATTCCCAAGAGATTTGTAGGTGACAACATAGTCATCTCAAAGGAAAACTAGAGGTGGGCTGAACCAAGTGGTTCTGCTCTGAAAAATTTTTTTGGCAGATGTTCCATCCAGAGGCCTCCCTAACTTCTGTTCACATTCTCAGCCTAGTTGCTGTTTGCAGAACCTAAAACCCGGCAGATTTGAGCAGGTTTTGCTGGTTTACAAAGATATATTTGACATTATAGGGGTGTCAAACTTGTTTTGTACAATAAGCCAAATGGTATTTATCACATCTGGCTGGAAGTCTGCAGCCTTCCCACATCTGCAAGCAAACACTGGGAGGCCTGCTGGAGCAGGTAAATCTGCACAAGGGGTTGGAGGGAGGTGGAGAGAGGTTGAATGGGGTGGGAGATGGATGGAATGGGGGAGGGGTGGGCAGAAACAGGAAAGTGATGGGTCAGAAAGGAGGGCAGGTCAGTCCTGGGAGGGGGTGGGCTCAGCAGGGGCACACACTGAGAGTGCAATCCTAAACTGGAGTTTGGCCGGCATAAACTAAGCCAGCAAAGTTTGGCCAGCACAAGGGCCACCATAAAGCATGTTTGGCTTACTCTCGGAGTCAGGGAGGATGGCTCACGTCAGTGTGCTGGCCTCTCTGACTCTGAGAGTGATCCAAACATATTTTACGGTGTCCCTTGTGCTGGCCAAACTTTGCTGGCTTAGCTTATGCCGGGCTAACTCAGTTTAGGATTGTGCTCTGAGTCCCAACAACTTTCCTGGGCCTGATCTGGCGGCACGTATCAACACAGACTTGCACCAGCTGTATCGCTGGCACAAGTCCAAGTGGACCCCTTGCTACTGCTGGGGCTTACCCCAAGGAGACTATCAGCAGCCAAAAATCCCTACGGGATGCAGCAGAAGCCACACCAGTGCCACTACATCGCAATACAAGGATTTAGGTAGGATTGGGTTGTCAGCGTTAACTGAAAACGGAATATTTTTTTCCTCTCTGAAAAAAATGGTCTGTAACATACACTTCTGCTAAATTGTTGAGGCTCAGAGTTGTTCAGTGATGTCACCTTAGTAGTTAACGGATATGCTGAAATGATATTAGTTCAGAAACATACATCAAAGGTTCCCAAATCAAAACAGCATGTTTCAGCTGTTGTGTCTGAAAAGAATTTCTTTAAACACTTGAGGTATGGAAGATGCCAAGAACAATGAATCACAAATCCATAGACTGCTTGAACAATGAATGAGAAAGATCTATTTCTGAAAATCTTTCTGTCTTACGTTTGTAATGTAACAGTGGATATCAGGGATGGCCCAAAGTCTTCATTAGACGAGCTACACACAGCTGTGCAGGTAGACACAAATCTCCTGAGCAATGTCTATCTATTGGGGACTCTCAGGCCTGCACCGGGAGGAATCTTGTGGTCTGAAGGTTCTTGCGGGCTGCAATTCTTCCCCCCCCCACTTAGCTGGGAGTAAGTCCCATTGAATTTGATGAGGTTTATTTCTGAGTTGACATACATAGGATCGCGGGTAGCCTTATAAGCAACCTGGGACTGCATGTGCACAAAATTCAAAGCTCTCATCATACACAGAGTATGGAGCAATGACCCATTTAGTAATCTCCCTAGATTCAATTTACATATTCCTAATGACTGTGATTAAACAAATTTATTTTACTTTGATTTGACTTAAGGTCTTAATTAACTCCGGACCTAATGATTGCACCAGATAATACAGAGTCTTGGCAGATGGAGCTCCATGAGCACATGTGGTACTTCTGCCATTGGGAAGAGCCAAAGAGCTTTGCTTCAGTGTGTGTGTGTGTGAGAGAGAAAGAGAGAGAGAGAGTGCAATCCTAAACTGGAGTTAGGCCGGCATAAACTAAGCCAGCACAGTTTGCCCAGCACAAGGGGCACCGTAAAGCGTGTTTGGACCACTCTTGGAGGCAGGAAGGATGGCTCACGTCTCTGACTCCGAGAGTGGTCCAAACATACTTGACGGTGTCCCTTGTGCTGGCCAAACTTTGCTGGCTTAGTTTATGCCGGCCTAACTCAGGGCGCAATCCAACCCAGCGCCAAAATGGCAAGGCCGGTTGGCCAGCACCATATCCAGCGCTGGGTTGGGGAGGCTGGAGCCTCCCCGCGGCAAGGGAACATTCTTTCCCTTACCGTAGGGGAGGCTCAGCCTATGCACTCCTCGAATTGGGGCCGCATGGCCCCACAAGGCCGTCCATGTCCCTTCCTCGTCCCGCCCACATTCCACCCTCCTCCCACCAATCCCCGGGGCACGCTGTCATGGCGCCTCCCTTGCACTGGATGGTTTTGGCTGATGCAAGGGAGGCACCGCGCAGGTGCTACAAGGCTGGCGCTGCTAGCAGACCCGATCGGCTCCCCTGCATCAGCGCTAAGCACGCAGCGCCGGCGCAACCTCATTGTGCCGGCGCTGCGCGGAAGGTAGGATTGCGCTGCCCATTTAGGATTACGCCCTGAATAAAATCATGATGATGTATTCCTCCTGGATACAAGATAAAGGCAAACAGTTTTGCTCCTTATCAGAACAAACAGTGATATCCTGCAACCTCCACTGGAATTTCCAATATTAACCTATCTGTAAACCAAGGGAAAAATTGTCTCATAGCTCAGGAATCACATTAGCATAATGGTTTGCTTCTATGAAAAGGAATGTCACTTGTTGAAATGCTGCCTAATTACAGAGAAACAGAGAGCTCCAGTTACTTACTGTACTGCATCCTCAAGTTTTTAAAGACCACCAAAAGATTTTACTGAAAACTGATCAAAGGCCATTGCTATTCAAAGGACATTCAGGGAGCAATCCTAACCAACTTTCCAGCACTGGAATAAGGGCAATGCAGCCACAGAGTAAAGGAACAAACATTCCCTTACCTTGAGGAGGTCTCCATGACTGCCTCCAAAATAGGGGTTTGCATCACGCTCCTAGACAAATGTAACGCTACATGAGGCTACCATTGAAGATTATTTGGATGATGCAGTTAGTGCAGAATGAGTCAGCCTGGTTGGTCACTGGGGCTCAGTGGCTGCCCATTCCATTCTGAGTCCAATTCAAGGTGTTGGTGATGACCTTTAAAGTCCTGCGTGGCATTCACCCCTGCTAACTAGGCAAGAGGCACTTTTTCAAGTGGTGTTCCTCTTCTATTTAGCAAGGGCAGAGTAATAGTCCCTCTTCACCCCTGCGTAGTGTGTTTCTAGTGGCTGTTGCTGGTGGTGTTCTGCATTTTTTTTAGATTGTGAGCCCTTTGGGACAGGGAGCCATTTAACTTTATTATTATTATATTACTATTTGCCTGTAAACTGCTTTGTGAACTTCATGTTGAAAAGTGGTATATAAGTACCTGTTAATTGATTGATAGTATCAAGACACCTCATGGACCACCTTCCCCCACATAATTCTGCACATCCCCTACAACCATCAGATAGGGCCTGCTTAGAATACTGTGGCCATCTGAAGCTAAGGGACAAGTGGAAAGGTACAGGGCCTTTTCTGTCTGGCATCATGTCTTTGGAACCAGAGAACCTAAGGATAGCCACTACATGGTTTCCGGCAGGGTTTTAAAACATTTTTGTTTTGCTTGGCCTTTGAAGAGAACCTCCTAGGGATCCCTTTGTTATTTAACCCCTAAAGGTATTGGTTGCTGTTTTATACTATTGTATTTTAATTTGGACTTATTGCTGTTTTTACACCTTTTAATCTGCTCCAGCACAATTTTAATTGTTTTAATTGGTTTTATTTAATGTTTCGTCACTATTCACACTGTAATTTTATTGTTTAACATTGCTTTGGTGGTTGAAAAAAGCTGTATATAAATCTTTTAAACAAACAAATGATGGTGATGATGATGATGATAAATTATATCCCAACCTTCTTCCATTAAGTTCAAGGTTGAATTTTATTGGATTTATTTTATTCTTACAACAACACTGTGATGTCAGTTTACGCAAACTTGAACCCTGGTCTCCCTGGCCAGTTCAACCATAAATTATATTTAAATTATGTTACGATAAAAGGCAACCACGAATTAAACAGAATTGCACTTATTTTTCTTTCAATAGAAGCAGTAGAATGTCCTCTTGGTATTTCAGTTAATGATTAGAAGACCTTTCCAAGGGTCAACCAAGTGAAGTTACTTATTTAATCTTGAGGGTTTTTTTTTTAAATGATGTCACAGGAATTCAATGAAATGAGGACCGTTTAAACTCTTTTGCCTTTCATCACATCATTATATCTACAGACCAGAGCATGATATGAATCGGGGTAGTACAATGTTTTGCATTTCCCATTTCCCCAAGCAGTAGAACATTCCAGAACTGCTTTTGGCAGCCTCAGTTTCCTTGTAGAGGAGAGAGGTCTAAGGCCTTGCAGGTGGTTTTTTGTTTTTGTTTTTGTAAAAATACAACACAGAAGGTTGTTTGCAAAATGCAAGCACAGAAGAGCAGGAAAATTCTCAGGCAGCACCAACCTTCGAAGCAGAATCAGTTCGCTACAAAGCAACACCATCCCCTAAGTGCTTCTTGCCAGGCAATTTAAAAAATAGGGTTTTCTTTGCTCATTCTATTGTTACATTAAAATCACTTGTTCTCTTCTCCTGATACACATCCACATACAAAACAGTTTCAGCCCCACCTGCCAGTAGATATGACCTCTATTCCTGGTTCTAAGAACACCAAGTGGCCATTAAGAAAACATCAACCTATGCAAAAGCCTGCAGGGAGTGGCTGAAAAGTTGGCAACCCAACACAAACTGAAGGAAGCTCACAAGTCAGAACCTGGGGCCTGCAAGGTGCAAACCTAATATTCTCAATAAATAAATAAATCCTTTATTTTTGCTGTCCTACACCAGAAGTGATAACAAGTGGTTTATGAACTTCCTCGTGAGCTGTGAGTTACATATGTGGGTTACAATTTATCCCGGCATTATTTATGTGATAACCGCAGGTTTCACTTGATAGCCTGAATATGTGGAAACAATTGCTACGGTCATGTAACGTCAGCATAGAGGAAGGGGCGGCAGCAGATGGTTAGGAGGAGTTTGGGGATAACTACAACAGACAGTGAATTGATAATTCTCTGGCACAAACTCTGGTCAGATTTATCATCAGACTAAGCGTTGAAATCACATACTTGATTTACTGCCATCATACTACCATATCACTGATAAGCAGGGATTCCATTCAATTTTATGGGATTTTTTAAAAAGATAATAAAATTGATATACATAGTCTTGAAGAAGTACATATATTTAGGGAGTAGCTGAAAGGAACTGTAACAGCAGGCATATATACAGTTTCCCCTGGTAGCTGTAATGATTTGTTTCAGTGTAATGATTTGTTTCTTTATTCAGGGCAGAAATTGAAACAGATTATTAGAGAGCAAAAATCTTTAATGATGTTTGATAATGATGCTTTTGAATGCCATTAAAAAAGTTTTGGTTGTGATGGCAGCAAGCATCTCTTGATTAAAGTTGCCAGATAATCAATATGATCGGTTAAATAAAGAAATGCATATTCAATTATTGTGCTTCTTTGGTTTTTGTTTTATAAGATGGCTCTGGACTTAGGGATTACATTTTAAGTGCAAAATTATAATAAAAACAAATAAATCAATAAACAGGGGAAGGGAGCATGAGAGGAAAGAACTGTACTGAGTTTGGCAGCGGAAATGTCTTGGGTGGAAGATAAATGAGCAGAAGTGGTTTGGCAGCGACGGTGCATTCCTTTAGTTTCTTCAGAATCAGGATCAATTTTTCATCTTTTTTAAGCATGAACATGGATGCAACGTTTGAGCCTTAAAATCAAAATTAATGTAAAATTAGAAAGCCTTGTCGGTTTTTTCTTATACACTTTAAGAACCAACAATGCTGGCTTCAAATCATACAGAGCAAAAGCGAAATTGAGAAGGGCTGATTGACAGCCCCCTATTTGGCTACAAGGATTTACATTCCTGGTTGTCTCTTGCCCTGGGCATGTCCTCCCGCATAAAATGAGGGGATCTATATGCCTTGCACTTAATGAAGTCCAGATTATATGGTACGAAGTAGAGTCTGAGTAAAGTCTAAGCCAGAGAAAATAGCACCAAACTCTGTGGGTAGTGGAACAGACAACTGTGCTTCAGCTAAAATGAACACGTTAACAGGCAGGGTTGGCTCTAGGAGCGGTGGGGCCCAATGTGGAACATTCCCAAGGGGCCCCCACCCTCCCCATGGGGCCCCCCACTCACCAAGAAGAGCGTTTGTGGTGCCCTACATAAAGTGAAAATAGTTTGTGTACCTGGAAATTGTTGGTGCAAATTGTTGTTGTTGTTGTTGTTGGTACCTGGAAATACATCACTGCCAACTGTATCCAGGAGGCCCGTTTTGGGCTGTTCGGTGGCAGGGACAAGTAGGACCAATTTAAAGCTGGGCGAGCAGTGCTCACCTCACTGACCTACAACCCATAGAGATCTTGGCTGCAGCAGCAGGCAATTAGCTCACTGTGCTGGTGCGGGGCCCTCTGAAGTGTGGGGCCCAATGTGATGACATTGGTCACGTTGGCTTAAGGCCGGCCCTGTTAACAGGCCAATCCTAACCTACACTGGCAAAGCCTGCACTGTATCCTAGAAAGGATACAGAGCTGGCTGGAGGTCATCTTGGGGTAGGGGATACAGTGGCAGAGTGTGGGGGGCCTTGGGGGCCGTCGCCCAGGGCTCAAAATTCTTAGGGGCGCAAACATTTGCGCCCGTAAGAATTGAGGTGGGGCTCTTCCGGCTTTGGTGCGCTTCCCCCCGGCTTCCATTGAAGCAGGCATTCTCCTTGGAGGCGGGGCTCTACCGGCTTTGGTGTGCCCCCCTGGATTCAACTGAAGCCAGGGAGGCTCGCTGAAGCCTCGCTTCCAAGAGGAACGCAGGCATTCTCCTTGGAAGAGGGACTCTTCCGACTTCGGCGCGCCATTGATTGAAACTGGGGGGAGATGTGCTGAAGCCCCACCTCTGTTGCTGACGTCATGATGCGAGGCGTCATGATGTCACAGCGTGGGGGCGCAACGCATGCCTTGCCTCTAGCACAGGCAAGGCACGCTACGCCCCTGAGGGGATATATTTCTCCTTATCCCGAGTAAATGCCTATCAGCCATGCCTATCAGGCTTCCTGGATCTGTGCCAGCTATTTAGCTGATTCAAATCTGGGAAACATGTGTAGGGCAGCCCAACCTAGGAGGGGGGTTAGGATATGGCGGAGGAGGCCTCCGCTGCCTCAGGCCTTCTTGGGCTCAATGTTCCGCCCTTCCCCAATCCAAAGCCCCCCCTCCCAGCCTCCACATCACCTTCCCACCACCCTGTCCAACCCCCTGCACAGCCTGGCATGAACCTACTTGTGCCAGCCAGTGCAGGAAGTAGATGTGATGCCAGCAGGCCAGCCCATGCCTTTGTGCCAGCGTGGTCAGTTCCCGAGTCATTTGTGACACTTAGCGCACATTTGTGACACTCAGAACTTGCATAGTGAGGTGGGGTGAGGGGAAAGCTGCGAGGGCAAAGCCATGGCTTTCACGTGGCTGAGAATGGGAGATTCCCACCACAGCCCCACTGGTGTCCTGAGGATGCGGGGGAGGAAAACCCCCCATTCTCAGCCCCGGCAAAGCTATGTGCAAATTTGGCTTTGGCAGCACAGAGAATGGGGGATCTTCCCCCCTCCTCCGGACTTGATGGAGCTGTGCTCTGATGGTGTCCAGAGGGTAGGGAGGGAAGAAAATCCCCATTCTCAGCCCTGCCAAAGCAGCATGCAAGCCACACGGTCTCGGAGAGACACAGAAAGCCCTCCAGACACCACTGACTGTCCGGTGGGGGTGTGTGGGGGTGTGCAGAAAATCTGCTGGTTTAATTACTCATGGATCTTTTTATATGCAAGGGTTCTGGGAATCGGTCCCTCACAGATAAAAAGGCCCCACACGTACTCAAAATTTCTTTGCAAATTCTTTGCATCTAAAAAAAATGTACTGTCTCTTTAAAAGTTACAAGTGGCTGGCTGAGGGAACAGCAACATCATTCTCTGATCTCATGCTCATTTCCAGGCAGATATTTCATAAATAGGATGGCAGATGGAATCACGGGCACCTTTGTTTTTCAATGTGGTTATTTTGTTTGTTTGCCAAGCACATGTACTTGAATTTGTGCAGCTATAGTGTGTATAAGATGCAGGCTGACTGTACTGTCCCTGAGGCATCCCTTGGGAAAGACGGTGGCTAAGATCTTCATTAACGTGGCCTTGACCTTGCCAAACTGTTTTATTTGTCTCCTGCTGAATCTGATGCTACTTCTCAGTTAAAGTCCTCTGAAAAAAAAGTTTGAGGACAGAACCTGAGCACTCCTGATCAGTGGTGGGATCTGAATGAGCTGGGAACCGGAGCGATGACCGGGACTCACCGTAGATTGGCACGTGTCGGGACCATTCAAAGCAGCCCAGCAGCGCCCCGCAGCCTGTCCCTTCAGTTCCGCGGTGGACGCGTCCCACCACCGCTGGCTCAGGCACCCCACCGCCCCCCACCCATCTCCCCCGGCGAGCAGGCGCCCCCTCCGAGGCCTGGAGCTCCTCGCAGTGCTGCGTCCATCACGTAGCCGGCGGCGAATGGTGGCGAGTGGGCGAAGCCAGCCCTGATTAGGTTCAGGAACGGCTGTTCCGGCACGTTCCTCCTGGATAACATCACTGCTCCTGATGATGACATTTTGGGTTTCCCGTGCCCAGCTCTGTCATTGGTGTCCTATTTTTTCTGGCATTGGGGGCATGTCTGTTGCCTGAAGGACCTAGGATATGACATACGCCTTATCATCCTTCCCACATTATGTCCTAGGGCGCAATCCTACCCAGCGCCGGAATGGCAAGCCTGGCCAGCCAGCACTATATCCAACACTAGGTGGAGGGAGGCTAGAGGGGAGCATGCGCTCCCTTACAGTAGAGGAAGCTCCAGCCTCCCCTATGCACTCCTTGGATCTTGCACATCCGAGAAGACCATGCAGCCTGAATTGGGGCCACACAGCCTCTTGAACGGGTCTAGGATTTGGCCTTATGAGCGAATCTGTGGTCCGCCCATGTCCCGTCCTCATCCCGCCCACATTCCACCCTCCTCCTGCCAATTCCTGAGGTGCCCTGTCATGGCGCCTCCCTCGCGCCGGGCAGCTTCGGCCAACACTAGGGAGGTGCTGCGCGGGCACAACAGGACTGGCGCTGCCAGCAGCGCTGGTCCTGTTGCCTTAGCGCTGACGCAGGGCTGCCGATTGGCGCCCCTGCGTCAGCGCAAAGCATGCCTTGTTGGCGCAACCCCATTGTGCCGACGCTGCGCGGATAGTAGGACTGCACTGTAAATCTCCTCCCTGATTGGGCCTCTCTTCCAGAGGAGCTGCACTACAGCCTGAGCTACAGAGGCACAAAGTTGCTCCAGCATCATGCTGGCACCTGGGACTTATCCACAGTGGACAGATTATTGCACTGGCAGAGCCATTGTTGCGCCAATCTACGTGGGCATATGCTGGCTCTCTCTAGGATTAAGGCTATGAATAAGATTGTATGAGGAGATACTGGCTATGATGCATGAGGTTCTCATAGCTCTGCCTCCTTTTTATAAGAAAGGAAACTCTGCACAAATGGAAGCACCAAAGTTCCCCTTCTCCTAGAAATGGACAAGAGGCTCTGGCTTGAGTAACACATAACCTCAATTTCAGTAGTACTTCTGTCAGTGGTCAAGGCTCAGAAAGGAATGTTCCCCCTTGTGGTTCACCACACTGAGAAGGAATCAGGGCAGGGTTGATTATTGCCATTACATGGGCTATATCTCCTTTGGAGAAGGCTCTGGCCGAGTCCCCTTCCACACTGAGATAGCAACAGCAGTGGTTCCTTTCAATATAAGTTATCATTTTATCTATTCAATGTTCCATATTTGGGACTGGGAAGAAATTTGTCCTTCATTTAGTCTAGGGTTCTGTGACCACAGAACAGCCAAAATCATTATAGCTGGGGATAAAGGAATATAACAGAAAGAGACTGCTCTTGTTATTCTTTGTTTTTATCTAAACTACTAGCCAAAAAAATAAAAAAATGAAGTTACACATGCCAAAGTCAACACCAGCCAATATTCTCTCTAAGTACTGAAACTGGTAACTGCCAACTTCCAGCTATTATACCAGTTGTCTGCACATGTACATTGTTCTAACCATTAAGAATGTGGTTTTTTATTTCATTTAAGTGCAGTTTACACTAAGACATGCACTTGACATTTTATGCCAACACTTAAATACAAGGGAGAAACATTAGCTTTTGCATATAACTCAAGTTATTTTATGTTATGATGGGAGATTTGACAGGGATGGTGAGAAGGCACGTGGGAGGAAGAGAAAGATGGCATGATGATGGCATCGAGGTGGTGGCCCAGCTACTAGGCTCACTCTGGCATCAGTCTCACAGCACTTCTGGGCCAGAGTGGCACAGGATTTTCATGACCTCAGCAGAAGACTCTATAGGTAGGGTTACCAGATACGAACTGGGACAGAGTGCCTATACCTTTAACCATCGCATAGAAGAGGAAACTTTAGCAGGTGCAGCTCAACATGGAAGGGTGCAAAAAGCTGCAATGGTCAAAATTCCCTCTTCAATACAGTAGTTAAAGGCATAGGTACCCTGTCCCTGTTTGTTAACCTTATCTATAGATTTTAGCAGGACTTGCAGAAATCCATGAACAAGTATGAGACAAATGGAAAGATAGTTGTGGGAAGCTTCAAAATGGTACAGATAACTTCAGAATGCCAGTAGAATTCCATTTTTTAAAGTTCCCAAGGCCATTTTAAAGCTATCTGCTTACTCCTGAGAAGGCTCTCCTTAAACCCAAGAACGTGAGTGTAATGAGAGCTTTCTTGGGTGTAAGGAGAGCCTCCTCATGTGTAAGCAGGCAGGGCAGGTGCAGCACATTTCCATGGACACGAGGGGCAGTTCTGTCTCATCTGGCACTCCCACACTGCACATACATGAGTGTTACACCCAATTCTGCAACTCTTGCTCCTTTTCATTGAGTCTTCTTACTGCTGCTGCTCTTGAGATCCTGGGGGACAATGAGTGGAATCTAGAGCTGGGCTGGGGATTCAGACACACAGGGTATTGTTGTGTGTGTGTCCCCCACTACACAAAGAAAAGGTGTGATTTGAGCTGAACCAGAAGGGAAAATTAAGCAACCTCTCCCTCCATGATATGGCCTGTCCTCCCTCTTCAGATATGGCCTGTCCAGAGTGCTGTGTGCTGTTGTTGTTTTTAAAAGGGGATAAAAGTCTGCGCTCTCCTGAAGTGGGGGGGGGGAAGAGGGTGCTGGAGTTACATGGATTTTCATATAAGCGCTAGTTAAAAGGATCAAGACACAGAAGCACATTGCTTTCCACAGGTCCTGAGTGGAGAACGAATGAATGCAGACATTCTCATGCCTTAACTTGAAGAAACACTTTCCATGTTTTTTGTTTGTTTGTTTGTTTTGCTGTGGAACCCCTGACTCCCAGAGGTGGAATGCCTGAGTTTGCAAGAACTTGCTGGGCATCTGACAGTGCAGTGAGGGTGTTGCAGGTGAGGCAAAACTGCCCTGCTGGAGTTCTTTGAAAAGAGCCCCACTGCTGTGATCACACAAACACTTCCAACCCACAGGCTTTGAGAAGCTGAAGCCCATGGATTGTGTTTGCAGGATCACAGGCACTGCAGCAGCAGTGGAGGCACTTTTCCAAGAACGGCGGCAGGGCAATTCTGCCTCACCTGCAACACCACACCGCATGTCACTGCAAGATAATACAGTATATACCCAGATCACTGTGTGTGCCTCTTAGGAAATCCCCCAACATGGCATTTATGCATTCCAAAGGAGATCCATAGTTTCATCCAAGGGAAACCTTTCTCAAGGCTGGTCCCAATATTCAGCAGGGAGAGGCAGTCTACCTAAGGATGCCAACTTGTGGGGTACCATTGCCAGACAGGAAGCATTCAGTTATTCAATTTATTCTATTTTCTCCCCCCTAGAGTTGGGCACCTTTTAGATTTTCTACCCCTGCCTCCAAAGTAACTTCGGTCACCCCTGTCACGCAGTACTTATCTCCTCGCCAAGCTCCTGGAATCCTCTCCTCACTTCCAGTCCAGGACCAGATTTTGCAAACTGAACCGGATGCCTTCACGAGTCATTGCAGAATTGGGCCCACCGACCGTCCTAAACGTGCGCCTCCGCTGGTGGGCGGGGATTAAATTGGGCGGAGCTTTTGGGGTTTTTGACGGACATGTCATTGTAAAGCCAGCGAAGCGGGAGGAAACGGTCCTGTGTTTGTGAAGCGTTGTGTCGCCCGCCTCCCACCCTGGTTCACAGCTCAGCTGCCGGCTTTAACCCGCCCCTTTTGACGAGACTCTCCCTCCCCTCTCCAGCAGTGCGCGCGCCCCGCTGCCCAATGGAGGAGGCGGGGATGCTGTGCGGACTACGGGCGGGATGGGGGCGCAGCAGAGCTGCAGCCGGCCCGGGACAAGCGCTGTGCGAGACAGGCGGCGGGAGCTGCAGCAACAGCCGCACGCTCGGCGGGGAGCCCGGGCTGGAGGCAGAGACAGGCGCCGGAGGAGCCACCGAGGCTCTGGCGGGCTGGGATGAAGCGGGGGGCGGGCGGCTGTGGGGTCAGATAGCTTCCCGTGGAGGAGGAAGAGGCGACGGCTGCTGCTATTGCTGCTGCGGGGAGGAAGCGGACGGCAACGGGGCGGTGGTCGCCGCCGCCGCGGAGTGGGGCTCCGGGCAGCTCGGCGGGGGAGCCGCAGCCGGAGGAGGGATGGCGGCTCCTCAGGGCTACCCGCTCTCGGACCCAGGCTCCAACAGCGAGCGCAGCGCCGACTCGCCCCTGCCCGACGACGACGGCGGCCCCTCCTCGGCCGGCCCCGCCCGCGCCCACTCGGCCAGCCCCGAGTGGGGCGAGGAGAGGTTCCGCGTGGACAGGAAGAAACTGGAGGCCATGCTGCAAGGTGAGTGCCAGGGGAGGGCGGGGGTAGACCACTCGAGCCCGCCAGCCCCTCCTACGCGAGCCGAGGCTGACGGCCCCGGGGCAGCCGAAGAACGTCCCCTTCGTGGCAACGTGTCTCTTGGCTCCTTTTTTTCTTCTCGGCTCTGGGAGCCCCGTCAGCTGGTGACTGGGCCACAGATCTGCCTCTGATGTGTGGTAGACTCGCCTTCCCCACGTGGCAGGATGGCACAGGCGTTCTGTGCATCCATCTGCGGAGGGAGCGATCTGGTTTTTCTGCAAGTAGAGCAGAGGCGACTTTAGCTGGCCGTCCCGAGTGGAGAGACCACGGGAACTGGCTGACATAGTCATAGCTGGTGGGGGCAGGGAGTATTGGGTGCGCATGGGCCCCTCCTCCGTCTTTTGCGGAGAACTTAACGGCAGTGACAGCATCCACAAGCATGTACAAAGGAGTTAGCCAATATGACGACTCCTCTCTCCCTCGTCCCGTCTGAGGACTTCTGGGAAGAGAACGAGCAAACGCTCGCGTGGTGGAATTGTAGCGGTGTCCTGGAGTTCACCCTTCTTGAACAATTTCTGATGGGATTGGGAGCCAAAGGAGAGGCCTGGGGCGGGTAGCGAAAGACTGCGTGTGTTTCTAGGCATCTGGAATAGAGGGCCAAAAGTCTCGATCCGTTGTGAATGGGCATCTCCAGCAAGCCTTCCAGCCCACCTTCTCCATTCCCTGTTCCGCTTGGTGATAGAATTTCCAACCTAGACATTCCATTCCAAACCACCGCTGGAAATGGTGGCTGTTGATTGCTACTGCTCGGGTGTCTTAAGTGCAGTGTTTTTCTCTCTGTCCCAAAGTGCCAGCTGTAAAACAATGCTAGAAATAGTTTGCAGAGCACACACTTAACTATGTTGGCTCTGTGTCTCACTTGGTGTTTTCTCTCTCTCTCTCTCTCTCTCTCTCTCCCTCCCTCTCCCCCTCCTCCCCCCTCCCTTTTTTGGTCTCCCGGCTTGTTTCCCAAATACATCCAATCCCAGATGTGGATCAACATCTCCTTTCTGCAGATGTCAGTGTTTGCAGCCCCTGCCTTTTTAGAGGTTTGGCAGCGTATTTTACCAAGCTAGCTTTGTATAAACGTTAGCATCAGAAACTTTGTGCAATATGAATCTCTGATTAGCCTGTCTAGTTAAAAGAAAGACAATTGCCTTAATTAACACAGGCATGACTTTCTGCTTCACAGCATCTCAAGGCTGTAGGCTTCTGAGGGCAGCACTTTGGCTCTGCTTATTAGCCTGACTAATGAAATCTGCACTCAAGTGAATACTCCTGCGGTGGGAGACGTTGTCAGAGTCACTTTGTAACATTTGAGTAACAGATCTGTTGTCCTCTTCAGAAGAGAAAAATCTATCAATTCGCCCAGCATTTGAGACTGATAAACTGAGGTCTAAAGTCTATATGCCTCCT
Organism: Lerista edwardsae; assembly: GCA_029204185.1. Lineage (NCBI taxonomy): Eukaryota > Metazoa > Chordata > Lepidosauria > Squamata > Scincidae > Lerista > Lerista edwardsae. The sequence goes on along the minus strand of JAJKFI010000035.1, from coordinate 5,325,432 downwards.
GTACTACACATTATATTTAATTGTAGCAAGAGTCAGACTTTCAAAAGTTGTTTGAGGTGATGTAATATACAATACATGTAAATGTCTTCTGTTTGGAGGTAGGGGAGTTCAGACTTCTCAGGAACTCTCTTCATACTAACCAATCCTCCATGAATGTTACAGAGGATTTTAGCAAGTGTTCTAGAGCAGTGGGTACTGTTAAGGCCTCCTGCCCCTAGCAGTCATCCTGTGCAATTTTTTTAGTATGATACAGTAAAAGGTAAAGGTTTCCCCACAGTCTAGTCGTGACCGACTGTAGGGGGCGGTGCTCATCTCCGTTTCAAAGCCTGTAGAGCCAGTGTTTTTTGTCCGAGGACAAGCTTCCATGGTCATGTGGCCGGCATGACTCTAGGAACGCCGTTACCTTCCCACTGAAGTGGTCCCTATTTATCTACTTGCATGTAGGTGCTTTCGAACTGCTAGGTTGGCAGGAGCTGGGACAAGCAATGGGCGCTCACTCCGTCGCGCAGTCTTGAACTCCCAACCTTGCGATCGGAAAGCCCAGTAACAGCGGATTAACTCGCTGCGCCACCACATCCCACATAATCAGTAATCCCACGATACAGTAATCAGGCCTTAATTTCTTTGGCATCAACGTGGATTCCTTGGCATCTTGCCAAAAGAGGTTTTGCAGATTTTTAAGTACTAAAAAAGGTCAGGGATTACAGTGTGGCACAGAATCATTTCAATAAGTCCTACAATTTGAGACTCTGAAAACCATGAACTGTCCCTGGCTATTTGTACCTTGGAATCTCCATCTTCTGCAATTTGGGGTTTAGTTGTGGGAGGAGACAGGAAGTGGCCTGCAAGTTGTCTTTGAGGCAGTTTGTCGATCCTTATTAATCTTTGAATTGTGGGAACCTTTGATAAGCCTCTGTGGTACTAAGAGCTTTAAGAGAGTTTGAGAACAGCTTCTATTGTGTAGCCATTGGTATGGGTGAAAATTCTAAAACAGGGTGACTTAGTTTAGTATTACTAAGACTTTCATACAATATGGAAAGTTGATTGGGAAAGAATGGCTTCAGTTTTTGTTTGGTGTTTTTAAAAACCCTTATGTGTTGAGAAATGTTTGAGGGTATGTGACAAATGTGGCTTGAATGTTGCCTGCGATTGTGATGAAATGCTTAACATTTTGTTCTGTTTTGAATTATGTTACTGATGCTGGAAGTTGAGTAAACAGGTCTTATAAAATATTTACAAGGAGTGGTTATAAAGAAAGGATGTGTAGATTAGAAATAATTGGATGAACAGAGTTGTTCTGTAACCAATTGAACTTCTAATGGACTTCATGTTTTGTTGGTGGAAGTTGGATTTGATTAACAAAGCAAGTAACTTCATTGTACTGGAGAGGGTGAAACGAAACATGGTTGATCTAACTGGTGCGTGGTTCATGGAGTGCAAGTCTATCAATAGCTATTAGCCATGATGATTAAATCATTATACAGGTACTTGGAGTTAGTTCATCTCTGAATGCCAGCTGGTGGTGAACAGGACGGAACCAATGCCTTTATGCTCTGTTCCTCGGCTTCCCAGAGGCATTTGGTGTGTCCCTCTTGAAAATAAGGTGCTGAACTTTGTGGGCTTGTGTTCTGATCCAGTAAGATGACTCTTATGTGTGATCTGTTGCCACCAAACCTTGCCATATTGCACATCTATCTCATGGAGGTGTATAGAAAATATATCCAATCACTGTCGTCACACCACCACATTCTTATTGCCATTAAGCTGCAAGGAACTTGACGTTGCCGCATGAACAAAGTTAATTTTTTTGCATAATTGGAACATTGAAAATGAGGTAATGAATCTTGTACATTTAGCTTCATGTCTTCGTAATTGCAAAACACCTGGACTGAACCCAAACACTCCTCTTTAGAAATACTTTGTAATCTCATCAGTAACTGTGGCAGACAAGTACATTTCTTGTTCTCCAAAACGTTGATTAGCTCCCAGTTGCTCCCCCCTCCCAATTTGGCTTTCTTAAAGCAACTATTGGGAAACAAAGTGTTTACCTGCAGTGTCTTACTGTGTGATACCTGTGTGTGTGTGTGAGAGAGATTTTGACTGTTTTGTTCCATGGTCATAACATCACTTTTGATCACTTAGTGAATTGGGGGTAGTAATAGAAAAAGGGTCAGTATGACTGGTTGTAATGTCTGGAATTCGTTTCAAATTAGATTCAGTCTCCTGGGGGTAGGTTAATCTTTAAGCAGTTAATATTTTGTTTTGCTGATAGAGGGCTTTTGGTATGCAACTGAGTAGAGAGTTCACAGAACCTACTGTAATTGCTATAACTTTAAATTTGAGGATACTTTTAAATCCTAAAAAACATAATATCAAAAAGAGAGAAGTCTCTGTGTATAGCTGGTTGATGTTTAGGGATAAAGATGGAAATGAAATTCACATTACCATAGTTTGCCTTGGTATTTCCCTTGATACATGGTAGTATTCTTCCCACTTTGCAGGAGGACAGCCAATATGGATAGTCTTATCTGTAAATAACAACTTGGTAGGCTTATATAGTCAGCTAAACTACCTTTGGTTGTAAATGCATAGCAGGACAGCTGGTTCACCTGTATAAGTTTAAACTTTGGTCTTATTAATTTGTTGCATGTATACCATTTGTAAGTTACTATTTGGTGGGTGGCTGTCTGTATCCATTTAATTGTATATGTACCATTTTTAAGTACAGTAATTGTCATGTACCTTCTAAATACTCAAGCAACAATCTTCAACTTTTTTCATCTCATGGCACATTGACAAGGCACTAAAATTTTCAGGGTACATGATTAGTTCGTTATAGTTGACAAGACATGCTGTTCTGCTGGTTGGGAGCTCAGATTCCTCAATAGCCCTACTAATAAATGAACCCCAAACCCAGCAGCATACCATTGGTAGGACACTAATGTGCTGTAGTACACCAGTTGAAAATCACTGCTATAGGACATATAGTAAAAGAGCAACTTCTCAGCAATTGCCAATGATTTGTTTTTAATGTACTGTACTTTGAATAGGAATAGAATAACCTACAACAGCAGTTCTCAAACCTTTTAGACTGGTATCCACTGGAAGTGATGTCATGGCCAGAAGTGACATAGTCAAGCAGGAAGTGCCATCATTGTGACTTTATGACATCCTTGTGACATTGAATTATCCAATTTTACAGTTATAGAATCATGATCCAAAAATACAGATTTAAACATATTTGGTAATAGAGTTAGCAGCAGTTCTAACAGCCATAGTTCTCTTTTACTATGCTTCTGTCAATGTGGCATAGCCTCTCCTGCACCAAGAAAAGCAACCCCATTATGACATACAAATGTAAGCACTTCAGCACTTCCTTAATGAACTGCTTTGCTTTAATCCAGGGGTTCTCAAACTTTTTAGACTGGGTCCTACTTTTTAGAATGGAGCTCATATTGGGACCCACCGGAAGTGATGTCATTAACCGGGATGTGATGTCATAGCTGGAAGTGACATACTCAAGCAGGAAGCACCATCATTGTGACACAAATGACACTCCTGGAATGCAAACTGGCATTCTTTGACTGCAGCAATTACACAACCATAAAACATCCTGACAGAAAGCAAGATTAGGGCAAAATATGATGTAAAAGTACTGAACTAGAAACTTAATTTAAAAAAAACCCTCACTTGAAAATTCAAACTGTTAACCCTAACAAAAGGAAAATAGCAAGAGTAAGGGCTGCAACTTCCAAGATGGCAGCTCCCAGCTTTCTACGACCTACCAGATATCAGGTATTGACCCACCAAGTAGGTCCCATCCCACAGTTTGAGAAACAATGACCTACAATATATAATCTCTCACTTTGTTCATAGTCTGGCTATTATCACTTCTGCATATCCATGTTTGAATTTATTTCCTTCCCTCAGGCCTGTGTCACATGTTTTCATCTTATTGCATACCCACATCAGTATACCCACATGCAGAAAAATCATGAATTGTCCCAGAGATGGAATAAAACAGGCAGAGGGAATGTTGTTTTCTCTCCCTGCAGCCACCCACCAGTCTACTTCCTTTCTTCACATATTCATTACATGCTTTCACCTTCTTCAGCCAGGAATATTCCCTTGTCAGGCATGTGAATTTAGATTGAGGTGAATGGCTCAATGATAGGTGTCTGATCCCTAGGTTACTTTGAGTAGCATGGGAGCCATTTAGCTAATAGTCATAGAATGGAACTGCATGGGTCACTTAATAAGTTGGTTTCTCCCCAGGTTTGCATCTCTCTTCTTACCTGAGTCCAGTGATACCTGAGCGCTCTGATACTTTTTTACACATTATCAGAGAGACATTGGATTTGGTCCACAGGAAAACAGGTTCCTTGCTTCTCCAGTAGCTTAATTATTTGAGTTGTATTTTTATGATTTGAATAATTTTATAGATGGAGCGTCTTAAGTACTTGATAAACTGGACGTTTTCAGAGCTTACAGTAAAGGATAGAGTGAACAAGTATTAACAAACTAATTGTGCTGGAAGCATACTTCTGTTAAGTGAACAGAAGAACAAAAGTTTGCTTCCCCAGTCCCAAGATTCTGGCATTAGTATGTGGGTTAATTAAGGTAATTGGAAACAGCGTTAAGACCGCAATCCTATGAACACTTGGATGAAAGTCCCCTTGAGCACAGTGGGACTCATTCCTTCTGAATATACTTAGCATTGGACTATTTGTATTTGAAATCAGAATTCTAGCACCAGCTATCATTCTTAGTGAATAGGCTGTGCTCATAATACGCTATCAGATATTTCAATCAACCAAGCGAAGTTCTAATCACTCTGCAGATAGGGATTATTGGAACATGATGTACCACTGTGTGTTTTTCCAAGAGGAGGAGAAAAACATTAATCTATTTAATTTAACTGATACCTTATGACAGGGCAAGTAACACTGTGGACTTCATTACAAGTAAGTTGGAAGGCCATAGTTGATTTGAATCATTGCATAGTAGAACGTAGCGCATTGTATCATCTGTTTCACTTTGTGAACAGGATGGGTTCCAAGCTTCAGGGGACTTACTGACATTAAATACCATTACTAGTCGTGAATAAAATTAAATGAGAAGAGCCTGAGGTACATGGTGTGTGCATGGTACATGGGTATAAAACATGTTGTAATTGTAGAAATTCTGAATTTTAAAACTAGAAGAACTGGAATTGCCTAGCTTGCCACCTGTAATCAAGCTTACTTTACTGATGGTTGGAGTAATCTTTTACTCAAAGGACTATGACAAGAATCTGTGGTCAGTTCATTCTGCACCACATACAGCCTGTGCCCTATACAGTTGGACCTTGGTATCCACTGGGAAGCTGTTCCCGGACCCCCGCAGATACTGAAATCTGATAAGTAAATTCATGGGTCCAGTCCATGGGACCACCAGACAAGATCAGATACGGTCTCTGGTTATCATCCAGAGATGTTTTGTGGCCCACAGAAAATTCTACAGACCTCAGTCTCATCTAGAGGTGCTAGAAGGACACAACTAGTTTCTATGAAAACTGGAAGTGCCCTTCTAGCAACTCTGGATGCCTTCCTGAGCCTTGCAGGGCCTCTGCAATTCTCAGAAAAGCTCTTGGACACGACTGGAGAAATCTCTGATTGTGTCGGGGCACTCTCGTACAGCATTCCCCCTGGGTTCCTAACCCATGGGTAGTTAAATTTGTGGATACTGAATCTGCAGATAGGCAGTTTGTACTGTACTTACCTCTGTTCTGCAACCTCAGGCCCAATCTTACCCAACTTTCCAGTTTCTGATGCAGCTATGCCAAAAGGGAGTATTCTGCATCTTGGAGTAGAGGGACAGTCTCAGATGCCTTCTCAAGTTGCATTACAGCTGCATTATTGCTGGAAGGTTGGATAGGATTGGCCCTCAGTCTGCTGGGAATGCCATTGTGTTGATGGATTACGGTTGGATGTTCCCAACTGCTATAAGATTTGTACTTTACTAGCAGTTCTGTGCTAAATTTCTATTCTACTACTTAGATACAGTAGTAACTTACCACAATTAGCATGCTTGCAAAACTAATCCCAGACAATTTTAATTGCTATAATAGCAAAGCTGGCCATGAAAGCCTTAAACTGTATATCAATACATAGCATAAGTAGTTTGCAACTGGAATATAACACAGAATAAATTTTCAAAAGGTACTACTGCATAAAGATATTTACTAGCTCAACTCCCCACATTTGCCTTCTGTTTGCATTCTGTGGCAAAGTGATAATCCTGAAGAAGGAAAATTTAGTGCTGTTGGAAATTAGGTGTGAAGGGTGCCTATGTACAACAAAGATGAGGAACAAAATTATTTTCAAGCAACTTGGTCATACACACTTTGGCACTATAGGTTACTGAAAAACAAATTGTCCTTTTCTTCCATCACCTGGTAGTGATAACTTCCAAGATGTTTTAAGGCAGAGAAGATGTGATGGCTAACAAAAGTATTAGTAGTATTCAACTTTCAAAGTTTTAAAATGCTGCTTAAGCAAACAGTCTCTGCATGCCCCCTTATTCCCACTCCTCCCTGTGCTTCTAAATTGATCCTTCCCTTTCAATACTATAACAAAACTCTTCCAAAAATCCTAATCACAAACACTCAAAGTATGTAGGAAACAGGGAAGAAAATGGGTTTAAGAACTGCTTAAGTGAGCACTGTAAAGGTAAAGGTTTCCCCATGACCAAATGGTCTAGGCGTGACCAACTATAAGGGTTGGTACTCATCTCCGTTTCTAAGCTGTTGAGCCTGCATTTCTCAGAGGACAAGCTTCCATGGTCATGTGGCCAGTATGACAATATGCCTTAGCGCACGGAATGCCATTACCTTCCCACCAAAGTGGTACCTATTTAGCTACTCGCATTTTTACGTGCTTTCGAACTGCTAGGTTGGCAGGAGCTGGGTCAAGCAAAGGGAGCTCACTCCATCACGTAGTTTCGAACTGTCAACCTTCCGGTCAAAAAGCTTAGCAGTTTAACCTGCAGTGCCACCACGTCCCTAAGTGAGCACTACTAACGTTTAATTTCAAACAGTTCAGAAAACATTCAGATGTCAGATGACCAAACGTTCAGATGTCATTTTTACCATTCCCCTTGTGAACAACATGGTCTTTAACATCATGGTCCAGCATATCTTCTGTCCACTTCTTGATTTGTGTAAAAGTAATATGCTAAAGCTTGGTTCCTGTCCGTAAATATTCTTGGGTAGCTGACCTGGTTTGAGCTGATATATCACTGTTGAGGGTTTCTTGAACCTGAGCATCTAAAAATAATAATGGGACATCCAAGTGCATCTGAAGCCATTATTTTTCTTTTTGGTTTGGGACTTGGCAGCACTTGTTATCTCTGCTAGTAATTAGTAATTAGTTTAAAATCTGGCAAGTTTGTGCTTTTTTCATTTAGTAAGGCTCAAACATCATGTTTGCTCAGCATGCTAAGTGCTGCTTCAGTGGTAGTGTAGCAGTCTCACCCTGTGTGTATGAGCTTATGTATGTGTTTAGCCTTTGAAGTGCTTATGTATGTGCTTAGATCTTTAAATTCTTAGGAGTATCAAATTCTCCTGTACAAATTCTTCTGTATCTTCATGAATTTTCTGAAAAGCTTGTTGCAACATTTACAACCAGTGCACAAGCACTATGTCTTTTTACAGTAGTGTATACCTAAAAATATTTTGATGTGCAGTATTGTACTCTTACAAATTGTTGGTCAGTTTCAGCTCTCTTCAGTCATGTTTCACGGAAGTCACCTTTGTTGATTACCTGTTTTCAAGAAGCAGTGATATATTACAAGATCATTCAAAAGCGTTGTCAGCCATCATGGATTTTGAAATTAGGAATGGAGATATCATTGCATCAGGAACCTCTTCCTTCTCTTCCCCTGCCCCAAATAGCATGTATGCCCCCCCCCAAAGACTAGTATGGCTTGAGGAGCATTACTCTGTTGTCAAACTGGCTGTCATTGAACAATGCCAACAAGAGGATTCTAACACAAGGCACGTGGAAAACTCCAGTCAGTGCTGTCTAGCCCATTACACTGGTGCTGTGTTGTGTTGCTATGCTTCCATTCCCTGGTGCATGTTTCTACACTCTTAAGGAGAAAGTAGTTGGGACAGACTTTTCCAAATGTATTGATATGATGCTGAATCTTTGATGTGACAGTGGTATTCAAACAACTTTTTAACTTTCAGTACTTCTAATTTGAATGTGTTTTCTTATACTGAATTAATGGAGGATTGTGGGGGAGTGACATGCTTCTGAAATGGATAGGTGTGCAAAGCAGGAAATTCAAGCTTTTCTGTATAAATACTTTTTTTGTGGTAATAAAACCACTAAAAGGGTCCAAGTCTGTCTAGTTTTTAACATGCCTCTGCAATTCTGTACTTAGCACACCACTGAAGTTTCAGGTTGGCAGTCTGCATTCTGTAGTAACCAAGACACCTTAACAGCATTTACATTTGGTGCTTTGGGTGTGTAGTAGGAAAGTTTCAGTTCCATTTTAAGCTTTCATATGCCAAATTTGCTGATTAGACTTTCCTATAGAAAAATAAATCTATGAAATGGATTTGTATTTGGGAAATGTGGGAGTTGTAGTCTTCAAAACGTTCTTGCATTCCATTGTTAACTATTGTAAAAATACCACTTTCTCAAATTTCCTTAGCAGTATAACAGGCTATCTTGGTTTGGCATGAATGTTTTGGTTAAGTATTGCTGGCTTGCACATTCTTGTTGGTTACGTTATAATCTTTACCTATCATTGGAAAATATGTCCTGTGAACTGCTTATTGTGGGACAGCCTGATTGAAAGCCTGTCTGTTTGGTGAATAAACATACCAGTGTGTAATTTTACAACATAAGCTAGAAAATTGAAATATCTTCATAATTGTATATTTAATGGGTAATAGGCACCTTATATTCCATGCCAAAGAAATTCAAATTGTGCAGCCAGAATAATACCCTATATGCAAATGTACATACCATTTATCTAATTGCTTTTCCTTGGGCCAAACGTTTTTGTAAGAAATGAGGAGAGGAGAAATGTATGGATGTGGGCACAATGCATAACTCCTATCTTAAGGTTTGCAGAGGTCTGAGAGTGGGGTCATCTATGGTGCAAATTAGGCATGGATTTCTCATCCGTCCTATTTTGTTGGTGGTTGGGATACTGTGGATATAGCATATGTAAAGCTTTCAGATGTCATCCAGGGAGACCAAAGATTTGGAAAATGAAACTGAACACCCAGTCTACTCTTGGCAGAAAAGGCAAAGATGCCAAAAGATCTCAAGAACTAACTTAACTACTTCACTTAGCACGTATGGTGGATTGCAGCCACTTTCTCATGATTAAGAGGATGGGTATATGCATAAATATGCACCTTGACAAGAAGGTTTTAGTTACAGCTGTCACAGATGTTGGTGTAGAAGCAAGTACTTGCCCAACTTAGTGGTTTGTTTAGGGACACTTCTGCTCTCTGAGAGGACCACAGCCCAACAATAAAATGAGCGAATACTTGGCACAATTTTAGTTAAGTATAATCTATTAGTGTGTTTTCTCTTTCAGAGGCACCTTAAATTTTTTTGCAGATTTCAACTTTATATTTGATGCAAGTGCAGTATACCTGAGCATGCAAGATACTGTAACTCACCCAGGGTATTACAAGGGTAAGGCTTACATGGCATTGAGCCAGTGAAGCTTCATGACCCCATTGGGGTCCTGACCCACAGGTTGAAGAATATTGGTTGAAGAGCTTTAGTTCAAGAAGTCCTTTTCCGATTGGATCTTGCTAATATTTATTGTGGCTTATTTGTATTTAAATCTTTGATTTTACTGTCAATACCTCTTTATTTATGTTGCTTTGGGCATCTCTTGGGGGGGGGAACTTACTACATTTATGTTAAATGTTTTACAGCCCAATCCTGACTTGCATTGGTGCAGGCTGGCTGGATTGGTCTGTGCTGCATCCAGTGCAGGCTGGGAGGCTGCTGAGCTCACCTTGGTAAGAGGATATTTTCCCTTACCCCCCAGGGTAAGCCCCAGCCAGCCCCGTTGGGCTGCTTGGATCTGCACCAGCGAAATTGCTGGTCTGGGGACAGTTGATTACAATCCAGCCTGTTGATTGATTGATCTGCACTGGGCTGGCCTACCCATGGGGCTGCTCTAGGATTGTTCCCTTAATGGAATTTTTTTTTTTACATAATCTTTCTTCTAGCCATTTGCTGCATTGCCTTATTAGAAGATGTCTGCCTGTATTGATGGCTATCAGATTTTTTTAGTGTCCTTTTTTTAGTGTTTAGTTTGTTCAGTTACTTTTACTAGCTTCTTGATTTAGGGAAACATACTAACATTGTTTGAAAATTTCACTTAGTTGTCTGCTTCCCTGTGTCATTGTTGAGAAACTGGAAATTCTCTTGTAGCAAACTATGTGTGTGTGATGCAGAAAGGGTGCTGTCCGGTTCAACAGATTCTGTGCTATAATACTGCTGCTGCTAACATGTTTAGCAAAATCTTAAATAAGAGTTCAGTAATTATGGCCCTTGTAGTAGCAAAAAAACAACAACCCCCATAGTTAAATTCCTGCCATTTCAACATGTCTTTAATTTGTTTGAGCATTCTTTTCTGATGACTGTCTAGTCTTAGATCAGAAATGTAGATACTTTATAAAACTCTTAATAGCGTAAGCAGTAGGGAAAATGAGTAAATTGTGGCTGATTTAGGGCCAAATCCTATTCAACTTCCCAGAGCTGGTGCTGAGTTGCCAAGGAGAGATGCACTGCATCCTGCAGTAGAAGGGTGCACAGGCCTCCTCCAGGTAAAGGAACATTTGTTTCCTTTCCTCAGGACTGCATTGTGGCTGCACTGGCACTGGAAAGTTGGATAGGATTGCGCCCTTACTGTTTCTGTAAAGTTCTGTTTAAGCCAGGAGTCCCAAACTCATTTCACGCAGCAGGCTGAATAGTATTCATGATACCTGCTGAGTGCCAGAAGTTTCATCATTAAAGAGGAAATGATACGGTTAAGCAGACAATAATAAACAATTTTAAACAATAGAATGTACAACTTAATAACTGAGAACAAATACAGAAACAACTTGGCAAAGCAGCAAGCCTGGAACGGCGCACTCCTCCAAAACTGCTGGGAAGATGGGATGAGAATGCTGTTTACAGTGGCACTGTTCATTAACATCCCCATCTAACCCAGGCTAGAACAGGGAGCCCAGCTTGCTGCCCTGCAGTAATTTATTACCCCATATCGCACAGCAGCCATCCCAATAGGCTCCTTGGAGCTGTGCCAGCAAAATTGCTGACACAACTCTGAGGGACCCACGGAAGATTGGCCAGGATGAGCGTTTGGATCCAGGCTATGTAGGCAAAGCTGGTCCCACCCCACTCTCCAGGCTGGTCCACCCACAGTCCACTCTCTCCACCATCCCCATACCACATTCCCCAAATGTGGCCTCCCTAGGTGGCCTTAAACGTCCTGGTGCAGGTCCACGAATTGGCATGGGGAGGATGGTGCACATCTGCGCACCTTCCCCAAGTTATTGCAAATGCACTTTATGGCCCCTAGGATTGCACTCTCAGTGGTACATCTTCTGGGGGAAGACAACCTGGCTCCAAATAATTCAGCATGACTCTCTAAACTTTCTGGAAGTCTCCATTCTTCCCAAGATCACAATAGTTCTTATGATTATCACTTTTCTCCGCTGTTGCTCTTAAATTCATACATTTTCTTGAGTTCAATCTCCAAGGACATTCTTGTCCAGTTCCCAAATTAAACTCTTAATTGCTTGACAGTATTGGTTTTACCTAAGGTTATGTATACTCTGCATGAAGAAGTTCTGCATGTAGGCAATCTGAATTCTTCAGTATGCATAGATCATATGAACGGAGCAAATTAGTACATTTTGTGAATAAAGTTGCAGTTTGCTGTTTTGGATAGCTTTCCTGGTCTCCTGTCAAATCCCTGTCTCAAAAATCAAATCCCTGTCACAGATAACAGGGTATCCTTTTTTTAAGCCACTTTTCTATCATCTGGGTCCTCAGCAGGCATCATCCATAGGCTTTCAAGAATATTGTCATAGCTATAAGGGGGAGAAACACTATAAAGTGCTGTTTCTCTCAAGAATCTGTACTCTGTTCTGTCATCGCAGTCTTGACTTTATGTAGGTGTCTGTGGAACTGCAGCATACATGCTTAGCATGGCCTACATTTCTGAGTATTCAAGCAAACAAATTAGACCCCTGCTTAATCTTGATCTTTGCTGCCATAGTACTTGCTTGTGGAACTATATCTGGTGGTTGGTAGCTTGCAAGTTGCTGTTGTGCATTGTTTCCTGGAGTAATGTTAAAATGGTAGCAACAACAGTTGTCTTGGCAGGAGATGGTTATGGTAGCAGGAGAGTCTGGGAAGAATAACTGCACTTCTGTTGACCTTGCAGAAGCTTTCTCCAGCTTGTGTCAAAGCTCCAAGACTAAAATGCTAGACCTTCTGCTGTAGATAGAGTAATGGCTTCTGTTTGAGGATCTTAGTGCAATTCACAGGCTCATATGCCCTGTAACCAGCCCAGGGCCCATATGAGGTGTGAACATACAGCAGAGTGTATCCTTAAGCACTTACAATCCAAGGCAACAAGGCACACATTCTCTGCTACCAGCCTGGGACCACAGCTAAGAGTAACAGCCTCTAAGAGCACTGAACAGTCTCTAAACTTTAAAACGCCCCAGGCTAAACTAGCCCCAACTACAGGGACCTATCCCAAAGCTATAAAGCTTAACTTTAAACTGGTAGAGTGCCCAAGCAGCAAAACTGAATTTAGCTTGGTTCCAAATACTCACAAACAAAGCTTATAGATTAACTATGATCTATATATATATAAACGAATGTGGGTCTGTGTGTGTGTGTGTATGTTCTGAATAGGCTCCTCAACGCCTGGACCGATCGGGACGAAACTTGGCACGCATATACCTTGCGGCCTGGCGACAAACACTGCGGGGGTCAGACCTCCCTAGAGCCCCCGGGGGTGGGGGTATGGGGGGTCCCCACGTGAAAATGGTCAAAAACGGCCAAACCTGGACTCAAATCCACAGTTTTCGGGGTCGCCGAGATGAGCGCCCCCGCTCCCGATGCCATTGGAGTCCAGGTTCAGCCCTCCCCCGACGTGGGGGGCAAGAAGAGGTGCAAAACACAGCGTCGACCATGCCCTGCTGGAACGCCTGGACCGATTGGCACCAAACTTGGCATGCGGAAGCCTGGCAGCCTGGCCACAAACACTGCGGGGGTTGGGCCCCCCTAGCGCCCCCGGGGGTGGGGGTCCGTGGGGGTCCCCACATGAAAATGGTAGGAAATGGCCAATATCTGTGTCAAATCCATAGTTTCCGGGGTCGCCGGGACGAGTGGCGACTCTCCCGACACTGTGCGAGTTCAGGTTCACCCCCCCCTCGGCATGGGGGGCAGGAAGGGGTGCGAAACGCAACATCCGCCATGCCCTGCTGGAACGCCTGGACCGATCGACAAGAAACTTGGCATGCATACACCTTGTGGCCTGACGACAAACACTGCGGGGGTCAGACCCCCGCTAGCGCCCCGGGGGGGTACGCGGGGGGCCCCAAGTGAAAATGGTCTCAAATGGCCAAAATCGGCGTCGAATCCATAGTTTCTGGGGTTGCCGGAACAAACGCCGATGCTCCTGACACCGTCGGAGTCCGGGTTCGCCCCCTCTCGGCGTGGGGTGCGAGAAGTGGTGCAAGACACAATATCTGCCTTGCCCTGCTGCAACGCCTGGAGCGATGTGCACCAAACTCGGCATGCGCGTGCCTTCCAGCCTGGCAACAGACGCTCTGTGGGTCTGGCCCCCCTAGCGCCCCGGGGGGGCCCAGGGCCCCCATGTGAAAATGGTCAAAAATGGACGAGATCGTCCTCGGTTCTGTAGTTTCTGGGCTCACCGAGGCGAACGGCGACGCTGTGGGAGTTCGGGTCCGCACCCCCAATGTGGGGGACAGGAAGGGGTGTGATACGAGATGTCCACCATGCCCCACTGTGACGCCTGGAGCAATTGGCGCCAGACTCGGCATACGTATGCCTTGCGGCCTGGCGACAAACACTGTGGGGGTCAGGCCCCCCGTGCCCCTGGGGATGGGGGTACGCAGGGGGCCCCAGGTAAAAATGGTCGAAAACGCCTGAAATTGGGAGATGGGTCAGGGATGGGTCAGGGATGGGAGATATAAACACCTGGGCGAAGCCGGGTACATAAAAGCTAGTTTATTAATAAACAAGCAGTTACAAAACTAGGAAAGGCTTAAAAGAACTAGCGGACTTTAACTAAGATACACCTTAAAATAAGAAGATAACTAGCTGCCTAACACTAGACTAGGCCCTAGTATATGCAAGATGGCTAGCCTTGCTGGTTCACCTCCTTCTTGGTCCAAGCAGGCCGCAGGTCCATCTTGGCTTGGTGATCTGTAGGTCTGGAGATCTGAAGGGTTCTGATGATCTGATCTTTGACGATGGTGTCTGATGGTCTTTGAAGGTCTGATGGTCTTGATGGTGTGTGTTACCTGTACCCCCCAAACTGGGTATCTTTATACCTCTCTGGCACATCCAATCATGACAAAGGTCTGCCATCTCCTTATGGGGTGATAGAATGTTTGGAGGTCACAGAATGGTCAGAAAAGGTTACATAAACAAGTGATGGGTCTCAGCTGTGCAGAATCTTCCTGATTGCAGCACTAGTTGGATGGAACCTTCCTGATGGCAAGCTGGTGGTTCAGCGTCCCTGACCCCAGCTAGGACCTCACACCTTTCTGCAGAAAACAGGGGAACTAGAAAATTACACTTCAAGTGAGCTGATTGCCACCAGCTGGTACGTTAGCAGCTTCAACTCATTCCCACAGTTTGGAGTCATGTTGACAAAATGGAGTCAAACCATGACCTAGCCTTCTTTTGCTCTTTACTCTTGGAATTTTTCCTCCGAAGGTTCTTAGATTAGCGCAGTCTGTGTTTAATTATATGCAGAATGAGGTCTCAGTTTGGCAACTCACTGCACAGGCAATTTTAGTTCATCGTCATTTTATGCAGAACCTCTTGAAGTTATAATATTCTCCTTGAAATGGAATGTTAGGAATCCTTTTTTGTGGAAATGGTTTTTTAATAGTGTTCCATATTGTTTCTTTGAATGGCAACAAATGGAATGTGTTGACTTTAAAATTAGTATTAATAAAATGTTGCTTGCATGATATCTAAAAATATGGAAGGTTTCAATTGGCACTCAACAAAAATGTTCCATCCTAAAATTTATTGCAGACTTCGTTACTGTGTTTGCTAATACTCATGCTGTTTCTAAGAGCTTCATCTCGTTCTGTGATTTGCCCCTCAGAGAATTCATCTAATATTGGAGATGTTGGCAGCTTCAATCGAACTACAGTACCTTATGGGAGTACAGTACTTTAGCAGGGGGTGTTCATGTTTGTAGCACATAGGGTTGGAATTTGACCAGCAGAATAAACCTTGGCCAAATGACCAAATTTGATTCCTTTATTTAGAAAGGGGAGTTACACCATTTATCAAGTGATAATAGGATATGTGTGTGCGTGCACAAATTTTCCTTCTTTCTGCTGTCTTTTGAACATCATTCTATTTAAACATCACATTCTCAATACTCCAAAGCATGGTCTTGAGCAGTGCTCCTCACACCATAGGTGACTACCTCCTTGCCTGGCTTGCTCATCTGACCCTCCTTTCTGTTTGTGCCTCTTTCCTCATTCTCCTCCTCTTCCAGCTGATGTCAGCCTCTTCTTCAGTGAATGGCTCAGCGCAGCACCACATGGTCTGGGGCTCCCTGAGACTTCTTTTAGGGGTCTCGGAGGCAAATGTTTGAGAACCGCTGGTTGGAGGATTGTCAATGTGCTGTGGGTTCTCGCCTCCCTCCCTCTCACAGATGGCCTTTCTTTCTGTTACCTTGCCTCCCTTTCTGTTACCAACCCACAAATTGCCTCCAATTTTGAAACCATGTTTTAGACTGACTTTGCAAAATGTGGTTTGAAGGATTAGTGGTGTTGTGACATTGAAAACGAGCCACCTGAGTTGCCTGCAGTGATAGCAGACTGCTAGTAAAAAGTGAGGCTATATGACTTAAGAGGTGAAGCAGCAGAACGGGCCTGCTTTTAAAAAAGGGTTTGACTACTGCAACCTGCCACTGCTGTTGGATGACCCCTTGATGCAACAAAATGAGGTACCCTGCCTCTTAACACAAAGGCATTTCACTTCCTGGATTGCCTGACAGTACTAGTCTATAATAGGCTGTCTGCTGGCAACCATCCCAACCCTTATAAGCTGTCTCACTAAAATACAGTGATTGCATGATGGCCTTTAGGGTGCTCTGAAAAAAGATCTAACCACACAGTACAGTAGGTCAAATATGTTAATATGGAGCTTGAATGTGTATGAACAGTCATCTTCTGGATTTCTCATTGCCTCCAGCAAAAGTAGTAGATGTCTATTTCAGGGGGTGGCAGAAGAGAGAAGCCCGATTGTCAGAAAGTGATCTTGGCAGCCTCGGTTCTTCCAAACTCTGAACAATCTTCCAACTGATGGAGATGTTAATTTGCTTCAGAGTGTGACAAGTGGATTTTTTTTTAAACCATTAATAAAATCTTCTCAATATCCCAATTTGTCCTCATTGATTGAGAATGTTGGAGGATTGAAGCATTTATTAAGACAGGCTGTGCATTGTTGTGGAGCAAGAAAAACTCTGTGGTGGATAGTGGCATAATGTAATCTGGAATCAATCTTGCTTAATTCACTTTTCAAATATAAGAAGCAATATAACAACATAAACAACACTTGTATGCTAGCACACAGTAAATGTAAAATGTTTTGCATTTCCTTTTCTCTCTGCAATATGTCTGGGTATGAAGCCTACAGGAAACTGCTAGCTAGGATTTGTAGGGGCTAGTAACCAAACCCAAACAAGCAATATTGCCAGCAATTGTTCAGTCTGCAGCCTGACTTCCAGTTCAGACTAAAGTAGAACTGCTTGCCACTAGTGGTCAGTAAAGATCCTTTGACTTCTTTAGTATTTTTGAAAGGTGTGTGTGATAAACTGCCTGACTCACTTTAGTGCTGGAATACCCACACTGTTGGTGGGTTAAATTTCTGCCCCCCACCCTTCGCAGCCTATGTCTTATACAGAGCTCATTTTGGCATTTATAAGGCAGGGTACAAAACTTTTGACATAAAATACAGTATGTTTTCCCCATGGAAGGTTCTTAGTGTTGTGCTTCATTTTGTAGGCAGCTTCTGTGTATACATGCAATTTTGCAACTGCTCCAAATGTAAGACTCTTAGACTCTTAAAATATGGTTGGAGCAGGAGTGTAATTTGTTTAAAATACAATTGTGTACAGCCTGTACACAGAGATGTGTCTGTGCTAGTCTAAAAGACTCATTTTCCTATTGGGCTACTGTAATAGAAACAATCTAGAATCCTTAAAGATGGACTTTAACAAATTAAGATAAAATGGCTTTCAATACTTCAGTGCTTTTCTGACACTTAAGCATGTCTTTATTTATTATCTTTGTTTCACTATGAATGCAGAACAGTCACAGGAAGCACTGTTTGTTATTGCCGAATTTTCCTCAACTGGTTTTAGTACTGTTCAGTGTTTTTACGTCCATATAATTCAGTGAAAATCCTACCTATTCTAATTAGACATATTAAAAAAAGCCAGTTGGGCCCACATAGTTTGTTAGATCAGACTGAGTAGGGGTCACCTACTTGGTGACTACTTGCAGTTCTCTACCTTCCCTCTTTTAGCCCATAATCATGTCACTTGGATTAAGATTCTATTCCATTCATCCCTTTTGCTACTTTCACAATAATAGCTGCATTTCTGTGCCTTCCTCTAATTCACAGGCTTTTTGCACATTACAGGGACAGTTAATGGTAATGGCTTGAATCTGTTTCAAATCCTGGAAATTATTTGCAAATTAAGTTTTTAATAGGATAAAACTCATATTTAAGCCTTTGTTAAATCTTACATTTGTTCTATAAAGTTTGCTTCTATATTTAGCTTACGTTTGCTTCTATAATGTAATTTTTGAGGAAATGTTTGAGGACAATAGCAGAGTATTATGTAGCTTCTATTGCAGTCATTCCCAAATTGTGGGTCAGAACCCACCAGTGGGTTGCAAGCAGTGGTGTCATTCTATAATGAAGTACCGGAACGCAGGCGGGACTTACCCCTTGATTGACAGGGGCCCTGCGACGCGTCGCCGCCTGCTGTTCTGCCGCGGAGGGCTTCTTCCGGGTGGCGCACCCCTCCGCGGCTCTCCGCAGCACCCAGCGTGCCACCCAGGCAAGCGGGCACCCCCTCCGAAGCCAGGGGTGCCCGCGCGGGGCTCGGAACGGTGGCGACACGTCAGAACCGCGCAGCCAATCACGCAGTAAGTCCCGCCCACCGTTCCGTTAGTTCATTATAGAATGACACCACTGGTTGCAAGCCAATTTCAGGTGGGTCAGAAAGCACCTAGAACAGCCATCCATGAAAATATGGGAGGATGGAAAGGGGGAGGGCTGTGCGGTAGTTCTGTTTGTGTCAAGGTTGTAAATAGGCTTTTTCCTTTCTGATTCACTTTCCTATTGGAAAATGGCTGAGAAATAACTCAACTTATTGCTGCATTTTCAGGAAAGCAGCAGATTCTGATGTCACAATTATGGCACTTTCAGCTATGACATTACTTCGGTGGGTCCCAGACAGATTGTCATTCTAAACAGTGGGTCCTGGTCTGAAAGTTTGAGAACCACTGTTCTGTTGTCTTTTTCCTCTAGTGCTGAACTTATGGGTGAGGTAAAGCAAGCAAACAACTCTTTTGCCATTAAAATGGCAAGGCATGTGCATGTCTGCGCTCTTTTACTCGAGATGTACTGGAGCACTTAAGACATTTAACTTTGCTTTTTAAAACACTTGTATCAGGTTAGAATCAGATTTGGCCACAAGAACAGGGTACTAGTTCCATATTTGTTGCTGTCATACAAAGAAGTGTGAGGGATACAGTATTTATAAGGGAGAAAGTGATGGGTTGAAGAGAGCTCTTGCTCCTTTCCCTGCCTGCAGTGTTTTAATGAGCTGTGGTAAAATTTATCTGCGTCATCCACTGCAGAAAAGGAGCAGCAAGGGAAGGATTAAGCACTCCAATCTGCTGTTCATTCCCTACAAATCTCTCCCCCATCTTCACATTGTACCCTGGAGACAAATGCAGAATTAGGTGTCTTATGCCTGTTGCTAAACATCTGGTTTCATCCTCCGTGTTTACTTTGCAAGATAAGTATCAGAAGGGAAATTATAGAATGGCTTTTGAACTGTTCTTGGTACAGGTGACGTCAATTTCAGCTTCACCTTTTGGATGCTAGAATACCAAACTCCGAAGTACAAGTAGGTTGTCAGATCCAAAAGGTGAAGTGTGTAAAATTTCAGCGCTAAAGCACTCCACAGTTCCATTTTTGCAGACATGCCTACGGTGACTTGATCAATACAGGTATTGATTCCAGCTGTTGGGAAGTCCACCAGAGCCAAGACTTTGGAAGATGGTATGTTGATTTTTGTATGTGCTTTTAGAAAACAGAGGATGTTTCCAATTAAGCTTTTCATTCTTTTCTAAAGGTAGTTCAACTCCCAATGTAATATTGGATCCTTGGACTGCATTAGTGGCACATTGCTTTCCAAACCCCAGGTTCAGAGTCTTACAATGTGAACTGGGCCTATCTTGTACATAAAATGCTAACCAAGCATAGCCTTCTAGCAGGAACTTGCTTTAATAACAAACTCCACCCCCAGTTTACCCCTTGTCCTGCAGAGTAGGAGATTGATAACGATTAAGTTACCACATCCCTTCCCCAAAGTTTATCAATGAAGTCAAAGACAGCAGAAAAAAGCCATCAGGAGACTAACTAGAGAGACAAGGTAGAATGCCCAATCCCAGCAATTGGTGGAAGCAGTACAGGGGATTTATTTGGCCTTGTTTTCCATGACTGCTACTGTTGACAAGTCCAATTTCACATGATTGTTCTGGAGTCTTGTAGACCTGTGAGATTAGGATGATAGGGCTGTCCAGATCCACAGGTGGAACAAGTTCCAGAATCGTACACCACAGGCTTATTAGACAACAGCAGGCAGCCCAGTCCATCTGCTTTTTTGCATTAGTTGGCCCTGATTTGTACCTTAGGGAATTTCCAAAGTCATTTTTAAACAGTCATGGCATTTTTAATCTGACATGGCTGAAAGGCAGTATTGATTAGCTAAGTCCCCAGTGCCTCTAAACCAGGTGGTCTTGCAACATATTCAGCATTGATTTCAAAGGTGCTTGCTACAAATACAGCTGTAGGCTCTCTTTGAGCTGGAGTACAAGATTTTTAATTTAACCATTGCATGTTCACAGAGGACATCATAGGGATTCACCATTGTCTCCATGGTTTCAGCACCTCATCAGCATAGGATGAGGTTCTCTGAAGGCATCTGGTCTCTTTATGAGTAACTCTTAGGTGGAGTAGTTTTGTTCCCCAGTCACAGAGATGGCCTTGAAGAAGAAATTCAGCCTTTTCACATATCTGCTCCAAGATTCCTGGCTTGGCTCTAAAGCGGGGTGCCCCCACTCATTTCGTACAGCAGGTTGAATAGCATTCATGGCACCTGCTGAGACAGCTGAAAGGGATACCATTAAGTAGTAATTGATATCATTGAGCAGGTGTTGACCAGAAGGAAGCACTTTTTTCTCACTTAGGAACTCATTAGCTCCAAATGACAAAAGAAAATATGCATATTTGGAAAATATGGGAGAGCCCAGATATCATATGCCCCCTCCCCTTTCAGCAGCACTGCTTCTGCTAAGTCATCACTTTGCAGCACAGCCAGCTGCAAGATACTCTGCAAAATGAAATCTCAGTGGAAGTGACACTGCTGAAAGGACAACCCGCAAGATAATTGGGCTCTCCCTGCCCTTCAGCAGGGTCTCCTTCTCTTACCCTCATGGCCTGCCTCTTCCCCTGTACCATTCCTTGCCTTCTGAGATCTCCTTCCATCCCTTGCTCCTAACACCTCTGCAGAAGCAGCACTGCTGAAATAGCAGTGGTGGGAGAGCTCAATTGTGTGGACCACCCTTTCATCACTGACACCTCAGCAGAAGCAGTGCTCCTGGGCTTAGCTTACATGTGAAATTCAGAGCACAAAGCAAATGCAGGAACTACTAACACTAACCTACTTTAATAAGGAATCCTGCACCCAACAGCTTACCCATCTGTTGTGGGGCAGGAGATTTAACCTTTTAAGTTACCACAGATTTACACAGCCTTGAAGTGAATGAACTCAGTATGTCCAAGATATGGGTCTTGATTACAGTAGGAAGTAGAGTTGAAAAGTGCTCCATATTGTGTTGCTGTTGTCCAAAATACATGGAATAAAAAATAGACATGTTTGTCTATTTCATACCTGCACTTAAATTGTATTGTGAACTGCTTGAGGAGCTTCTATTGCAGAAAAGAGTTGGAAGTGATCATTAAAACGTTGGTACTAATCCAGTTTAGAGACAGGCCCTACAGTGAGAAAGCAACAGTGAGAAAGCAACCCCTGGGGCGCTAGGGGGGCCTGACCCCGGCAGTGTTTGTCGCCAGACCGCAAGGCATGTGCGTGCCGAGTCTGGTGCCAATCGCTCCAGGCATTCCAGCAGGGCATGGTGGACGTTTTGTTTTGCCCCCCTTCTCGCCCCCCCCCACGCTGAGGGGAGGTCGAACCCGGACTCCAACAGCGTCGGGAGCGTTGGGGCTCATCCCGGTGACCCCGGAAACTACGGATTCGATGCCGATTTTGGCTGTTTTCAATCGTTTTCACGCGGGGGCCCCTGTGTACCCCCACCCCCAGGGGCGCTAGGGGGCCTGACCCCCGCAGCGTTTGTTGCTGGGCCGCAAGGCATGTGCGTGCCATCGCTCCAGGTGTTACGGAGCCTATGCGGAACATACATACATACGTTTTCTTTTATTTATATAGATAGATATAGACTAGCATTTTTGACCCGGGCAAAAAATTCTCCGAATTGCGAAAGTGGACTCAAACGGCCTCGGGAACATTGCCGTTTATCTCAGCGACCCCGGAAACTACGGATTTGACACCTATTTTGGCCGCTTTCAACCATTTTCACATTTTCACATGATTTTCACATCAACCACTGTGCACCCCCACTCCTGGGGGCAGTAGGAGGGTGCGACCCCCGTGGTGTTTGTCCCCAGACCGTAAAGCACACTGGTGTCAATCGCTCCAGGCATCCCAACGGGTCACGGTGGACGTGTTGGACCATTTTCACATGGGGCCCACTGCGTACCCCCACCCCCAGAGGCAGTAGGGGTCCCTCACCTCCGCAGTGTTTGTCCCCAGGCAGCCAGGCATCCTCATGCCAAGTTTGGTGCCAATTGGTCCTGGCGTTCCAGCGGGGCATGGCGGACATTTTGTTTCGCACCCCGTCTTGCCCCGTGTGCCAAGGGGGGGCAAACCCGGGAGCGTCACCGCTCGTCTCGGCGGCCCCAGAAACTACGTATCTGAAACTGATTGTGGCCGTTTTTGACCATTTTCGCATGGGGCCCCCTACATACCCCCACCCCCGGGGGCGGTAGGGGGCCCTGACCCTCGCAGTGTTTGTCCCCAGGCCGGCAGGGAGCGACATGCCGAGTTTGGTGCCAATCAATCCAGGCGTTCCAGCGGGGCATGATGGACGTTTTGTTTCACACTCCTTCTCGCCCCGCATGCCGAGGGGGGGCAAACCTGGACTCTAACGGCGTCGAGAGTGTCGCTGCTTATCCCAGCGACCCCAGAAACTATAGATTTGACACAGATTTTGGCCATTTCCAACCGTTTTCACAAGGGCCCCCCCTGCATACCCCCACCCCCAGGGCGTTAAGGGGGGGTCTGACCCCCACAGTAGTTGTCACCAGACTGCAAGGCACACATATGCCAAGTTTGACATCAATCGCTCCAGGCGTTCTAGCAGGGCATGGTAGGTGATTTGTTTTGCACCCCTTCTCGCCCCCTCCCATGCCGAGGGGGGGTCGAACCCGGAGTCAAACAGCATTGGGGGCATCACTGCTCGTCTCGGTGACCCCGGAAACGACGGATTCGACACTGATGTCGGCAGTTTGCGATCATGTTTACATTTCAAACCGCCCTTGCACCCCCCGGGGGGTCCTAGGGGTGTGTGACCCCCGCAGTGTTTGTCGCCAGGCCGCAAGGGGTATGCGTGCCAAGTTTCGTGTCTATTGAGCCTATGCGGAACATCCATACGTACACACAAATGTACAGATGTTCGGTAGAAGTCCAATTGTTCAGCTCTTGTTTTATGCCTTGTTAATAGAGCTTTTAGGTGCATTGTGCTCTTTGTGAAGTGGTGTGATGTACCAGTGGTGTGATCTCTCATTTGAAAAATCTGGCTTTGGCATCAGTGTGCCTTTAGGATGAGTAGTCTATTTTTAGAGTAGGAAAGTGAAAAGGAGAGCAAATGGAACTAGTATTGGGGTGTATTTGCTTTTTGTGTCTTATGTCATGTTATCTCGTCGTTGATAACTTTTTTAAAAAATGGAAGGGTATAGAAGTGGAGGGTGGCAGTAAATTTGGAAAGGCCTTTTGCTCAGGTACACAGAGCTGGTTCTCCTTAACTGATTTGTCTCAAGAATGTACACTGGCAGAAAAATATATAGTGGTATCCAGAGTGGTAAAAAGTACTGTTGGCATTTCCTGTTGGTTTCCTGACATTCCTTCCAAATTAGTGCAATTCCTATGACTCTTTAAAGAGAGGTTTTGGCAGGAGATTTTGGGCAAAGCACTGAAGCACATGGAGTATTTTGTTAGATACGTAGTAGAAAACCAAAGACTTGCTGCATCTGAACTTGTGTGCTGTACTATCCAGGTTTTTTAAAACATTTGGTATACCATGAAAAGCTTAAAATATGCGCAGAAGGCAGATGGATGTAAAATGCATTAAACGTACTGGATGCCTTGTGCTAACACTATTATGTGAAAATCTATCTTTGGACAAACCTTGCCAAAGTGTCATAATACCTTGGGAATTTTGTTCCTGTTTAGACCGCAATCCTAACCAACTTCCCAGCACTGACATAGCTGTGCCAATGGGGCATGTTCTGCATTCCTAAGAAGAGCCCCCCCCCCCCCGCTGGATCAGCCAAAGGCCCATCTAGTCCAGCTTCCTGTATCTCACAGGGAAGCATCAGATGCCTCAGGGAGCACACGAGACAACAAGAGGCCTGCATCTTGTTGCCACTCCCCTGCATCTGGCTTTCTGAAGTAGCCTACTACTAACGTGAAGAAGTTGCACAACCCATCATGGCCTATAGCCCACAATGGACTTTTATCACAGATTTACAGATTTTTACCACAGACTAGGATTGCACCCTTATGTCCTCCTTCAGTGCAGTGCCCCACCAGGCATTAAGGCATTCTGTATGTGTTGGTGAGATATGACTGCAAGTGACATTCTTGGCAAATTGGTGGGTATGCTTGTTCTTGTTCACATTGTGACGCAAATAACTTTGTGCCCCAACAACTATCTTCTATTCTAACCTCTGTTAAATTTATATCCTGCCTTCTGGCAAAGCAGTGCAGTGGGTTTCCAGGCAATCACGCTCCAGGTGCTGAACAAACTTTGACCTGGTCAGCTTCCCCAAGGTGATTGTATCAAATGCCATCAGCCTATGTCCTGGGGCTGTATGCAAAGTTTTCAACTTCTAAGAATCTCAAAACAGAAGTTTTTCTTACTACATTACTTGTTCTGGATGAAACTGTGGAAGGATGAAACTGTGGGAAGTATTTGCTCGTATAAAACGGCATTATGGGCAGTGGCCCACAATTTGTGTTTTGTTTTGGCCAGGTGAATGCAGTACTGTAAAATGTATATGAATCTGGTAAGAGCCTACCATGACCAATCAAAAGTTGTAGATCCCTAGTTCGATGCAACTCTGTTGCTCTAGGACAGTGATTTTCAACCAGTGTGCCTTGGGGTGTTGTGGCAATTTGGAGGAGGGTCTTCAGGGGATGTGAGCCCCATCTAGCAGCAGGGTACCAGCAGGGGATATCAGCAGCATGATGTGTCTTGTTGATTCTTGTGCCTTGTTAGTATGCCATGAGATGAAAAAGGTTAATTTCTGGTTTAGACTCTAGATCAGATATTTTCAATCTTTTTTTCATCTCATGGCACACTGACAAGGCACTAACATGGTCAATGCACACCATCAGGTTTTGTTTACTATTGACAAGGCACATAATACTGCTGATGGGGGAGCCCCCCTCCCAACGGCTCTACTAATAAATGACCCTCCACCAAACTCCCACAGCACAGTGGTTGAAAATCACTGCTATAGTCATTTCAGTGGGATCAAAGATGTGAAGGACCTTTTTCCCTACACAGTTAAATCCCACTCGATACAAAAACCACAGTTACCGAATCATTAATCCTAGCAGATTAATGGGATTCGGCTCCTCTGACTCTCTCTGCTACATTGCATTTGCATGGCTTTGGTTTTTTAGGGGTGTTGCTGTTGTGTGTTGCATGTTGCTTGGGTTCCTCTTTTACAAAGATGGGATGGAAACATTTTAAAATTAAAGAAATATGCTATTTCAATACAGAATTAAGCCACTCTGGAACTCATGTTTGGTTGGTCTTAAGATTTACTAATGTCATAAAGTTTAAATAAACTTTAACTGGGAGCTAAAGTCGGTCACGTTCATATTGTCATGCATACCTAGGAAAGTACACAGATGGTCCTACAATGGTCTTATGCTATTTTAATTTACTTGACTGATCTTCTCCAGTTTTCACAGTTAATTATTTGTTGCTCAATATTTTTTCCACTTGTAGAAATAAAATGCTTCTTAGCTTAGAAGTGCTGTAGAAGTGAGCTGGCAGTATTCCAAATTTAATTTATCATTTAAGGTTTTTGGTAGATTTCTTTTAGACAACTTGTATATCTTAGCAGATGATGGTGTAGAATATAGGTATTTGAGGACATTGTGGGCATACTGCTCTGAATGTTGAAAATATGGATTGCTGTTCAGTCGCTTTGTCCGGCTCTTTGTGACCCCATGGACCACAGCATGCCAGGCCTTCCTGCCCTCCACTAGCTTCCGGAGTCTGCCCAATTTCATGTTCATTGCTTCGGTAACACTATCTAACCATCTCATCCTTTGCCACCCCCTTCTCCTTTTGCCTTCAATCTTTCCCAACATGAGGGTCTTTTCAAAATATCCTCTCTTCTTATGAGGTGGCCGAAGTATTTGCACTTCAGTATTTGTCCTTTCAGGGAACAATCAGGCTTGATTTCCTGTAGGATTGGCCAATTGGTTCTCCTTGTAGTCCAGGGGACTCTTAATATGGAAAATATGGATACCAACTAGGAAAACTGATATGAGTTACAAGTTAATTGAAAACTAGTAATTAGCTAAACTCATATCTCTTGCATATTATTACAGTGGACTACTTCATTTGGTGGATGTACACTTAACTATATACCCAAAAATGATAAAATATGTCATACAGGCAAACTAACAGAACCAGGATTAATTGGGTTTATTGTCACATAACATAAGGAATGCCTTGTATCCTGGTAAGTATTATCTCCTACAGCAACGTATGGGAAAATGGGCTAGTTTGCCATCAGGGTCATTCTGGTCTGCCTACCACAAGACCTCACAATAATGGTGATTGTGGAAGCAATTTTTATTGGCTATAATTTCATTCCATTTTTTTCCAGATAGACTTAAGCCTAGATAGGAGAAAGGTCCACAAATTGACTGGCCATGATTGTCACCAAATCTGGGAGGGTCTTCACTGAAATCACATTGTGCTTTAGAGGTATTGGTAAAAAGCGTCAGGAAGTCTTCTTGCTTTTGAATTTTTCCAAATACCAGTGTGGTGATGGGGCGCATCCAGTGATGTCATTCAGGGGGAACGGACCAGAACGGGCGTTCCGGATCCTAACGGGCTCTGTGGCTGGTTCTGGGTTCCCAACAAGTGCCAATCAAAAGTGAGTTCCTGTTCCTAAATCATTTGAATGACACCACTGGGTGCATCCCGTCATTTTGTAGGCTTAAGAATGGAAGTCTTTTTCCACTGTTGTGCTGGACTTTGGAGACATTTGGAAGCAGCAAGACTTCTCAGAGTGCCTCCAAAGCCCAGCACATAAGCAGGCACAACCATGCATCCATCTCTCACTAGAGTACCCACAAGTGTTACCCACTGCTCTGACAGTTGCAAAATGTATAGACCCTGTCTTTCGGAAACAATTCACTGTATGTGAAATGGAGTATTTGAAAAACTGAAAGCCTGTTGAGCATATCTTACTAGATGTACAGGTATTTGGTTCCTGCATGTATATTTTAGCTTACATGGGCAAGGGGTATTTCTGAAATGCATGGGAATCTGGGAAGATTTTGGTCTGGCTATTTAGGGTACAATTCTAACCTGGAGTTAGGCCGGACTTGTGCCAGGAGTGTGGCAGATGCAACATAAAGCGTGTTTGTACCACTCTGAGTCTGTGTGCTAGCCTCTCTGACTCAGAGTGTGGTCCAAACATACATTACAATATATGTAATTGTACTGTCCAAACTTTGCTGGCCTAACTGTCCCAGCCTAACTCCAGGTTAGGATTGCTCCCTCAGGCTGAGATCTCTAACCTATATCAACTACTTTCGCATGCTTTCTAGTCGGCAGCAATATGTGTTAAAATTCAGTAAGCTGGGATTGTGTTTAAACCCAAATTAATGATGACTTTAATTTTCAGTATTGCAATTCAGAATAAAAGTGCAGTTTCATACTCCTTGACCATTTCATTTGGCAGCAGGAAATGTTAGCAGTATTCAGACATGTTTTCAAACATTGTTGAAATCCCAGTAGTAAATAGAGCCTCATGGAACTGGAACAACTGGAAGAGTTGTTTTGGCATGTGGCTCCAAATTCAGATTTGTGACTTTTGGAAGCTTATATTCCACTGCCACAGTATAAGCATGTGTTGCCTTAATTACTTTTCTTAGCCCAAGGAGTGCAGTGTCCCTAAAGACTTCTTTGCATACCTGAGGCAAAGCTTATAAAATGAACTAGATTTCTGCAGACTCTCAGATATTGCAGCTCTTCAGTATCTTTTACTCCAGGATCCCAGAAACTCTGAGATATGAATATGGCTTTGACAGTAATGACCTATTAATAGAACAACTTTCTCAATGTTTGACATAAGATTTGAATGACTTTATTGAACAGTCTGTATGTGGGATTTGAGGAAAACGGGTATATACGTATTTGTACTGTAACATGAGACATCCTAATCTGCACTGATATTAGTCTAAGCAAAATAAAAACATATTCTGAGGTAATAGAAGGTAAAAACATCTTTCATTGTGGTACAAATTCTATCTGAGAATGCACAGTGGCAATTGAGTTGGTGTTCTTCCTGCAGTTCAAATATATGTAAATAGTGTAATCAAATATGGATGATTTGTGTGAACAGACACCTGCAAAGTTATAAAAAAAACCCTACGTACACTTGCTAATGCAATCAGAATTTTTTAAATAGAATAAGCACCATAAATAACATATGAGATGGTGATGGTTCTGTGGTGTGAAAATGACATTGGCTGAAACACACACATTAGTTGCACTCTGCTGGCTCAGAAGTTATGAGCCCTTCACACTAGCCCTAGCTGAAGACTAGGAAAGACCAGAAACAAGGAATTGAAGCCGCGGGAAGTATATTTAGGGTAGACAAAAGGGAGAATTTCCTCTGTATGCCTTGTGCAGCAGTGAGCAGGGGACTGATCACCAAAATGCCTTCCAGTTCTAACTTTTGGAGAGGCAATTTATTTTTTTACTAGTGTTAATGTGCAGTGGCAGCTGCTTGCCTGTATGAATCAGATGGCCTTAGAAGCAGAACAAGAGCCCTTTGACAGCTGACTTCCTGGGCCTTCATAGGTTTCAGAACACCTCTGAAAGAAATGTCACAAGTAAAAATTTGCTTATAGAAATTTGTTTCCTCTTAAACTTTCAGCAGGCTACCAGAATTAACCTGTGGCTTCAGTCTTCCTGGAGTGTGGACTCAATCTACATCACTTTCCCAGAAATTGCCGAGATCAGTGGTATTCAATCTTTTTAGACCAGGACACACTTTTTAGAATGGCACTCATGTCGTGACCCACCAGAAGTGATGTCAGTAACCTGGAAGTGATGTTGTGGCAAGAAGTGACATCATCAAGCAGGAAGTGCTGTCATTGTAACATAATAAAATGATACTCTTGAAATGCAAGTTGGCATTCTTGGACTGCAGCAATTGTACAATCATGAAATATCCCTGACAGAAACCAAGATTAGGACAAAATATTATGTAAAAATGGTGAATTAAAAACAAAATTTAAAAAAACCCTCACTTGAAATTCAAACACCACTCATAAAAGGAATATAACAAGAGTAAAATCTGCAGTTTCCAAGATGGCTGCTCCCAGCTTTCCACGACCCACCTGACATCTGGTCATGACCCACCAAGTGGGTCCCAACCCACAGTTTGAATAACACTGGCCTAGACCTGCTGTCATTGGTGGGGTGCTTCAGGCTCTTCTTAACATACCAATACACTGAAACTTTTCTGTGATAGAGGTAAGGAAAGTAAGAAAACCTAGTGTTTTTCTTTCTACTGTTCAGATGGCTGTTGCTAACTTTGCAGATTTGGGTGTAGCATTCTTAGGGAAAACAGGTGACTGTATAAAGCCTCAATTGTGTGGTTGCATTTCATTGTGTGCTTTTTTGCATTCCATTTCTTTCTATATAAACCCTTATGATTTCTTGGTTCAGAATCCACTTTTTTCATGTTCATTTCCTTTCCCCTTCTTTGCATCTACTCTCTTCCTATTATGTAACTGACTAATCTGTGAGCCTGTATACACTGTTTATGAGTTGGGTAAGACTGCATTTTCTTAATTTGATATATTCAAGGTTTGGAATCCAGCATAACGCAACCCTTTCTTAAGATTTATCTATAAATCTCTATTCTTTCCTCCTCTTCCAAATTCGTGTTGCTGTTAATCTCATCAGTTCTGAAACATCTTTCCATAGAATAGCAACTTCTGCTGGAGCTGTAACAAGACTTGACAATGGCCATTTTTCCAAATAGCTATACACAAACAGCTGTGAAAATATAACTCGGCTCACCAGTCTAGTTCTCTCTTGTGCTTTGATCTTCTGTCCTCAGCAATGACTTCATTTCCTCACTGTCAGAAGTAAGAAGACTTTGATGCAAATATTTTCTAGGTTAGTAGCTTTTTAGTTTAGTTACTACTTACACTAATCCGTTGTTTGTAATCTACGTTTAAAAAATAGGATTTAGTCTGGCATTCTTCACACGTGTAGGTGACTGTTCACTAGCCAAGCTTCTAAGTCTGTCTCCACTTATGGGCACAACTCCTGCCCATTTTGTCTGGCACAGTTGCACAATATCACAATGGAGGTGGAATAGTATACAAATTGCCATGTTGGGGCCTTTATGAACCCCATTGGCTTATGCCACTTGGTTCAATAGTAGTGGGCAATACATTGAACACAAGAGGGTGGCTGAGTTCAGATGTTCAATAATAGCCATATTCAGAATACTACCAAAAGTGGAACTGAACTGTGTTGGAACTATTCAGCCTAAGTGAGTTTTGATGCATGTCAGCCTCCATTAAAAATATTGGGGATTGCCATTAAGAAAGAAATATCAGAGTTCAAATACGTAAAACTGAAATAATTCTCCATTAATCAAAACTTCCCATGACATCCTAGGTGCTGTCTTTCAAATGCTCTAAGGCAAGTGGTTCTTAAACATTTAGCACCAGGACCCATCTTTTTAGAATTACAATCTGTCTGAGTCCCACCAGGAGTGATGTCATGGCCAGAAGTGCTGTCATTGTGACTTCAGAGCCTGCTGCTTTCCTGAGAATGCAGCAATCAATCAATCACTAGTATTTATATACCGCTTTTCAACACAAAGTTCACAAAGCGGTTAACAGGCAAATAATAACATTAAAGTTAAATGGCTCCCTGTCCCAAAAGGGCTCACAGTCTAAAAGAATGGAGAACACCACCAGCAACAGCCACGAGAAAGACACTGTGCTGGGGTGAAGAGGGACAATTGCTCTCCCCCTGCTAAATATAAGAGGACACCACTTGAAAAAGTGCCTCTTGCCCAGTTAGCAGGGGTTGTACAGTTACTGTATTTCTCAGCCATTTTCCAATAGCAAAGTGAATATGAGAGAAAAAAGCCTACTTACAACCTTAACATAAGCAAAACAACCACACAGCTTCCCCCTTTCCAGCATCCCATCTTCCCATATTTTCAATATGGCTGCTCTAGGTGCTTCACAACCCACCTGAAATTGGTTCGTGACCCACCTAGTGGGTTCCAACCACAGTTTGAGCAACACTGTTATAAGGCAGAAGTTCTGAACTTTAGTTTTACCTTATCAGCCACTCAAGCCTTTGTGGCTATAATGGTCATTAAGCAGCAGTGCCCTGGCAGCTAGCAGGTTGTTTAACCCTTGATGCACATAGCCCAATGTCAGTTTTATGTACCACCAAAATTTGGGTTATGACCCACTGGTGGGCCATGGACTTCAGTTTGGGAACCACTGCTCTAAGGCTTCAGTAGTGCACTGGGATTAAAATAAGGCTGAAGCAGAATTTTAAGATTATTTTTTT
The DNA here is from genome assembly GCA_029204185.1 of Lerista edwardsae. NCBI lineage: Eukaryota > Metazoa > Chordata > Lepidosauria > Squamata > Scincidae > Lerista > Lerista edwardsae. Next base: position 5,293,634 of record JAJKFI010000035.1, on the reverse strand, counting down.
GAAAATTTGATCTTGTAAGAATTTTCAGTGTACATTCTCATGTTTAAGTAGACAAAATTTGAAGTTTGTGTACTATAATAGTTCACACCTGTTTAAACTTCATGCTATTTGTTTTGGATGGAGCTTTTGCAGTCCCATACTGGCTGAAACAAGAAATACAGTATATGAAATGCAATATTGCATGATAGCTGTGGAAACCACAAGAGTAAAGCTGAAAATACAAGTTACTGAACATATATATTTGAACAGAAATTGATACAATTTTCAACACACCTGTAGTTTGTATAGAGCAGACTGCTTTTTTAGGAAGGCTCTGATAGTCTATGCAAATATTTAACAGAAAATGCACTGTCAGTAAAATTTCAGACACTAACAGGATACATGTTTTAGGGGCTAAAACCGCTTAGTACTAAAGGTCCAGGCACTAAGAAAAAGTGTGGAAAGACTTCAACAATGTTTTTTTTAACAAAATTAAGTATTGCCAACAGTTTATCATGACTTGGTTACAATGTGGAAGATTATTCAAGGACCAGAAAAAGTACCAGTGGGAGCTGGATTCATCTTTAAGGGTCTCCTGATGACTTGGCTTAGACCTGTGTGATAACATTATTATGCTATAACTGGCACATATAGGTGAACTACATGCAGACCTCAATCAAAATATATACCCAGAAAGGAACGTGATGGGCTTTAGGCCTTATACGTTGGACCTTTTAAAGAGAATATCCTTAATATAAGCTTCACCTGCAAACTTGAGGTGATGGGTGACTTTCTCCAACTGGTTAAATGCAGCAAAAATTGTATTCTATTAGTGTAAAAATGTGCTTACTGCAAAAGACGGACACATTTAAGGCTGTCCTGCACACAATTAATGTGCACATAACTGGTGGGCTCTAAAACTCATTGGGAATAAACACCACTTAACCTGTAATTGCTTGTGCAGGTTCAGCACAGTGTTACAGCAAAAGTGTCAGAAAAGAGCAAATGATAGTTCTTGTACTCAAGTTTTTGTCAAATCCCACCGTGTTCCTATTTGAGCCATGTGTCCTATTCCTAGATTTACATGTTGATTTAAATTAAATGGTTTCTGGAGCATTTTGAGGTGCATCTAGTCCTTTGTCAGTGTCTGTGCCTTCGCAGCTAAGCAGACATAGTGAACTCACCCTGTGGTTTGAGATAATTGAGAACGATACTGGGAAATGTGAAATACGATTATTTTGATCAAGTTTTGGAATCTTGATTTGCTCTTGGTACTAGAAATTGTTTCTATCTTAAGCGGCAGTCCTATACAGCTTTATCTGTACGTAAGCCCCATTGAACGAACTTGGATTAGTCTCTGAGTAAACACGCTTAATATTGTGCTGTGACTATAGACCATGTATAGTACTTCTGAAATTTTCAGTGAGCTGAAAGAAGTTATGTTAGTAGATGTACGTGACAGATTTTTGACTTTTAAAATTGAAAAATCGTACCTGTCAGACTGAATTCTTAACATTTACAGTATTTTTATATTGCTTTTCAAAGTTCTCAAAGCAGTTTACAAAGCTAAATGAATAAACATTTGAAAAGGGCCTGCAACCTAAGAGTTGCAGGGTTGAGGAGACTGCCCAAACTATCTATCCTTTGTCTATGTGAGACGTAATGTATGGTTACCCAGATTAGCTCTCATTTTAAATACCTTTAGGTATGTTGCTTCTGGATGTATGTTTGTTGTTGTTCAGTCGCTAAGTCGTGTCCGACTCTTCGCGACCCCATGGACCACAGCACGCCAGGCCTCCCTGTCCTCCACTAGCTTCCTGAGTTCGCCCAATTTCATATTCATTGCTTCGGTGACACTATCTAACCATCTCATCCTCTGTCGCCCCCTTCTCCTTTTGCCTTCAATCTTTCCCAGCATGAGGGTCTTTTCTAAAGAGTCCTCTCTTCTCATCAGGTGGCCAAAGTATTGGAGCTTCAGCTTCAGCATTTGTCCTTCCAGGGAGCAATCAGATGTATGTTACCTGCATATCAAAAAGTGATGGAATTTTGAGTCAAACATTGACCAGAAAATAGAAAATTAACCAGTGGTCTCTCTGAGACTCTCAACTACCCATGCCTACTTCTTATTTTTAAAAGATAGAGACTGTCCTATGTATCTGTCCTTGATAACATTTAAACTATAAACTTTAAACTATATGATAAACTATAACATGTAATCTGTCCTTGAGCTGCTTTATTCCTATTCCTAGGTACATCGTGCAAAATAAAAAATAATTCTGATCAAGCTGTGATAGCCGTTAAAGAGTTGCAACTCCTAATGGATCTGAAGCAAATTAAGTAGCTTCAGTTCAGTAGCTTTTAAATCAATAATCTGATGCAGATGTGTGTGTTCTTCATCTGTTCAGCAGAAGCAGTCTTGCAAAAATGTATTACCAGTTACTAGTCTCCATCAAAATAGCTTATAGCAGGGATGGGAACAAGGGATGACTTGAGTCCATCACAAAAACATGTCTGTTTTACTGGCTTGTGTAAACTTGAGATTTGGGGCCACTGACTCAGAAATGAGTAGTGAATTTGAAAAACTTGCATCCATAAGTCTGGGTGTGCTTGCTTGCCTCATGAAAGACCTTGTGGGGCTATTTGGAAGCAAGCCAGCATCATTTAGACCAAGTGAGCAGCAGGATAGTTCCAGATAGGGCAGTGATGGCGAACCTATGACACACGTGTCAAAGGTGACACACCACCGCGTTTGGGTTAACACACCCGTGTTCACCAACACGTGATAAAAATTGAATTTATTTTACTCAATGTTACTCAAAAAAATGTTTTCAATGATTTGATGTTTCTTTATAGAATACACAGCACCAAACATGATTGGATTGTATATTTTGTTTAAATAAATGAATATAAAGAACTGTTTCTCTTTTGTTTTGGAGAGGGGGGTTTGACACGCCAGCAGAGTCAAATTAGGCGTTTTCCAAAATTTTGAAACATGGAGCCCAAGATTCGCCATCGCTGAGATAGGGGGAAGGGGAAAGGCTAATGTGTTTTTTTTGGGGGGTAGCTGCATCAAGCAGGAGGTGGGAGCAGCTTTCTTGTTCATTTCAGAAGGAGCAGACTATCATTACGTGAAGGATGTGTGTTCAGATGTTTAACTCTTAACGAAGGAAGGAGGAGCCCAAGGGATGTGGGTAAGGTGCTTGCCTTGGGAGCAACTGGACAAGCCCAGGAAGGGGGGGGAGACTAAGGTCGGCAAGCCAGGAGGTGGTTTCTAGTGATAGAAGAGAAATGCCTTCATGGCTCCGGCAGGCAACATGCAGTCTTCCATTGTTACCTGGGAGGAAGCTTCACTGAATGAATGATCACAAATGGGTCTACTTCTGAGTAGAGCTGCAAAGGATTGGGTCAGACTCGCAAGCCTCCCAGCACCGCTCATGATCTTCCTACCGCTTGCTGCTTCTGACCCCTCTCGCTGTCTATATCTCTTGCCCTCTCCCGCCTTGCTGAGTTTGAATGCCTCCCAGTCCCTGTTGGTCTGGCCTGGCACTCCCTCTGAAGGTGGAATCGGGAGTTGCGAATGGGGGTGTGTGTTTCGCTGTATGGAACTGATGGCTTTTCTGCACTCACTGTACTGCTACGCTTGCTCGAGGAGCAGCTCCAGCACAGCGAGATAGAGCGCACCTCCCTTTTCATATCTGGAGTCGTGCCTGACCTGTGCTGCCACTTTCTTCACAAGGCTGACTCAGTCAAAATGACTCGGGGAATTTTGGGGGATGAGTTACCTCAGGCACATGCTGTGACCTTGTGCATGAGTCAAAATGCAAGAGGTGGAGATTCTGGACTCTCCTCAAGACTTGCCTTGGTGGCTCCAGCACATTCCTGGCTTATAGAGTGTATTTTGTGTGGTGGTGGTGGTGGTGGGGGGTATACATTTCAGGCCGTAAAAGTTTTGAGTAGGGTTGGAGAATTCCAGGTTTTTCAGAGTTTAAAGGCTCAGTACTGGACTAGAAAGCCCACAGGGTTGCCTTTCATTGGCAGGTCTACCTGCTTTCACTCTCCAGGTTGGTGATTCTTAAGGTCTCAAGGTTGCACTAGAGGTAGAGCTTCTGTTCTGATTGGACTTTGCACAGTTTCCTTGAATTCCGATTCAGCTCTTCTAAACATCCCCTGTTTTTTTTCTCCAGAAAAAACACACACATCTACATACAAATTTTTTTTAATGTATTTTTTACCCAAATGGTTTGTAAGATATGTCAAGGGACACTGTTAAGTATAGGTTTTTTCGACAAATATACTGAATGCATGGAATGCATAGACATGCCTTGATATAAAAACCAAAGCGCTGGGTGGCGGGAAGAATCCAGAACCCAAGTGTTCCATCATGAATTTTGGCAAGAGGAGTTCAGTCACTTCCTTAGCATGGCATCAGCACCCGAGAACTTCATTTTTCCAGCTCTGCCTTTCAGCATGTTTAATGATGGTTTTACAGTTATAATATTTTGCTGGAGTTTTTTCCCACCTTAGAAAAAATCTGGTTTTCTCACACTGAGAATTGAGTTGGATCCTAGTTTAAATTAATATAATCACCAGTGGCCCATGACTATAATATTTGTAATGTTTACGAAGCACACTGAGATCAGGTCAGAAATTATATCCCTGCAGTTGAATAAGAAGGGAGTGGGAGTGGTATGTAGCTTTACTTTTGAATACGAAGACACATTTGCCCATTCAAAGACATTCAAAAACTGACACACATCCGCTTTAAAAGTCAATGTTAAAACATTAGCTGGCCTCTAGCCCTAGGCTGCAATGCACAGAACTATACAGCCTGCCCTGTGTGCCCAACATGGTTTGGGATTGACGTTGTTGCTTCCTAAAGCAGCTTCCTACGCAGCAAACTATAGCAGAAGCTAGAGGAAATGCTACAGCAGTTTGTGATATATTATGGGGATTTTCTTTTGGAAGGAAGGAGGAAAAGTGAAAAATGCCCAAACTCCTCCAGCCCAGTTTTGATCCCAGCTGTGGGCTTGAAAAGTAAAAAAAAAAAGGGGGGGGAGTGACCACGTTTGGTGTAATGGAGAATCCAGGCTAGTTTCTCAAGTCTGAATGAATATCTCCATATTTGAAAATGAACTGAACTAGCTGCAGCTCCAGTACTGCTCCTATGAAAACAGACTAACAATAAAAAGCTTTTCTCTGCTATCTCCCTTGATAATACATTGACTTGAAAAGGAACTTTCTCCACAATAAATGCAAGTAAATATGGTATAAAAAAAAGAGTCTGGTTATGCAACCAGTGTCTTGCATTATGTTCTGCTTCCCTTTTCATATTTTGAATAATAACCAGCACACATGTGCGCGCACACAAGAGACTGGCTCATTTTGCAAAAAAACACCTTTCTGCTTTTGGACATGGCAACTAGTACCATTTCTTGCTACCACCACAAAAATGGTTTTTCCCCAAGAAATTGTCGGCACTGCAGTTAGTGTTGCATTGCTGATCGGGAAAATTCTCTCTTCGTGTGTAATAAAGCATCCAAAGAGGCATATACAGGATTTCTTTAAGTAGGGATAAATAAGTATATGAGTAAAAGTGCTATATTACAGGAGCTGTATTACGTTTAACTTTTTGCTATTTTCTTTACAGCTGCTGCTGAAGGAAAAGGAAAAAGTGGGGAAGACTTTTTTCAGAAGGTAAGAAATACTGCACTTTTTAGGCATGTCTTTAGCTAATTACATTAAACTTGGGAAACTGTATTGCTTTATCTGTGTCTGGAGCTTGAACTGGGCACATCATAGTCTGGGACTTGGCTTAGTGAGTGTGCTGTATTTGTGCAATGCTGTATATCAGCGGTCTCAAAAACTGGAGACTGCTGCAGCGCTGAAAAGGCGTGACTAGCACTTTCTCTGCTGGGGGACATTGGGAAAGCTGTGGCTACAGCCCCCAAGTGTCACTGCAGCCAGCCACGCATGCCCAGAATGCCGCATGCACAGCCTGCTGGGGCAACAGAACCAAGAAGCGGCTGGCCATGGCAACACTGGGAAGCCATCGTTGCAGCTTTCCCAACGCTCCTCAGCAGAAGGGTAAGTGCTGGTCCCTGGGCGGAGGAAAACGGCAAACTCCAAATGTGGCCTGCAGGTTGTAGTTTGGCGACAGCTGCTGTAGATGCTTCACAGTCCCTGATGGACACAAATGGTAGTCATGTCCTGCAATAGCCACCACTGTGGTTGTCACAGCATGGAGCCTCTGGATTGACTAGGCCTGATAAATACTATGAACCTAGTATTCTGCCCACATCTAGTCAGCTGAGCAGGTAGCTTGTATCTACTATGCTTCAGTCTACAATCTGGCTTCAGTAACTTAAACTCAGGGGTACTGGGTTGGAAATTGCACAGTCCAGATCTGGATGAGGTTGTGGTCATCTACAGCCCCAGCATAACAGCTCATGTGGCGTAGTCATTTACAGTCTTAGTTTCTGATGTTGTAAAGCAAGTTCTTACATTGGGTTATAGCAGTGGTTCTCGAACGTTTTAGACTAGGACCCACTTTAGAATGGAATTTGATCTGCGATCCACTGGAAGTGATGTTATTTCCAATTATGACATCACTTCTAGATAAATGACATCATAAAGCAGGAAGTGCTGTCACTGGCATAATCAAATGAGACTCCTGGAAACCGATATTCTCGTATTGCAGCAATTGCACAACCATGAAATATTCTCGACGGGAAAGCAAGATTAGGACAAAATATTATATAAAAGCACTAAACTAAAAAGAAAATGTAAATGAAACTTGAAAATTCAAACACTCACAAAACACTGTTAGCACTCTCAAAAGGAATACAGTAAGAGTAAGGTCTGCAGTTTCCCAGAAAGTTAGTCCTGACCCACAGGTTGAGAAACCCTGGGTTAGAATGTAAATTTGCATAAGCTAGAGCCAGTTATCTGGGCTTAGGTACATATTACCGTTCAGTCTCATTACATCTTTAATGGATATTAGTTTCTTAAGCCTCCTATAAATGTAAATATTATTCTAGTTCCTGGTTGGATGTTGCTGCTAGATCTGTTTGTCACCCTGTTGTGGCTTATAGGAAGGCATAAGTTTGCTTTTAAGAGTATATGAAATAGAGTTTTTGAAGAAAGTTCATGGGAATATTATTTGAATCTTTTAGAACATTTCCTTGTGTAGTTGTTTAGGGATTACTCATTGTCTTGTCTAGTTTCCCTCAGTTAACCTTTTTCTTTTCAAAAATGTGAAATAGAGAGCCAAGTTTGTGGAGAGAAAAGTATACAGAGTTGGAAAGCAGGAGGAGGTAAATGATACTGCAGCCTCAGGCAACAATGACCATGGCTGAGTTCAACAATTTTTCCAAACTGGAAACTTTTCCACATAGAGAGGGGGTGGCATATGTTTGGCAATAGGATTCAAGAAGCAAAAGAACAGAAAGTACCTTACTTTGGATTAGTGAGCAAAAAAGAATCAAATGGATGAATGTTATCCAGGTTCGTTTCTCTGACTTACGAGCCTGAGACTGAAGGTGGAATTACCAAGGATCATGGTGGTTAGCAGCTGACTTTTGAATGGCTTCTTCATGTTTTTGGTGTCTATTTGAAGTTTGGGCATATACTTGAAGGAATGCAGTGGGAATTAGTGTTTGCAAGCATGTGTGTCACATAGGTATGCTCCTCAGCTGGGACTGACTGCAGCTCCCTATTTAAATTTTAAGGATAAACCCAGGTTTGTTGCCATGGAATGAATGGAAACTGGTCCTCTAGATAGATTTTAGTGAACTAGTCATATTAGTCTCTGCTTGTGTCTAGAATGCTTGCTTATTATGTCATTAATATTCACAGGCAACAGGTGAGGTCTTCAGACAGACAGACTGAACGTAGTTTTGCAAATGGCATAGTGCTTTTTTTGCATGAATATAGCTGGGTTTATTATAATCAATGCAGGCAATAATTTATTTTCAGTTCAAATGATAACTTCAACAGTTTGGCTATCTTATTTGAGCTATGTATTTCTGTATTGACCAGGTTTTTTTTGTGTTGGTACCGTTATTACATTGAAATGCTAAATTGTAGTATCTCCTAAACTAAAGGCTTGTGATTATGGAGGAAATTAGGCTCATAAGAGTGTTGTCCAGTGAATGTGTTTATTGTAATTGCCAAAAAAAGTCTCGCATTGATTTGCAACCATAAGTCTATAAGGATATTGCTAAATGAAATGCCTCCACATAATTTGTGAATACAAGTACAACCCTGCCTTCTACGATTGTCCTGTTAACTAGCATCCCTGCTACACTTGGTCTTTCCAAGTGGTCATAGTTTTCATCCTTCTCAAAACAGTCCCCTGGAGCAGCATTTCTTGGCGTATGTCCCCCACTGTGCCAGTTTGCATGGTTGACCTATTGGAAGTACCTGCAAAAGTAACTGGTGTAATCACCAGTTACTTCCGGATTGGGAGGTCAGATGCAGCATTGCAAACACTGGTAAGAGGCTCAGGGTGGACAGGGAGGGCTTTTCAAGTGTGCAAAAATCCTGGAGCTCTACCTGTAGAGCCTCCTCCTGTTGCTTGTTGTGTTGCATTGTTGGTCTTGCTGCCACCTGGGGTGTCCCGCATGCACCACTGGATACCACCTCAGGTATCACTGGTGATACGAGTACCATTGGTTTAGAAACACTGCCCTAGAGCATTCACAGGCATGTGCTCTCCAGCTTTTAGTATATTAGTGACACTACACAAGCATGGAAAAGGCCTTGGTGATGGAGAGCCTGCATGTAACAGGCTGATGTGAGGGGCTTATGACATAGCGCACGTGTGCTGGTTTTGGGTCTTCATTAGGGTTGATTTAGGAATCAATCATGGGACATGATTTAGGACTGGGTTAGGATGAATTGTACCACTTGAATCCCATTTAAGCAAGAATATAGTGAGGGGGGCGTGGAATTCAGTCTGATTCACATGGAGAGCATGTGTTCAGGTATCTGCACATACTCCTTTGGCCAATGGTATAGATGAATATTGCACAAATTCTGCATGCTAAGTAAAGGGAGGCAGGGATTCCTTCATCTTTCCATTGCATGCAGGCTTTGCATTTCTGAAGCCTGTATGGAGTTCAGGACTGGAGCTTATTCTGGTAGATGTCTTAATCAGATTGTAAAGCTTCACATGGCTTTTAAAGCCAACTTTATAAATAGGGATGTAGATATTTCAAGACTGAAAACATTGCATTTAAAAATGTTTTGGCTTTCTTAGAGTTGGTAAAATTTAAGCTGCTTAACGTGTTAAAAATGATTAGAGTGGATAAAATCTGACTTGTTGAGTACTGAACATACATGATGCTGAACAAAAGCTACTAATAACTGTTTCCAGGGTTCTGTCAAATGCTAATCTTGTTCACTATCATACCCAATCTGCTAAAACTATTGGGGAACCTTTTGCATACAAGAAAAGGTTCCCCAATAGTATATGTACCACAAGTTTAAACCCTGATTATGTGGTTACCCCAAACAACTATCTAGATGGTTTTCAATACAGTTAGTTATGGTGATAAAACATTGGCAAAGGTTAAGAGTGACTTTCTTGCACCCAGTCTCCTCACTTGCAGATTCCCATAGCCCCTTCCCAATTTGTTGTTCACATTACACCCGAGTTCATTTTAACCAATGTTAACATTGACTTGATGTGATGGTAAGCTGGGGGCTTTGCCTCTTTCCAAGTTTCAGGAGCAAACTTTTGATCGCTTACTTGCTGGTAGTTTGATGCTACATGGCTGGAAGCAATCCTATTTTCAACTCATGACTGAATCTTTTCAGGAAAAAATTGCACCTAATTTCATCCGTCTAACAAGAATTTTGCTTTAGTGTCTCTTGGGGTGCTTGGCATGTGGATAGCAAGAGTTTTAAGATGAAATCTGGCCAGAATACAAATCTGATTTAAGAAATTTGAATTGGGAAATCATACCAAAGATTAACAAATGAAAATTTAATTGTAAGTTAACCAAAAATTGCTGCTGTTCTTAGATTGTGCTTTTCCTCAGACCTTTGGAGAACAATTTTCAAATCCATTTTGTTGTTTTGCACCATCAGTGTTATATACAAGTTGAGTCCAATTGGCTCAGCCTGAAGCACCAAAGGCAACCAGAGCAGATGTGTGTGGCCTTGGTGGGCCTCAGTGTGGCGTTTCAGCCTAAAAATGCAACTTCTGGATTTGCTGAAAAACTAGAAGTTGGTTTTTTTTATGCCTTATAAGACATTTCAAGATCTGGTGGAAGCCTTCCACAATAGAAGTCACACTTCTCTCCTAAGAATGTTCAGGTAGAGGAAAACTGGTAAAAGTAAGCCAACTGTCTTTTTTTAATGGAAGCTTTCTACTATTACACGTACTTAATACCATCTTTGGAAGCTTGTCACAGTTGTGAAATTTCTCTAGAACAAAGCTTGAATAACACTATCAAACGTTAGGAATGCAGTAACTTGCCTTTTCCTGAATCAGACTTTTTCTCCATTGAGTCAATTATTGTTATCACTTACTGGCAGTGACTCGAGATTCTTTCCCTCCCTGGAGCTGCTGGGGATTAGATTTGGGACAATCTGCATGGACTTATATTGTTCTTATGCAATAGAAGTTGGTACAGATATTGTTGTAATTGGTATCTCTGTGCAAACATCTCCTTGCACCAGTACATGTTGAGCAGTGAGATGTTGTAGGGAGAGCATTCTCCCTCCTCTGCTGTGATTTGGAATCTTGCATTTTTCCACTTTGTACCCAAACATGGAGAAGGAGCTAGTATAGGATCTTCTGCAAGTCTTCTCCACCGAAGACACTGTTTGTGTGAGAGGTAGCTCTGCAAATGCGCTGTGGTAACTCTTGTACCAAATCTGGAGAGTTGCGTTACAAACCCATTTATTCTAGGATGTTTTCAATGTTCAACTGGAGCATGAAAATGGTGGAAATCAAAACTCAGAGGAGCAAGAATAGGAGCTGAATAGAAAAGTTGGAAACATGCAAGAACTGAAAAGGGAGGGGAATAAAGGGGAACTACTGAAAAGTGAAAGACAAGGGGAGTTGAAAACTGAGCAAGAATATATCCCTGTCAGATCTGTCTTTATCCTATATTCAGTTAAGTGATTGCTACTCATTTTCATGTTTTCTTTATTAAGCAATCAGTCACTGATGCATATTGTACTGTTCACATGTTTAGCTTCCATCTAGCGTTGTGTCAAGTAGTTGTAGACAGAACTGACAATTTATAGTAAATTATTGGGATTCAAGTTTAATTTTGGTGTACGGTTTGGTCCTTTTTACCTGTGAACTCAGAACCCGTGGATCTGACTCACTGCAGGATCTGAGCCCGCAGTGTAGAGCCCACCTGATCTGGACATGACCAGAAGTGTGATCTGTTTGTCTCTGGGAGTGTATCTGAGAAGCGGGCAGTCTTCCTACATCTCAGGCCTGTCTGAGATACCTGAAATGCATTTTCAGCAAAAACCCAGAAGTGTGTCCTAGGGGCCTCTGGCAGGCCTTCTGTGACACGGGGAGGCCGTGTGTGCCCTCAGAACACCTTCATATGCAATCGGAGGTCATATCCCACCCGTGATTCTCATTAGTCTTAGATTCAGCATTGTGGGAATTCTGGGAATGGAACCCCCATGGGTGCCAAAGTTGGACTACATATCTGAGGATACTACACAATCGGATCACAGTGTGTACAACTCGTAAGTGGCTTTCAACATAGTTGTATGCTGGCAGTAAACCCATGTGAGCTGTAGCTTCTGGGATTAGGATCAACAGCATCAAAATTGCATCAGCTCATGTAATGCTTGTTCATATTTGATTCATTAGAATCTTAAAATGTGAAGAAACTATGTAAAACCCATTTTTCCCCACATATTTAGTAATAACCTTCCAGAGTGTATGACTAGTTAGGGTAGGTTTCCTAATTATTTGCAAGCAAAGTACAAAACATGTTCCCAGCTTAAGCTCTCCTGTCTGGAGTGGAGATAAAGTTCCTAGACTAAAAAAAAATTGGACTGTTAGAATCAGAGTAGCCTGTTACAACTGAATTGTGTAAAAGCTTTGGGTATACTCCAGAGTAGTCATTCAGTTTATCCCATATAAGAATATACCATATAAGTTTATAAGTTTATCCCATATAAGTTTATCCCATATAAGAATAAGAAGAATTGGGAACCTTCTCTCCCATCAGCAAATTAGAAACAGGCTTGCTAGCACTGGTAATTGCTAAATAGCTGAGGTTAGAGTGAAGTTAGTTCAAATATTGAAAAAAAAATAGTTTAAGATCAGTAAGGTGCTATTAGTTTTCCCTAGTGTCTCCAAAAGCATGGGAGATCGGAAGCTAAAGTGTCCTTCTTAACTTACACAAAGCACTGTTTGGGCTCCCATTGATTCTTTGGGAAATGCCCCTCCACTCATTTAGCCCAGGGGTTCCCAAATGGTGGTCCATGGCCCACTAACACATTTTTGACCAGCCTGCTGCTGCTGTAATGAACCTGCTCTAGCCAGCCATAAGAATAAGAATGAGTAATATGGCCGTGGCTGCTGGATGTTTGGGATTTAAACTGATATAAATACAGGAGCTTTCTTGCCCCAGTCTGGAGGGGAGATTAAAGGTAAAAGGTAAAGGTTTCCCCACGACTGAATAGTCTAGTCATGACCGACTCTAGGAGGTAGTACTCATCTCCGTTTCTAAGCCAGAGAGCCACCATTTGTCCGAGGACAGGCTTCCGTGGTCATGTGGCCAGCATGACTATATGCCGTAGCGCATGGAACGCTGTTACATTCCCACCGAAGTGGTACCTATTTATCTACTGGCGTTTTTACGTGCTTTCAAACTGCTAGATTGGCAGGAGCTGGGACAAGCAACGGGAGCTCACTCGGTCACATGGTCTCGAACTGCCAACCTTCTGGTCAACAAGCTCAGCTCAGCGGTTTAACCCACAGCACTACCACATCCCCTAGAGGGGAGATGACTGGTTTCCAATTCTTCCTTGCTTCATAGCTCTACTGCATATCCCACTGCCTGTGTCCTACCTTCCCCTTACTTGGCTTAGCGCTAGAATAGCTGTCTCAGTGTTGCCCTGTTTAGTGTTCATTTCTGTCCCATCATTGCTTTTTGGGTATATTCAAGATGTCATTACACTTTCCAATGTCATCGACTTCCAAAGATTGGTTGACAAAATAAATGGTAAAGGCCATGAAATTGCGCTTGCAGATATGCCATTACTGCATACCTTTCAGGTCTGAAAGGTGTTTGTCTTAAATGCTTTGGAGGAAACGAAGTTGGATCACTGCGATTCACCTGTGGGTGCCTGTTCCTTTTCTGCCCCATCTGGGGTGGGGAAGACTCCACATCTCTACCCCATTGGGAGGACATGTTAAGGTGGGAGAAAGGGAAATGTTGCTGCTATTAGTTTAGGACCTTGGTTTTCAAACTCTTTAGGAATTGGAGGACCAAGGTGTGTGTGTGTGTGGGGGGGGTGGCACAGAGATTGTGCAAGTGCCAGGGACAGGAGGGTGTTTTTCCACTCACCTGAGCTGAGTCACAGCCTCCTTGGGGTGTCAGGAATCCTCTAAAACAATTGGAACCCACTTTTGTTTTTCTGTTGCGAACCAGGAAGTGGGTTCCAATGGCTTTTAGGCTTGAGGAGCCCTGCAGAGGTGACTGTAGGGTTCCCCACATCCCCAGGAGGCTGGGGGTTGCTCAGGTAAGTGGAAGCACCCCCTCCTGTCCCTGGCAGCAGCGTGATCCTGGGGATTGTGCTTCTGCCTTTGCCCTGTCCCTTAAAAGGACAGAGGGAGAACTTTACAGGCTGGGGCATCGCAATACCCCAGTTTGAGAACTTCTGGTTTAAGTGGTCTTTACATGGAGAGGGATGTGGAGGCCTCAGCCTGCCCTTCAAAGTGGCATTGTTTACTTCCTCATAAGTAGACATGCACATGCTGCCTTGTTTTGGTTTCTGTAGGGTTCATTACATTTTCTTATCGGCTATCAGTTTCACGGCCCACTGGTGGGTCATGGCCTACAGTTTGGGAAACACTAAGGTATAATATAGAGTAGAGGGCAGTGAAGGTCAGAAGTTTAAAGGCCAGAATCATATTTGTATCCAACTATTCAAGTAAGATAGACAGTGAAGTGGCTTGTTTCTATTTTATTTTACCACAGGGTGAATGTTCCTTTAAACAATTCTTCACTAATGCAGAAGCAAGCACATAAGTGCCACTCTTGCACATGGGTGCTAGTATCTCAGAGTGAGTTTACGCATGTGTGTCTGTTGTGTAAAATAGCTATTCTACATCCTGTGTGTGTAAAATTTACGTTTCCATCCATAATTTACATGTATGCTGTGTAGTGTGCTTGCCACCAACATTCTTAATCATAGTAAAGTTTCCGGCCACATGGATCCCCTTAATATATTTTGGCATGCCATGAATATAACACCCAACCTATTGAGAGTTGTCATAGGCAGACTCTTTCACATGGAAACAACCATGGAGAAGGTGGCAAATGTGCCATTAGAATGAAACTAAAGGCGAGTAATTGCCAACCTCTTGGCAATTGCTGTAACCTCTTCAGATTTGATTCATTTCAAACAGTTCAACATTTCGACTTTCAAAATGTCAGTCTGCTTCGATTCATTGAGTGAAATGCTTAAGCGAATTATCATGATGCTGGAGCAATTTAGCATTCTTACTAATACCACCGGATTTCTTATTTCACATCTGGGTTTGGGAATTCTCAGGAATAGATATGTCAATGGTAGAGTTTTACTCATTTTAAAATATCATTTTCCAGCTGTAACTTATTATCCTATGGCCCCTGAAACCCATACAAGTGTACTGAGACCTGGCTAACATTTCTCACTTTTTCCACATGGCTCCCTATTCTGGAAGTAGTGGCTTTAAGGAATTATGTTGATATAGGCAGCAAAAATGAGCATATAAGTCTTTCAAAGTTCCTGCTGTAAGGGATCAGTGAAGGATGCACCTGAAACTGCTCTACTCATAACTGTTGTCATATGCTGTGCAGAATTTGAAACTAAGATTATTTTGGTTACTGTTTTTCTCCAATTTTAGATAATTGAAACAACATTTCTGTTGGTTAAAGTGTAATGCCTACACCTGAAAACGCTTATTTTTCAGAGTGTGAAAATAAGAATAGCTGTCCTCAATAGAGCTAACTTTTGCCAAGTTCTGAGTGTGCCTGCTGGTTAAAAGGAGGTAACCCCAAAACACGGACTTGTGCAGAGATTCAACAGGTGGCCGCCTCTGAAAGGGAGTTGCTGTGATGCACTTCTTCCCTGGAAGTCCTTGGAACAATCTCAGTGGTGTACCGGGGGGGGGGGGAAATGGGGCAAATGTCCTGAGGCACCATGCTGGGGGGGACCAAGCCACTATCCACCCCGTGTGCCCCACAGTGTGCAGTCAGCAGTGGCTTTTCTCTGGGCTGCTCTGAAGGCAGATGCCTTCATTCCTTCTTAAATGGGCAGCTGCCTTTTTCCCTGCTAAGAAGGGGGAGGAAGGCAGCTGCCTTCAGACCAACCTAGAACAGTGCCGAGCCTGGCTGTGAGCTCACAGCCAGTTTCAATGGGGGTCTGGACTGCTCCACCCCATGAGCAGCCAACCTCTTCCCCTTTTTAAAGGGTGATGTCAAGGCAATTACTTCTGGTCAAGGGAGTGGCTAATTTTGCCTTGCCAGGACCACCACTAGATACAGAAATGTGACAGAATTTATCTACCCCAGCAGTAGCTGGTTGGAAGGAAGGAAAAGTAGTCACAGCATGCAGCCTCCTCTGTGGATGGGGGTTGAGTTCACAAGAGCTTTTAGTTAAGTAATGAATTTCCATGACACGCATTCAGTTCCCATTCTGCAAGAAAATTGCTGCTTCTAAGCACTAATCTTGGTGGGCTGTTCTCAGGAGCCTCTTGAGGTTGCAATCATTAAATGTTGAATGCAAGAAATATATTTTAGAAGGACAAATAGCTGCATAAAAGGATACTCTAATGTTGCAATTGTGTGAGCATATAAAACTGCATTTGTAAGTGAAGTAACTATCACTCCAGCTACCAAGCAACATATAGGTCATCATGTTGTATGCCTATATCTATGACCAACCCTTCCAACTTTCGAGAAACTTGAGACATTTGTATTCTGTCATGTTTAAGAGTGCTGACTTATTTTTAGATATCGACCTGTTGCCTTCCTGTTTTGATGTCAGATGTTCAGTTCCGTGTTTACCTTTTTGTATGTATGTTGTGACTTAATTTAAGTCATTTTTATCCCACCTTTCTTTTCTGACGTAGGTAGCTCTCAACAAATACAAAACAAAGTATGACAATCATGTCATTCATACAGTAATTCCAGGTATGATCTCCTTCCTCCATGACTGCCCCTCCCCGAAAGTCAAAACCAGAATAATTTTTTTAAAAAACGTAATGCTAATATTAAAGCAAATGCAATTAGCTAGATACAAAGAACATAAATGGAAACCAAGGAGCCCCTCAAGTTGTCAGACAGCAGGCTAATAGTTTACCACCCAAAAGCTAAGGTGGGCAGTGTTGCTTGCATTTCCTGGCAGAAGACATTACAGAGTTTGGACGTGGCTATGGCGGAAGCGCGGACTTGCATGTTGATACTAGGCCTCAGGACATATTGGCATGTGCTGCTGAGCAATCCCTGAAGATGTCAGGCAGACTCCTAGAGGAAATCCAAGCTCAGGAGGCTGACTTTTTTGTAGAATATGCTGCAACTTTTAGAAACGCGGCAGTCTTACAGGAAGGATGTTGAATTGCTCTTATGGGCTATTAATGTGAAATTTAATATTGAAGATGCATCAGAAGACAGCAGCTAAGCTGCAAATATGCATCCATTTAGGTTGGAGTTGAGTGATAGAGAAGGGGAAAGAATTGTGTGACTACACACTATGGCAGGTTGTTAGTAATACCAGCAGGGCTTTCAACATAGGACTTGGTTCAGGTGTTTTAAGGTGACAAAAAGATAGTGAGCACTTAGCAAATATTTGTGCTGCTGAAGTAAAATGTTCAATTCTTTTATATAGGTTTTACGCTGTTTTGAAGGACGTGGTTAACATCTGATGGCTGATGTAAAGTAGATAAGCATGAATAGCCTCTTTTTAAAATATGGCCATGGAATCCTACAGTGAAGGTGTCTCCAAACTATGGCCCAGGGCCAAATCCGGCCTGCCATAAGATTTTACCCAGAATGCAGCAACTTAAAATATTTGTTACTTTTACTCATATCATTTCTCAGTTTAAGCATGGCATTGTTTCTTTGTAAATGCAATATTTCTCTTCTGTACTGAATTGTGTCTTTTTTGGAATAAGCACAAAACAAGTAAAACGTATTAATTCATTTCAATTACATTCTTTCATAAAACTGATTTTTTTGGCCCATGAAAATGTGTAAAATGATAGGGCTCTTGAACTGAAATTTGAGACGCCTGGTATATTGAACCACATTGTCTTGTGACCTAAGCATCTGGTGAGTTCTGGATTTTGATTCTCTGCACATTCCTAAAGCAATGGTGTTTCAGTAACAACCCTTTTACCCAGAGCTGAGTTAGTGCTTACCAACTAGTTTACATTCTTTACTAACTGCATTAAATGGTGAATCAGAGCCTGAAGCAAGCTATGGGATTGTCTTCAGGATAGTATCTGTAAATAAGCCCTGAATAGGGCCTTCAGTCAGCTGGGAAGACTTTCTAATTTTGGGAGTTAAATACATAAAGCTTTTAAGCACAAGAGGCACTGCTTCGAAGAGGAGATGCCTAAAGATCTGCATGTATCAGTTATTACTTTACCTGCTGTTTGGCTTGACCCTTCAAGCTCTTGCATTTTGAGGTCTGAATTTTTGTGTGTGCTTGGTTTCTTTTAAAGAGCAAGATCATTAAGGTTTTGAGGGAGCTTGCCAATGTGTTAGCCTTTTCTGCTTTACGGAATTCAGAGATGTTGTAGCTCTCACAGTATGAGAATTAACTGAAAATGCATGATGGAGTTGTGTTGATGGTTGAGGAAACCTGGATCGATATGAGACCTTGGGGATTACAGTGGGCCCTCGTTATCCGCAGATGCTTGAATCCATGGATTTGGGCCCACTAACCCTGTGAACCCGATCAGAGCACAGCTCCAGTCAAGTCTAAAGGGTTTTCTGAGGGCTGTGGGAGGCTGTCGGGAGGCTGTGCAGAACTTCTGGATTCCTCAGGAAACCTTGTGTGGTCTCCCTGGCCCTCAGAAAACCCTCTGGACACTCCAGTTGGATTTGGAGGGCTGCATGTAGCCCATGTCTGTGGATGCGAAACCCACAGATAAAGTGGGTGAACTTGTATATGTACGCTGCTCTGAGCATTTTGGTGGAAGAGTGGTTCTGGAAGGGAATGTGAATTGGTAATAATATGGGAGAAGATTTCTACAGATATAGCTTTTTAAATCTAACTCAGAAAACTTAATTTGAAAGAAGAAATGGCTAAAACTACAGCTTGTACAGATTCCGTATTTCAATAAAGGCTTGTTAAAAAGTATGAATCTGGGAACTGGTTTATGCATGCCACATTTAACTTTCTCACTGGGCATTACTGAATTAGATTTTAATCTTATTTCTTGGCAATTCACAACAGTTCAGAACCAACAGATAACTGCCCAAAGTCTGCCAAGTGTAAAAGAGAAGACGACTTATTTAAATTGACCATGTTTGTCCTTTTAACAGATTATGGAAGAAACAAACACCCAGATTGCTTGGCCATCTAAGCTGAAGATTGGTGCAAAATCAAAGAAAGGTAATGTTTTGAGTGTTGGGCTCAGGTCATTTGAATGCATCTTATATTGTGGTCAAAATCTCCAATAGCTGTGGGTAAAACATATGTTACATTCCTCCTGCTTAAAGGTGAAAAATAACAGCCAGAATAACTAGTTGCTTTCCATTGCCACCTTCTGTTGTACAGCTTGTAAACTCTGCAAATGCAGCATCGTTGGACTTGCATGTACTAAAAATTAATATGCTGCTTTACAACAAAAGGTCAGAAAGCAATCTACAGACAAAATCAAATTAAATGGCTCCCTGTCCCAAAAGGTGCAGAACACCACCAGCAAACAGCAATAGAAATGACAGTACAGGAGTAAAGCAAGACAGGTATGTTTCCTCTGATAAAATGTAAGAGGAGCACCACATGAGAAAGTGCTTCTTTGTCATGTCAGTAAAATCACATTTTTCAGGGAGAAATCTCAGCCTAGCTAGTGTCTGAATACTTGGGTTAGTACACACTTGTGATGTTACTTTGGGTATACTTGGCTGCGTACATGAGCCCATTCTTTACTCTTTGGATAGTCTAACAGAATATAAAGAATTTTTCTCGATATAAGTGTTTCTCATATTTTTTATAGAAGGAGATACAATGGTGGGCCATCCTAAACAGGCTGGTCTTGTATTTCTTGTATTTTTTATTTTTTTTTTTGCACTCGATCCAGGGGATAACAGTTGTATTTGTATATTGTATTTTTATATTGTTTTTAATCACTGTTTTTAAATTATGATGTTTTTATTCTGTTTTTTAATTGTTTTTGTATTGCCGCCTTGAATGCCTTTTTAGGCAGAAAGGCGGGGTAAAAATCTTTAAAATAAATAAAAATAATAAATAAACAGCAGACTGCTTGCTGCTTAAAAAGCATTTTTTGCATTTCTGGAGTAGGCTTGTTTACTTCAGTAGCTGTCAGAAATAAGCCAGTGTCTTCCCATAATTGACAAGAGAAACTAGCAACACTTTCAAGAGGGAAGATGACTTGTAGGTAATTAACTGCTAGGTTTTGAACCTTGGATGCATAAAAATTTTGTATATCTGAAAGTGCTTTTAACTTGGAGGAAAAGGACTTTGCTTCTTCTATCCTTTTTAGCAGAATATACTAGGGCTGTCATTTGATTAAAGAAATCAAAGATATAAATATATGACTATAAACCAATTAGATCTTGGTTTATATGCATCTTGGCATTTCCTCCTCAAAGAGGGGGAATGCTTCTTTTCATGGTGGTACTTGTTATCAAAAAAATTTGCGCATTATGTGCTCATGTATATAGTCCTTTCATGAGAGTAAGAAGATTTTAGTCACAGAACTCCAGGATCCATCTCATTTTCTAAATATAAAATGTTTACCACAGAGTGCTAAAACCAAGCCTAGACATGTCTATTCCATTCAGTTTAATGGGACCTAGTACTATATACTATAGTACTATGTATATATGTTTATATAGTACTGCTGCCTTACACAGCAATTAGATTGCATAGCACGTCTCAACTCATTAGTCATCTTCCCACTTGTCAAAAGAAACTAACATGGATGTTGCATTGATTTCTTGCATGACATCTGTATAATAACTTCTTAAAGTGTGGGGGGGCTGTTTTGTTGCTGAGAGGCTCTAAAATGGACAATTTTGTGTTAGCTATCAGTTTACTTAAAACATTACGTTAAGGATTTTTCATTTTTTTAAACATAGGCTTTCGGTTGGATGATTCTTTTTTAAATGTTAAAGGCTTTGTCCACCTTGGGGACTAGTGTTTGCAGAATCCAGTTACATAAAATGAAACTTTCCAAAGAATTTGGCAGCCTGAATGCTGTTAAGTGAAATGAAGGTTTCTAAAGGAAATAGCTGGATGAACTTAAGCAATGGCTTTGCTTTTAGAAATCTTGCCTTTTCCACAAGAGACTGAACCACATTGTAAATATGTGAAAGCATGATGATGTTGCAACTTAGTCTTCACAGGCACAGTGGTGGTTTGTGGATATATGTGAGAGTAAAACACACAGAATGAGTCAAGCTGTTGTGAAAAGTAGAGATATGCTAGTGTTGCTGAACTTGAATGGACATCAAGAGTGTAACAGTGAAAATTAGTTGGGAGTAGGGGTCATCCCTGACCACACCAAGCCATGTGCCAGTTCTTAAATCCAATTTTTGCTCCTACAGTATTATATGATTCAGACCATTTTTCTCTGACACTGCCAAACAGACTGACTCGCATGGTGACATAGCTTTGTTGTCTGCTACCCAGGGGAAAAAATTAATGCTCCCTCCTTCAGAAGCACTTACAGTTTTAATAAAAACCAGAATGCCATTTCTAAGGCCTCTGGCAGGCCTTATAAAAGCTTCCGAGGCTTGGGGAGGCCACATAGGACCGCTCTGAGCTTCAGAAATGCCCCCTGATGCCCCCCCAAGTGAGATGCCAGGGGGAAATTTCCCCCTAGCACTCCCTTAGCTATGCCACTGGTCTCAACTTTCTCTCTTGAGCATATTTGCCCTCTCACAACATACATCTTCACGGGTATGTCAGAAGTTCTGTTATCACTTTTTGGATATAGTTCGTTTTGGCATTAAAGGACCGCAGTGGGAATACATTTGGGATGAGATGGATGCATGTCTGGGAGGCAGTGATTCCCTGTCCTTGAAAGGACTGTATTGCCTCCCCATTTCTCCCCTCCTTAATTCAATCCTGATGAAAATATTCTAATGGCATTCATTTTTTCCTATATATCCTCTGGGAGAAATTAATTTTAGTTTTAAGAAAACTGCTTGCATATTTAAAGTTCAATTGTGTCAAGAAAAATATTGGGTTAACTAAGGTTTTTACTCTGTTTTGTGGCAAATAGTCTTTAGCCATACTCAGTCGTCTGTTTCTTGCAACTCTGGAAAAAGGAGTTTGATTTTCTGCCATTCATTTATTTTGGCTTAAACTTCCTCTGTTGTTTCCTGTGTTGTGTTAAGTGCATATTAAGTCCAACACTTCTCTAAACAAATGGTTTCCTTTTTCAGTGTTGGTGACTGATAGAAGTAGTTATAAATGCTTTTCATTGCAAGTATGGCTTATTATGTGACTGACTTTTAAACCCACCTAACCCCTGCCAACTATTTCTTAAACAAAAAGCCATGGTCTTCATGCTGGCCAATTGGGCCAATTTTAAAGTTTAATAAATTATAGTGGTCTGCATGCGCAAACTATATATTCTTCCCCCCCCATAACCTTTAACACCAAAATAGCATCCTTACTGCTGAAAATAAGATTTTTCTGTGTATAATGAATCTCTCAGTTGTAAGCTGTGTACATTCTCAGTGGTTGTGTGAACCTCAGAAGATCACAGGAATGTCTTCGTTGCATCATTGCATGTTACTACTGGGAGACATAGGAAAGCAGTTTAAGGCGATTAACTTGCAGATTTTGGAAGTCAGTTCAGGTGCTGGTATGGAAAACAGCCAGTTCACTGAATCCACACAGTCCTCAGTTGTAGATGTTACACACACCACAGTATGGTGTGGTATTGTGAAATGCAAAAATGTAACCGCGTTGCACTGGCAACATCTTAATTGAACCTTGGCATGTGTCTGATTCACAGTATATTAGCCGTAGGCATTTTGGAATTGTTGCAGCTTAAGTTGTTACTTGTAGGAGGGATGGCTTTACCTCCCAAACAACTTACAGTGCAGAATTGTATATACACCAAAGTTGTATGCATGGCTTATTGTCATAGTTGAGTTGTCCCCTCAGTAAAAAAACTAATTTGTTAATCAGCGTGGTGGCTTCTCCACCCCTTCTCAGATTGATTGCTTCCATTGCTGTGAAGCCTGCTTCTCCTGCTGAGCTTTCTAGAGAACAACTCTGGCTAACCTCACAAGACTTTACCAAACATTTTATTATACTGTTGTATCCTGTCCTTTCTCGAAGGAGCTCAAGGCAGGGGACATTGTTCTCCCCCCCTTGCTTATTTTGACAGCCCTATGAAAGGAGAAGGTTAAGCTGAGATAGTGATGGGGTTTGAACCCAGGTTCACTGGGAATGACCACTGCATGACATTGGCTCTCAACATCCTGTTTGGGAGAGTACTCCTTATGAAAGCTTGCACTGGCAGCTTGGGCTGGCATGGTGAGTGCAAATGCTTGAGTGCCAGTCTGTGTAGTGCATAGTTCTGACATGGCCACTGTGCAGATCTGTTGCCTATTGAATGAGTTTCAGAGCATTCCATATAACCACAACTCAGGATTCAGTCCCAAGTCTTAATCGAGTTCCTTTGTACCTACCTTTTCCTGAAAGGATTCCCACCCACCCCCCAAAATTCATTTGCACTATGAGTGGAGGAATGTAAGATGAGTTGCTCCAGGCCCTATCTATGATAGCCCATTTCACATTTTTCTGCTTGCTGTATACCTGGTAAACCTGTGCCTGAGGAAGGCCAGGATTTCTCAAACAGAAGAAAAGTCCTATTGTGTATACCGAACCTGAGCACTTTGTAGTGGGGGAGAGATGAAAAACTGTTTTAGAGTTAGTGGACAAGCAATGAATAACCTGAGGTACGCAATGGGCAATGTGGATTATAGGATGGTAACCTTGCAACATGATGCTTTTCTGTGCTGCACACGAAATGGGAAAATAACACTAAAAGTGAGATAACATCACATGAGCTCAATAAGCAAGCTTGGAGTTTCCGTGCATCAGATGATCTCATTATTTTGTGTTTATGAATGTTTATCCTCTTTGTGTTCAGGCTGTATATTTTCCAAATCCTCCTAAAAGGGGAAGGTCATTGCTTACTACTTTGACCAGAAATGAAGTAAAACAAGGAGACAGCAGCTGTGAAAACAGTTTAAATTGCATGGCTGCAGCCTTATCTCTCATGCTTTTACTGCATGCTTACCATGTGTCTCTTAGTTCCCATAGTTACCTGCTAAGCAGCTGAGTCCCCTTGCTTGGTATGCTCTGGTGCCAGAACCTGCTATTGGAAGTAAGAGTTCAAGATCACTGCTTTCTGAGGCCCATGTGCTTTTGTCAGCAGAACTTTATTTAAAGCACTTTCTTAAGTTTTTCAGTTCCCAAGTTGTAAAGTGTAGATCTGATTTTTATGGCTGTTCACTAAGGTATTTTGTGTGTGAAAGAGAGAAGTGGGGAGAGAATATCTTGGCGTTTAGATATGTTTTCTTATTAGTTCCCATGACAACTGACTGGCTTACAGATATTCAGTCAGCATTGCTGTGGTATTGTGCATCAAGCAGAAATCCTTCATGGCTCTTGTTTGGACCTCCACTTGCCCAAAGGAGGAAAAAGTGAGGTGGAAAAAGGTTATGCAGTTTATTCCGTATTCCTTGCTGACTAGAAGGAACTGTTAGAACCGTATCTGCAGCTGTTGAAAAGAGTGGTACTGTACAATGTTTAAAGCATTGTTGTGTAGTAACAAAGGCTAGGACCTCAAAGTCTATCACTTCTCAGATTTGTTGTAATTGCTATCCAGAACTCTACTGAAGAAATGCCAGCTGCATACTGACTGAAATAGCAGAAAGACTTCCAAGGCAACATTCGTGTCTCTGTTTCAAAAGTCCTCCCTAAACTTGTATTCAGATATTCAGATTATACCAGCTATTTTTAACCACTGTGCCAAGGCACATTGGTGTGCCTCGAATTTCCATACGTATGCCACAGGAGTTTGGGGAAGGAACATTTATTAATGGGCAATTGGGGGATGTGAGTCCCCTACTGGCAGTGTGATGTGCCTAGTCAATTTTTTTTAAAAAAAGGTTGGTGTGCCTTGACGGTGTTAGTGTTAGTGCTTTGAGATGAAAAATGTTACACTTTGGAATAGTTGAGAGGCAGTCAACTATCTCTAAAATTTGAGTCATTCTCTATAACTCTCATTTCAGTTGTTAGAAAGTTCTTAGTAGTTACCCATTTCAATTATATTTAACATATAAATATTAACTCATTCTACTTCTTAACATTATACAAAGTTCATTCTGTTATAACTACTACATAAAAAAACTAGTTTTTTACTACACAAAAAAACTATGTCAGCACTTGTGCAAATTGATGCATTGATGTAGTAGTTATAATGGAATGAACTTGGTGTTACTTCATTAGTCATATTAGTTTTGCAACTCTTTATGTAGAATTGGTGAGTAAAATGTTTTCTCTTTGCACCTGAAAGTCATTCCTCAAAATTGCAAAAATGTTGTTTAAATTATTGCTTTTGCAGTCATGCCCTCCTTAGGGATTGCTTTGCTATCATGTACATGGTTATAAGACTTCAAATGCACAAAGATGCCGTGGATGTTAGACACATTTGTATGCAGGGTATGTGTATCGAGCCACTGCTTTAAAATAATTTCAAGGGCTTAAATGACAATGCTGTCCTCATCTACTATGATTTTATATTATGCTTCTCTGGAAAAGGGAGGAGGGCATTCTCTTGCCACGTGGGAAGCCCCTCCCATCCGGGAATGCAGAGTCGGACCTGATTGGATACTCCTCTCCTGGTGTGGGAGGGGCTCCCAACCCAGTCCGGCTCTGCCTTTCGTGGAGTCGAGTCGTGTGCCTGTGAGCTCTCTGTGATTGCTGAATTTTTTCAGCGATTTTCCTCTCCAAATACTTCTATCTGCTCCTTTTGTTGTTTGTCAGTTATCCTGTCTGTGACCGCCATTAATTTCCTGATGTTTCCTATCCCTATCAGCTCCCCTGTCTGAGTCAGAGCATGAGGGAGTTTGAGGAGGGCCAGCGCTATAGTGCTTATTTCGCCTCACCGGAGCGGCTTTGGCTGCACTTGGGAGGTTCGTAGATTTCTGCAGGACGGTCTGGTCTTTCATGGAGGTCTTTTTGCAGGCTGAAGGATCGTTCTCTCAGAGCGACCAGGAGCCTTTTGCCAGCAGCAGGCGTTTGGGTGTGCGATTGCCAGTGCCTCACGATCGCTACCGCACCGCCATCTTGTTTTCATTGCATTGAAATGCAATGCAATGTTATGCCGCGCCCTTCCCGCCCTTTCAGTCGTGGCGCGGCATAACCCCGCGATCCTCAAACAGCCTTGTACTCCCAGCATGGCATAGCCCCAGGGTGCTTTTTGAAGCATGGCCAGAGTGTACCAGGATCTCCGGTGCGGCATAGCCCCGGAGATAGGCTGTTTGAGGTTTGGGGGGTGTGTGTGGTGGGAAGGTGGTGGAGAGTCCCTGCGCTGCTCATCTATCTCTGAGGGACTTCTCCACGTCCTTTTCAGGTAGTTATTTTTTACCGTTGTTGTGACCGTTTGGTTAAAAAAAAAAGTTCAGTTTCTTAAAATGGTGGATGAAGGCGCCGCTTCAGTTGGGGAAAATGGCGGTGAGGCCCCTGTTGCAGTTCTTGTTGCTGGCAAGTTGGCTGATGCAGGGGACAAAATTTCTGAGGCAGTGAGGGTCGCTATGGATGGGGCTTTGAAGCAGCACATACCAGCTCTATTAAGAAAACCCTTAAACAAGTGTCAATGCCTAAGAAGAGGGCGAGATCCCATAGTCCAGTGTTCTCCTCTCTAGCATCATCCCCCAGCCAATCTTCTATTGATTCTTCCTAGGATTCTGTCCCCCGTAGGGGTAAAAAGGCTTTGTGCAAAAAGAAACATGGGGCTAAAGCCAAAACAACCTTTGTGAAGTCTAATAGATATAAGGACAAACGCTCTATGGCTAAACATAGGCGGACCTTTTTACATGAATCCTCTGATTCTTTTTCCTCTGATACAGCAAGGAAGGAGGGGGCGCTCTCCGGTGATGAGGAAGAGATTCAACCCCAAAAATTGGACAGGCTTCTCCCCATTGAGTACTTTCCCCACATGCTACGCAAGGCTACTCAGACAGCTGATTTTGAGGATCTTGAGGAGGCTTCTGCATCCAAGAAGGCGAGGGGGCGTAGAGGTTTATTTCCTCACGATCCAGATAAGCCTGATGTGTTTCCCTTTCCCATGGCCTTTCAGAAGGATGTCGAGAAGGAATGGAATACTCCTTTGAATCTGAAGCATGGGACATGGGTTTTTGACAAGCTATATTCATTGCCAGAGGGGGTGATGCAGGCCTTGAAAGTTCCAGTCATAGAAGCGCCCGTGGCAGCTATTGCATCCAATGCTGCCATTCCCTTGGAGGGGGGCCCCAAGGACAGTTGCGACAAGAAGGTCGAGACCGCTCTTAAGAAAAATTTTCAAGCCAATGCTCAGGCTTTCAGGGCTTCCGCTGCAAATTCTATCATGTTACAGGCAGCCTTTGTTTGGGCCGAGTAGTTAGCCATGTCTGAGCCTGATTTGTCACAGGAGGCCAAAAATTGTTTTTAAAAAGATTGCGTTAGTGGCCGCTTTCTCAGCAGATTCTTCTCTTGATGCATTGCAGGTCAATGCTAGAGCGATGGCTGTGAACGTAACGGATCGCCGTAACATTTGGTTGAGACAGTGGGATGGTGATGCAGCCTCTCAGTCAAGGCTGGTTTCTGTTCCCTTTCAGGGGTCAAAGCTTTTCAGGCACGCTTTGGATCCTATGCTAGTAAAGAGCAGAGATATAATAAGCATAAGGTGCTACCTACAGCAAAGAAGAATCATCCTAAGACCAAGATTATTGGATTATAAGATTATTGCAATGCGCTCTACGTGGGGCTGCCTTTGAAGACGGTCCGGAAATTACAACTAGTACAGAACGCGGCGGCTCGGGTGGTTGCTGGGGCACGTCGGTTTGACTCTGTCGAGCCGCTGCTTCGGCGACTACACTGGCTGCCGGTTCTGTTCCGGGCCCAATTCAAAGTGCTAGTTTTGACTTTTAAAGCCCTTTACGGCTCGGGTCCGGGGTATTTGAGGGACCGCCTCCTTCTATATAATCCAACCCGTACTCTTAGATCATCTGGGGGGGCCCTTCTGACTGTGCCGCCACCAGGAGAAGTAAGAGGAGTGGCGGCCAGGAAGAGGGCCTTCTCGGTGGTGGCCCCCCAACTCTGGAACACCCTTCCCCTCGAACTGAGAACTGCTCCCTCTCTGTTTACATTTCGGCGGGGGCTGAAGACCTTTTTATTCCAAAAAGCTTTTAATTGCTGACAGGTTGGCTGGCTGGTTATTATGATCCACGGGGCTTGTGTCTTATTTTATTTTTTAATTGTTTTTAAATTGTTTGTGTTTTTTAATCTTGATTGTTTATTGTTTAATACTGTTTTTAACTGTTTTTAATGTTAACTGTTATACTTTATTTTTATCCTTTTTAATATTGTAAGCCGCCTTGGACATCTGCCTTGGCAGAGGAAAGGCGGGGTAGAAATTTCTTAAATAAATAAATAAATAAAATGAGTAATTTTCGTCCCTTCAAAGCAAACTTTAGAGCAAGAGAGTCCCAAAAGTCTGGGTGGAACACTAATAAACAGAGATGGTCCAAGGGTAAAGCTTTCCCCAGGCCCAAGTTCCAAGGTGGTTCCTCCACCTTTGCCCCTAAGTCCAACGAAGAACACAGACAATGACGACAGGGCACAGGAGGACCCCTCCCCTATAGGGGGGCCTCCTTGGCTTTGCGGACTCCTGGCGCGAAAGCACCTCAGACACCTGGGTTATCCGCACTGTGTCTCAGGGGTATTCTCTGGAGTTTGTCCGCAAGCCCCGCAGTTGTTTCTGGAGAGTGCTTGTGTCCAAGGTCAGCCAGAAGCACCTCCAGAAGCTGGCAGCCATAGCTCACCTGCTGGATATACGGGCCATAGAGCCTGTCCCTCCCAAACAGAGGGGCAAGGGGGTATATTCGGTGTTCTTTCTTGTTCCAAAGAAAAACAGGGCAATGAGAGCTATTTTAGATTTAAAGTGGCTGAATCGTTTTCTCTGCCAGAGAAAGTTCAAGATGGAGACCTGGAAGTCTATCATGGCTGCCCTGGAAAGAGACGATTTCCTCACATCCATCGATTTATCGGAAGCCTATCTCCATATCCCCATTTTTCCAGAGCATCGGAAGTATCTCAGGTTTTGTTATAGCCGTCAGCACTTTCAGTATACTGTAGATTTCTTCCTTTTGGCCTGACAGCTGCACCCAGAGTTTTTACCAAGGTCCTGGTGGCCCTGGTGGTGGCTCTCAGGCAACAAGGAATTTGTTTTTCCTTATTTGGACGATCTGCTTTTGAGGGCAAATTCCAGAGAGCAAGCAATCAGTCACATTGGATTGCTTGCGGCAGCATGGATTTGTGGTAACAAGAAAAAGAGCTCTCTGACACCACAACAGAGTTTGGAACACCTTGGCCTTCTGGTAAATACAGTATCATTCCATATTTCTCTTTCCCCTACAAGACAGGAGTCCCTTCGGAACCTTCTGTCTCAGGTTTTTCAGTCAGAGGTGGCGGATGTTACGACCCTAGCCAGTTTACAGGGTCTCATGGTCTTGTGCCAGGATGTAGTAGCCTGGTCCCGATTCCATCTTCGTCCCCTTCAGACTTTTTTGTCCAGGTTTCTCCCCTTGATAGAATCCAAGGCTCACAAGAGAAAGTCTAGTGTGGTGGTTGTGTCCCAGCAGGTTGGCAGAGGGTGTCAGTCTGGAGACCCCTTCCAGAGTAGTGATTACTACAGATGCCAGCCTGGCTGGTTGGGGGGCTCATATGAAGGGCTCTGTGGCTCAGGGCCTCTGGTCAGAACAGGAGGCTTGCCACAGTATCAATTGGCTAGAACTGAGGGCAATAAGATTGGCACTGCTCAGTTTTCAGGAGTTAGTGATGGGTTGCCATGACTGCCAAGGCGTACGTCAACAGATGGGGGTACTCAGTTAAAATCGCTAATGAGAGTCTTCTCTCCTTTTTGTCTGGGCCAAGTCCCATCTAGTGTCCATCAAAGCAGAACACCTTGCAGGGACAGCAAATCTGACAGCAGATTGGCTGAGTCACCAAAGCATCAACAAGGCAGAGTGGCAGTTAAATCCAGCGGTGTTCCAGGAGATAGTGAGTCTGTTCGGGCAGCCAGTTCTAGGCCTGTTCTCCACAAGATCCAGCACCCAGGTAGGATGGTTCTTCTCCTGGGTGGGAGGAGAAGAAGAGGCAGTAGATGCTTTCCAGACCCCATGGCCACAAGGGCCACAATATGTGTTTCCCCGCTTTGCAGTAATCCAGTTAACTCTGAAGAGGATCAGAGAACAGGGGGTGATAGTGCTGTTGGTGGCTCCTACGTGGCCATGCCGATCTTGGTTCCCAAGCATTCTAGAGTTGGCAGAGGGGATGGGTTGGCCAATACCAGTAGATCCTGATCTGTTAATGCAGGGACCCCTGAGACACCCTCAACCGGGCCTCTTCAAACTGATGGTTTGGATGCTGAGCAGCAAGCGCTCGCATTCTACGGCTATTCCAACAGGGTCCTAGTTATAATGCTCACTTCCAGGAGGCCTTCCACCAATAGGGTTTATGGGGCGACCTGGAGGAAGTTCTCTTTTTGGTGTAGGGACAGGGGTTTGTTGCCTACAGCCGCCAAAGTTAAGAATGTATTGGAATTTTTACAAGATGGCCTGGATTTGGGACTGAGCACTAGTACGTTGAAACGGCAGCTGGCCACTATTGATAGTGTTCTGGGGGCTTGTGGCAAAAGAAAGCTTGCCTCACACCCTCACGTTAAGCGTTTTTTGAGGGGGGTCTCACTGTTTTCATTGTTTTCCGACCTGGGATTTGCACAGGGTGTTGGTGGCTCTTACGGGCAAGCCTTTCGAGCCTTTAGCTACCATTTCCTTAAAACCTCTTACCCTAAAGACACTCTTTTTGGTTGCAATTACCTCAGCTAGGCATGTGTCTGAGCTGGCGGCGCTGTCTGTTAATCCCAGGCTTTGTGTTTTTCATAGGGAGAAGGTAGTTCTTAGGCATGACCCGGCCTTTCTCCCTAAAGTAAACTTTGTTTTCCATAGGGCACAGGAGGTAGTTTTGCCCTCTTTCTGTTCGGATCCTGTACACCCTAAGGCACGGGATGGCATAATCTTGATGTCCGTAGGGCCCTTTGCTTTTATTTGGACAGAACTCAGGAGTTTAAAAAAACTGAAGCTATGTTTGTCAAGTTTGAGGGGTCTAAAGTAGGCGATGAGGTTTCCCCTTTGTTGTCCCGATGGCTAAAACTAGCTATTGCCAAGGCTTTATACATCTTTGGGAAAGGAGCTGCCCCAAGGGGTTACGGCACATTCCACAAAAGGGGCAGCAACATCGGCTGCTTTTGAGGGTAGTGTTTCTATTGTATATCTTTGTAGGGCTGCAGTGTGGTTTACCCCAACACATTTATAAAGCACTATAAAATTGATTCATTTGCCTCCGCTGAGGCAGCCTTTGGTAGGAAGGTTTTGCAGGCAGTGGTTCCTAAATAGTTCTCTTGCCATAGCCGGCCCGCCCTAGGTATCCAGTGTGGCTCTGTTACATCCCACGTGGGGAGAGAATGCCCTCCTCCCTTTTCCAAAGAAAAACAGCATTCTTACCTGTGAAGGTCCTGTTGTTGAAAAAGGGAAGGAGAGCATTCTGCCTGCCACTCTCCGGCTTATGGCTGCTTGGTGGATATTTGAATGGTTATAGTGGGTTGAGGGTATTTAGACTGGGCTTCCTGAGGTCACTTGCTTTGTTACCCCGGTTCTTTCTTTCCTGTTCACTCCTAGGGGGATTTTGAAGTTCCTCTCAGGAAGTGAAATCTGTTTGAACGAGTTGTACAATCTTTTTTATGTGTCATGGTCCTTGTGCTTATGTTACTGCGTGTGGGAGACTTTCAATTCCAGCTCTTCAGATCCAGACTGGGTTGGGAGCCCCTCCCACACCAGGAAAGGAGTATCCAATCAGGTCCGACTCTGCCTTCCTGGATGGGAGGGGCTTCCCACCTGGTGAGAGAATGCCCTCCTCCCTTTTCCAAGAACAGGACCTTCAGGTAAGAATGCTGTATTTTTAGGTCCGATACTGAGCACCTCTTCAAACCGCCAAATCCCACTGTTCTGCTCTTGGAATTTCTCAAATTGTCCCTTAACTAGACAGCAAAAAGGGATGAACAGTACTCTAACTGAAATTTTTCAAGCCTCAAAAATCTGTTTTTAAACAATGTAAACATTTTAATTGAAAACCCTTTAATTTACTGTTATGCTGTTCACTGTCTGTCAGATGCCTGTAGGATGAGCTACCCTAGTCAAGACAGCCAAAAAGTTGGAATTGATCCATAGTCCCAAGCAAGATGATCACTAGCAGATGTTTCATTGTGAGGAGATGACTAATTTTGTTTTCTGTAAATGGGCTTTACTAAATCTGATAACCTGCATTTTTTTTTGTCCCTTTGCATGTTGGCTGAGGAAGTGTGGTTTGACCAGTATGGAAATTTTTCTGAAACTTTTCAGTCTGTATCCAAGCTCAAAACAGTGAGAGTTTGGAGGGGCTAAATTATGAAGATCTACATTTGTGTGGGAAGGGAAAATATGGTTGGTCGGAAAAGTTGACAAAACATGGAAAGCAGGTGGGAAATGAACAGGCAGTGGGGGTGGGAGCAATTTGTTGAGAAAAGATAATGAATAGTAAAGGATGCCATTCTGGGTATTTGAAAAGGGTGTTTACCTTATTCAGAAATGAGGCCATTGTGTTCAGTAAGACTTGGGCTGTAATCCTATCTTGCTGGAAACAAATGCCACTACTTATGAGCCATGAAGGCCACTCCCCCAACAGAATAGGGAACTCTTTTTAAAGGTATCCTTGATCCCAGTGTCCCACCATTTTCATTGTTATAAGGTTGGTCAAAATGCCTAGCCAAAATATGAGTACTGCAGCTTTGGGTAATCTCTCCGTATTTGCTTCTCCCATGATGAGATACATGCCTGTTGACCTGAAGGATAATGTTCCTCTTCAGATCAGTTTCTTTTATGTATTGGAAGGCTATTCAGTCTTGTAAGACAGCTCCATACTTTATGTGGCGGACACTCTTGCTCTGACTACACTGGTGTTAACACAAACAGCATATCCGTGTTTTTTAATCCAAACATGTTAGATGCCCAACACATTCGAGTTTAGCAGGAGCAGACTACACAGGTTTATCCATCCTGATGTACTCACTGCAATTATCTGTAAATGGTAACTGTCTTCAGTTTCTTCAGTCTTTTCTTCCTGTGTCATATCGCCTATTTGTACCTTGTCCCCTTTAAGGAATCAGGAGTGTTGTAGCTCAATAACCCCATGAAGTATGTTAGGCTGAGGCTTTCTCAAGGCCACCCAGTGAGTTTCATAGCTGTGTCCAGGCTTGATTCCTGTGTTTCCCACTTCCAAAACAAACATTCTTACCACTATATACCAAATCGCTTTGAGGTCTACAGCTAATCAGTTTTCTTGTTGTATTGGGATTTTATCCAGCTTGGTATGCCCTGAACAGTGATGATTAGAAGTAGACACAGAACAAAGACCTTACCAACATTTTAGCTGAACAGAAAATGAAATGTAGTCATTGAAACTGATCAGCTGTTCATTAAAACACTGGGGAAACCTATTGGTGAAAAGAAGCCTCTCATTTCTGGTGGTCGATCCTTTTGAATATTGAACAGTGATCTCTTATGGACTGTGTAGCCTGTGGGGGCAGGGTATGCTACAGCAAAATGTCAATTTCTGTTTTGTTTACGGAAAGGGCTCCCAGGTGATTACAGGAGCAATTGAAATACATATTCTTCTTTCCTTTCTCTGAGCCCTTGCCAATTCTGAAACCCATGCTTAGGAGGAGGAGCTGTTGGCTGCTCAGGCTTCTGACTTGCTTTGGAGTGTCTTATGTAATGTTTTAGAGGGGAGTCCTTTCAGGATTGGGCCCTGTCCTTCGTTTGATGCAAAGTGCTGTACAGATAGGACTGATTGTGTCATCTATCCTAACCTACAGTATGCTGGACCTGGCAGGTTGAGTAGCCTGCACTGTATGCAGCGCAGGTTAGGCTGTAGGGCAATGTGGGTTAAGGGGACCCTAACCCTAACATCGCAGTCACTGCTACGGAGATACTTGGATCTGTGAAATCGCTGGTGCAAATCTGAGCAACCCATGTCAGGCGGGTTGGGATTGGTCCTCCACTGCCTGGTCAGGGTCAGCCCATTCCCAGACTGACTCCCCCTCCCAGTCCTCCCTCCCCTGCCCCAAACGCCCTCTCCCTGCTCACATTATGCCCTCCCTCTGCTATCTCCCAATCTCTGCACTAGCCTGCCTTGAGGCCTGGATCCGGCATCCAGTGGGGCAGCACAGGTTTCTGTACCAGCCCAGCAAGCTCTAGAAGAAGCAAAAACATGCTTTTCATCACATTCGCAGTGCTCCTGGGTTGGTGCAGGGCCCTGCGCTGGCCTAACAATTTGTTAGGATTGCGCTCTCAATAAAACTGTTCTACCCCCTGCAAAAACTCTTAACTGCTAGAGAAGATCAGCTGCATAATAATGCTTTCCCATATTGCTCCATCAAAGTCTGAGTACCTTCCAGAAGCACTGTGAGACTTCCTTATTTAATCTGGTGTTAAAACACTTAAAGTAAAAAAAAATTCTGCAAAACCTGAGCTAAACCACTTGAATGCCCTGTCCCCTGTGCAAACACTTGCTCTGCATTTTTTATAGTTTATATCCTGCATTTAAACAGTTCAATAGAAAATGCATTAAATCATACACCCCCAAAAAGCACTTGTGTCATAAAACACAATAAAATAGATAACAGGATGAACAATTGAAATTGGGTAAGCAGCAGTTTGAAAATCAAATGTTGGGCAGAATAAGGCTGCAAACCGTGTATTCTTACCTGAAATAAGTCCCATTTTATGCTGTTAAACTTATTGCTGAGTAGATATGCATAGGATTGCATTGTTGGTGTGTTTTGAGGTTCTTGCAATGAGCCAGTGGAACAGCTTGTGAATCTGCTTGGGAGGAAATGTCCACAAATGGAGGCTACCACAAATACAATCTCTAGTACTCTTCAAACAGTGATGGTGCTTGAACTTTCCCCTTGATTTCAGTTTGTAGTGGGGAGGAGAGCCACATGTTGGGGAAGAGCTTCCTTGCACACTTGTATTGGCTCTACAAGTGTGAGTTGCAAAATTGGTTCTGCCCCTCTTGTGGCCAAGCTGTATATGTAGATAGGAGAGGAGGGGTTGCACTGACAGAAAGGGGAAAGCACCCCTTTCCATTTTCAGTGGAGACAGAAGGAAATTGCTTTTAATGCCCTAAGCCAGGGCTGTCAAACTCATTTCATACAGTGAGCTGAAGTTTGAAATCACAGTGCCTGCTGGGGGGCCTGAAGTGATGATATTAAGCAGGAAGTGACATAATTAAGCAAGTGATCAGGAATAAGCACTTTGTCACTTGGGGCTAATGAGTTCTTGGGTGAGAACAGAGGTGAAAATATGCAAGTCTTGCTCAGTCATGAAGTGACTACAAGTCAGCAACTTGATGATGCCTCAAAGAATGCAAATGCTACTCTGATATGCGATGCAATAACTTCTACTATGGTTGAGGAAACTTACTTTCCAGTGAGTGAACAGGACAGCAGTGCTTCTCAAAGAACAGCAACGTTTTCTCCCAATGTGCTTGGGACTGGCTCTCAAGCTCTCCCAGTCATTGGTGTATCCCCATCCACCTCCCCTCGGGGGAAGATTAGTGTTATATGGGCTTGGGAAGATCATGTTTGCTCCAAGATCACTCACCAGAGACAATATACTGCTGCAGGTGAATCTTTGTTCATCTAGCTCGGTAGGGCTACTCTAGTCCACTTCTTGGATACCCCCCATGAATTCCTTGTCTACCTCCCCTTGGCTCCCTCTTTCTCTTTTCACAGGTACCCTTTTTCTCAGGCTTGCCAGCATTCTGTCTTCCCCCTCTCATCATTTCCTTTCTCCCTGATCCCCCTACTCTGCTTCATTCTTCTTGGTTTCAGGCTGAGGATGGTCTGCTGGGGCTCCCACTTCTCAACCTCCAAGTCCTGACAGCCTGCTCCACCTAAAACCTCCACCCTCTTCTTGGGTTTTGTCCTTAGGCTTTCCTCTTCTCTCTCCCCTTTGCTTATACTCATTTGACCTGCCCTTCCTCTGGCACTTTCTCTCCTTTTTCTGTCTGTCCTGGGGCTCCTCCCCTTCCAGTTCCGGTCTCCACTTATTCATTCCAGCTTTCTCAAGCCTTGGCTGTAGGTTGTCCCTGTACTCCTCTATTATGTGTGCTGGGTCTTTCCTTTCTCTCCTTCCCCACATCCTTCGCTGAATTATTTTGACCTTCCCCACCTTCCCTCCTAGTCTCTTGTACCCGGTTCTGACCATTCCACTCTCTTTTTCCCTGGCTCGCTCTACAACATGAGGGAGAGGAAAAAGTGAGGCCTGGGCAGGTTGTGAGAACAGAGGATAGAGCTTCTGCTTTGCCTTTTCTTCCTGCACATGTTGGCACCTTTTTAGCAGTGCTTCTGTTGAGCTGTGGGTTCACAGCTCAGCAGCTGAGACAAAGATGACCATGGTGGAAGAGCCCAGTTATCAAGGGGGCCAGATAGAGTTTCCATGGGCCATTTCTGACCATAGGCCTTATGTCTGACATCCCTTCCCTAAGCTACAAATGCATGTCATAGAAGTGTGGAAGGTCTATATGCATTTCCAGTGCTTGATGCATTTCAAAAGCAAGGTCAAGTATGCCATACTTCAAAATCACATATAAACTTTTCACATAGCCTGACTCATTTGTCAAGTCTAGCCTCCCACTTCTAAGCTTTTTACTATAGTATTCTTAGGGTTTCTGCCTGGCTCACTATTTTTTACATTTCTTGTCTTAACTTTTGGTATGAAACAACCAAATACATTTAAATTTAGCAGTATGACTATCCTAGACAATGAAACTCAAATTTGTACTAATTCAAATGATCAAAAGTATCTGTGCAGAGCATTAAGGTTTTTAAAAACACATAACCTGCCATACCCACAAGCATTCAGAGGAAGCCATAACCGCTATTTGCAGAGTATTTCAAAATAAACCTAGAAAAAATAGATCTGAATTGCAAGAACAGTGAGAGCTGATATTGGCTCAGTATCACATACATAGTAGATGCACAATGGTCTTGCAACAAACTTCTGACATACATACACACGTGTGTTACAGGATAGGCTGAGGGAGAGAGTAGAGGTTAATTCTCAAGGTTTAATTATGCTCCACTTTCCCCTCCTACAAGGTGACAGCCAAAGCAGCTAACATTAGGCAAAACAATTTATTTTATTTCTTCTACATTGGAAAATCGAGTTTCCTCAAAGCCATACACAAGAAGGTTAAGGGAAAGAGCCCAACTACAAAACTTGCTGGAACAAAACACCTCTTGGCCAAACTAGGGAATCTCATCCATTTGGTGAGACCTCTCGATTTGTCTCCCCCACATGCAGAACTACCCACATGGCCTTTTGGGTGGGGTGTGGAGCATAGAATACAAATAGCTGATCCAGTCCCTTAGTGGTTGATAAAAGAAACTGATTTTTGACATGCTCGTATGCTTTAAAGTGTACCATTTGAGTTCTACTTCACTAGGGAGCACATAACTGAGCCTAATAGTTTCCATATGTTTCTTTCCATGAAGCAAAGGTTTTAGCTGCTCCATGCACTTGAAAAATCTCACTGAATACTTGGCAGTATTACATTTCCTATTTCAGATGCAACTTTCATGCTACTTCTGTTGCCATTGCTGGTGTTGGTCCTGCTGATCTTGTTACATGATCTGTGCAAGAGATATTCTTGATCCAATTCCAGATATTTAAGATTTGTTCTTTTATGGATTTTGTTAGGACTGATTCTATTACCAAACTATAGCATTGGGCATATTGATAACTGGATGTTGCCAGTTGCTACAAAACTGCACACTTATTCCCTTAGGAAAGTGGCACAGTGCTGTGATCTGCAATTTCAGTGAATTTTGCCACTTCTCATTCCAGATGATGGGGTGTGCCAAAAGAGTAATCTGTATGAGAAGGTTTGAGGGAAGCACACATTTTTTAAAATCCCTTATTGGTTGTGGGGGGACTTGTCTGGGGAGGTGAAGGGAGTGGGTAGACAATTGGTATTTGAAAGGTTAAGATTGCCCTCCCTCTTTCTACTCTTAAGTGTCCTTGCCCCCAAACAAAATAGCACAAGAGAAATGTTAAATGCATTAGTGTGCAACATCTAACCCCTGAGAGATGGGGGGCCTGTCCCCATGTTTTGCTGAAATTACTTCTTTTGTTCTGGAGTGAAAGCTTTGCTTGTTTGATTTAAAACTGTCCTTTTTGTGAATGTTAAAAAAGGTTCCAGGAATCTCACTAGGAGAGGGATGTTAGTGTGTTACATGTAAACCAAAAATTAAATACACTACATTGTATTTGGAAATAGGTGTAATTGGTACGTTAGAAAACTGCAGGGGAAAATTCTCTGGCCATTTTAGCTCTGACAGCCCTTTTTAATGTATTGGCAAATACAATTTCAGATTCACTCTTTCCAGATTTCTGGATTAGACCAATTTTCTGGAATTGAGAACAAGTTGGCAAATGAAGATTTAGAAGCAAATGATTTACCATGCAGAGTGGTACAGTAGGGAACAAATGTTGAGAACCACTGGCTTAAATACTCTTTGAATATATTGTAGTGAAGTGTTTCTCAAATGTTTTAGCACCGGGACTCACTTTTTAGAATGACAATGTATCCAGGGCCCACCAGATATCATGGGCAGAAGTACCATCATTGTGATGCCAGAGCCTGCTGCTTTCCTGAGAATACAGCAATAAGTTGGGTTATTTCTCAGCCATTTTCCAATAGTAAAGTGAATCAGAAAGAAAAAAGCCTATTTACAACCCTGACACAAGCAAAACAACCACACACCTCTCTCCCCTTCCAGCATCCCATTTTCCCATATTTTTCAATATGGCTGCTCTAGAGTGTTTTGTGACCCACCTGAAATTGGCTCACGACTCACTGGTGGGTCCCAACCCACAGTTTGGGAACCACTGCTGTAGCACTTCTGTTGGTCAATTGTTTCCTTGCATATTAAACAAGAGAAAATGGGAAACTGCTTTGACTACCGTTGCATTTTTGAGATGACAAATGGTTCTTGTTTGGGGAACATTCACCTGCCACAGCAACTGAAACTGAGTAGCTCTTCTGTTAACATACTAGCTATTGAGGTCATAAGTGCCTTGCCTGGTCTGGTCTCAAGTAATACTGGAGTAATGCCTATATCTAGCAAAGACCATATGGGGTAGGGTGGACATAGATATTGAGTACAACAGGCAATAGAGATAGGTAAGTGGTACATGTCTGTTACCCTGGTATGCCATGGAGGGAAAAGATAAAACTGCAGAAGTATATGTGCAGTGTATTCAAGTTTATTACTGGAACAACTTGCTTTAAGGAAATGCCAATTGCATTTGCTAACCCATGACTTGGAAAAAATGGCTTTCTCCCAAAGAGCAAGCAACTTGAAAACAGGTTTGCTTTAAAGTGTGAAATTATAATAACCTTGTTGAAATACAGTATACTGGAGTTGGAACTGGATTTTAAATACTACATTTCTGGCTACTCATTAAAGCTGGAAACTTATCCACACTTACCTAGAAGTGAACCCCATTGACTATTAAGGAACTTACTACTGAGTAGACATGCATAGGCTTGAGCTCTAAGTCTCCTAAAATGTTAAGGATTTGTGAAGATGGTGAGCTGCTTCTTACAGTCATCCAATGGTCAATAGTATTGGTAGGTGGGTACATTTTTATTTAGATAATTATAAGAAATCCCAGATGACCTAAAGGTTTAAATATTTATCTTGCTACTCATCCAGGTTGTTAATCCCCACCCCCAAACTCTTTTCTGTTCCTAAACGTAGGTAAACATTCACCTAAAGTTTGTTCATTTCATCCCAAGAAGCATATTTCTATGAAGCTAGTGTCTTGTTTTTTCTGTCTAGTATGTAATGCTTGCTTGTGTTTTCTGTCATCTCATTGAAGTCTTAAATGTCTTTCTTTCATTGTTTTACTTTTAACTTGCCAATAGCTGGATGACTCTACTTAGTGTTTACCCTGGACTGCTGGAAAACAGGAGGATCTCTTAAATGGGTGGTCCCTCATGTCAAAGTTGCAGCATAATGCTGGGAAAAAAGAAAAAATATGGTTTTCTATTTGATTATTGGCTTTGTGGGTAAACAGAAGAAATTTGTACTCTAGTCACTGTGGCTCCAAAGAGTTGCTTTCCACATACTTTGTTTTTCAAAAAAGTTTGGCTTGCAACATACATGTACCATAGTATTCTTGAATCTCAGCTTTGTGTCCATTATAAATACTAAATATTAGTGTCATTAATGCCATTAGTACATAATCTTTGTCCAGATCAAGATTTGTAGAGCATGTTTTCCTGCTGACATGTTTATTATTTAGAATACTGCATGAGTTATAAGTTTTCAGCTCTTATGTTAGAAACTACATCTGCTTTCTGTTAAGAGTTCTCTGTAATTGAGAAACATGGTGTACAACATGTCTGTGTGAAAAATATGCATTTTTGTTTAATGATACAAAAATGCTTTTGTGTTTGTGCTGATCTCTTCTGGAATTTTTTGCATGTGGATTTCTTAGACCAATTTCTCTAAAAGCCAAGTGGAGTATAGCTTCTACCTAGGGCTTACCTTGAAAACTTAAGTTCCACTTACAGCAAAATACTGCTGCCAATCTCCTTTTGGGAGATGGGGGGAAGAAATATGCTAATCTTTATGCACTTTTATTTGTACCACCAGAGAAAATTATCCAAATTGCCAGTTGTGACTTATAAACTGATCCGAGTGAATAGCTAGGGTCTTCCTATAGTCATGGTGAGTCAATTGTAATTTATTGAATTGGGATAAATTCTTAAGGACTACAAAATGACTATAGTTCAACAGTACAGCATATGGTTTTTATATACATACAAAGCCCTAGGTTCAATTTCTGGCGTTATCTACTTAAAGAATCTTTAATACATCTGGGAAGGACCTCTGAGCCAAACCTGGGAGAGTTCCAGGTACATAAGAAGCTGGTTGTGCCCAGAGTCAGACTATTATTAGTCTATCAAACTCAGTATTGTCAGCACTTGCTGGCATTGGCCCTTTAGAATTTTGCTCTTCCTTTCCTGGAGGTGCTGAGAATTGAACCTGGGATCTCTACAAATGAACTACACTCCTTCCCATGCGGGTGGCTAGAATAGTATTGGACCAGATCAGCAGTTCCCAAATGGTGCATCTGTGGCCCACAACCCAATTTTTGGTTGGTCGCAAAATTGACAAACGAGATTTAGGGGATGTGTATTGAGGGTTAAACAAGCTGCTACTTGGGAAGAGCATTGCTGCCCAATTCCCATTTTAACCACAGAGGTTTGGATGGCTGGTGAAGTGAACCCTTCTTAGGTGGGTCCTGATGCTCAAAGGTTTGAGAACTAACTACTGGACTAGATGGAATACCAAAGCTGAATAAGATCTGACACCCATATAAAACCTACCATTTAGGATGTACTGCTGTATGTGCCATCTATCCCTACTTAGATTGATGTGGTTGTGGGGCTCACATCTTCCTGTCTTGTTCCCTTTCTGCAGACCATTAAGTCACAGGCAAATACAGGTGTCCCTCTGCTCTGTTCCAGGCTCTCCGTAGATACAGGGGAAACTGCAGATACAGGGGAATTCTATGTATATTATTTGGCAGCCCCCACATGATTACTGTAGCTTCATTTTTGTTGAGTACTGCTGGAGGCAGGCTTTACTGTATCTTACTTTAACAAAGGAATAGTCTTACTTCATTGAAGAACTGCAGGTAACCAGCCTGCATGCTACAAGGAGGAGATTAACTGAACGTTAACAAGAAGCAGGACAGTTTCTGCTTCCTGTTAATTAATGTCCAATCTCCCTTTAAGGTTTACTAGACTGACAAGGTGCTAAAATTGTCAAGACACACCATCTATTTTTGGCAAGGCACACCATGCCACTGGTGAGGGGTTCCCATCCCCTAAAGGCCCTACTTAATAAATGACCCTCCCCCAAACACCTGCGTCACTCCTGTGAACCGTTCACGGCACACCAAAATGCCACAGCACACTGGTTAAAAATTGCTGATCTAACCATTTAATGGAATTTAAAACAAAGGAAGTATGAAGCTATTTAACTGGAAAGGACAAGTCTGCAGTTGAGTATGAAAGTCTAGGAATTTCTAATCTCCTGGGATTTGAAACCATAGGCTGTTTGGAGGAAAATGTTATGAGAAAAGATGGTAGAAAGCCTCATCACAGATAGAATGTTAAAACAGCTAGAAGAATAAGACTTACTAAAAGAAAATCAGCATGGCTACTATACAGGTAAGTCTCACCTCACAAACCTCTTAAAATTATTTGAAAAGGTCAACAGGCATGTGGATGAGCACATGGATGTTAGATAACATAGATTATTTTCAGAAGGTGTTTGACGTGGTCCCTCACCAAAGGCTGCTGAGAACTTTAGTCAGGGAATAAGAGGGCAGGTCCTCCTATGAATTGAGGACTAGGAAACAGAGTGAGTATCAGTGGGCAATTTTCACAATGGAGAGAGGTGGAAAGCAGTGTGCCTCAAGGATCTGTCCTGGGACCAGTGTTTTCATCTTGTTCATAAATGATAAGCAGCAAGGTGGCCATGTTTGCAGATGACACTAAACTTTTCTGCCTGGTAAGATCAGAAGGTACTGAAGAGCTCCAGAAGGAACTCTCCAAACTGGGGCAATGAGCAGCAAAATGGCAGATGAGTTTCAAACTAGACAAAAAGGATATAGTAGAACTAGAAAAGGTGCAAAATATTTTTAGACTGGGGCACCTCCCTTATGAGGAAAGGCTACAGTGTTTGGGGTTCTACAGTCTTGAAAATAAGTCCTGAGGGGGGACATGATTGAGATGTACAAAATTAAGTAGGGGGTGGATAAAGGGATGTTCCTTCCCTTTTCAAAACACTAGGTGACATCCATTAACATTGAGTCCTGGGAAAGTTAGAATACCTTTTTACCTAGCAAATAATCTGTGGAACTCCTTGCTACAGGAGGTGGTGATAGTGCCTGGCCTGGGTGCCTGGGTGGACAGATTTCTGGAGGAAAAATCCATCTCATTTTTAGTATAACCTCCTTACTGTAGAAGTAGGCTACCTCAGAATGCCAGGTGCAAGGGAGTTGCAACAGGGATGCAGGCATCTTGTTGACTTATGTGTTCCCTGAGGCATCTGGTGGGCTACTATGAGATACAGGAAGCTGGACTAGATGGGCACTTGGCCTGATCCAGGGTGACTCTTATGTTATAAAATCCAACATCCATAAGACTCTTAACATATGAAGGCAGTATTATCAAACAAGCTTTAGTTCCAAAAATCTATATTATACTCTGTTATGATACAATGAAAAACAAAATACCAAGCTCGCTGCCAGGATATTTGCTGGATGTCATACTGGAAGTTAGATCATGTTTGGTTCGTCGATGCTTCCAATTGCTTTACAGCACATCTGTTTCTTCTTCTCTCCTTATACTAGTGCCTTCGTATTAAAAATACATCCATATCAAGTTATTCCTAAGGAAATTGGCTGCTTTTGGGAATATGATTTTTAGCTTTGTTTCTATCCTTCTCAAGTCCAAGCCTTATTCTTGTTTTGATAATACCCATTTGCCTATCTGTAATTAGCTAGGCGAATGGAGCAAATTGTTACTCCATTAAATAAATGGTTGAAATAAATTGTTTCATTTAGTTACAGGTATAAGTGAAATCTTAGTGTTAGGGTGGCTGGAGCTGAATACGTTTAGTTAACACAGGAATTGTTAAAGAAACTAGAAAGACTTGTAAAGCTTGACTGCAACAGAAGTTTTAGTTTGCTGAAGTGCTGACTAGTAACACAATTTTGTATACAAAAAAAGATACAGCATCCCAGTGTCTTCATTAAGGCACAGTGCCAAAGCAGTAATTTAAAGATACATTACAAGGAAGGAACACTAAGAAGAGAAGCCGTTTTGCACTATATTGCAAATGTGACCCTCCCTTGTGGGGGTGTCTTATTATCAACTCCTTTTCCAGTGACAACTAGCATATAATCCCTTTTTGCAGCTGCTATTCATTGGTTTTTCATTGACTTGTTCACCAAAACTATGTGTACACAATAAATGCATTGCATATGTTTCATATAAATGCATGGATCAGGTAGCATAGATGGGCTACAGTCCCCTGTGTGCATAGTAGCCTATGTACTTGCTTGCCACTGGCTAGCATATGAAATGGGCCTTGGTTTCACTGTGTCCTCTTGTGGCATCATGGGCTGTTGAGTTTTGGAGCACATAATCGGAGATCAGAACCTAAATTTCCTCTTCAACAATTAAAGTATTTTAAAACTTCTGCAGATGAAAGTTTAAAAATATGTGAGAAGTGACAACAAGAAGCAAGTTTGTTTGGTGACTGGCAATGACTTTCCCTTCTCATGCTCCCATCCTGCTTTCATTTCCTAGAATCCT
This sequence comes from Lerista edwardsae, assembly GCA_029204185.1. Taxonomy (NCBI): domain Eukaryota; kingdom Metazoa; phylum Chordata; class Lepidosauria; order Squamata; family Scincidae; genus Lerista; species Lerista edwardsae. The sequence goes on along the minus strand of JAJKFI010000035.1, from coordinate 5,249,414 downwards.
TCCTTCATTGTCTCCTGCTGCAGCAAGAAATCTAAGATTATCAGTCATTGTGAATGCAGATTACTTGCAAACTTGTTTAATATTGCCAATTCATATTTGGAACTGAAATTTTAAACCCATTTATCGACTATGAGCAGTATTCCATCAAAGTCGCAAACTGTGAAATAAAGGGGATGAATGATTTATCAAAAGTTTAATGAAAGCACAGAATATTAAAGAATTGGTGGAATAAAGCACTCAAATTATCTTTATGCAAGTTAACAGTATTGCTAAATGCAAGAAATATTTCAAGCATGTGAAACTCCTTAAATATCACAATACCTGGCAGAACTTGGATGTAGCAAAATGCATTAATCAGCATTGATACCCCAGCTGGATACACTTGAAGACATGGCACTATGGAGCCAAGGTTTGCAAGAGAAAAATGGGGCATGAGATGAACAGAGTGCAGATTTAAGGTGTGAGGAATACTTTTTTCCTTGTGAACCTGTGGCAGGGGAGGGGACGTTTGCCTAGATTAGAACATTATCTTGTATTGCAGATCTGCCAGAAATGTGTGAGAAGAGCACAGCTAAGAAAAAAAGCAAAGGGCTATAGCACTGACCTGCTCTGCAGACAGTCTGGCCACAGGCCTTGTATCTGGCATTCTTGATCCAAAGCACATGTTTTTTGCTTGAAACTGAAGTCCCAAAGGCTTAAATAAGCCATTCTGCCAGTTGCGATTTGTGCAACAAATGTAACTTAGCTGCTTATTTGTTTTCCATCATGTTTATTATGACACTAATAGGGCAAGGTATTGTAGCTATTCTGCCACTAAAGTTTGCACTGGAGACTTGCATTGTATTGTTTGGAGACTGAGTGTATGAGAGAGATTTGACAGATGTACAACTTCTTAGTAATGTGCTGTCATGCTTAATATTTTCACTTGTAGCACAAATGGGCAGGATGACTCTCCAAAAACCCTTCTGAAAATCTTAAAGTAAGGTGTCAAGTTCTGTGGCCTGCTAAGTGCTTTTGTATTTTTCTTTTTAATCCAGAACTGAAACAAGGAAGCAAATAAGCCCCACATTCTTATAAGTGTATGATTCCCTGCCCCTATTGATATCGCCCTGACACCACTACCATCGCGAAGGCCTCAATTTTACTGTGTATTGTTAGAAAGCTACAACTTTCATATCCATGTTGAGATCATGACAATAAGGATCTTTGACACTTTTTCTAGCAATGCTAAGTGCAAAGGTGCTGTGTGCTGAATGGGAACTCTTTGCCCACCTTGTAAAGCCCTTTCTTGTGTTAAAATGGAGCTGGCCTGCCCTAGGAAATGTGTAGAGCACTGTATTAAGTGCTGTAAACATAATTGAAAAGACTTGGCATGTGTATTGGCGGCAGCACCACTGTGATTGATGCCTTTCCGTGGTAGACAATGCTAAGAAGGATCCACAGGCATCCCGCAGGGTTTACTCACCTGGCCAAGACTGAGGAGTGGTTCTGGGGACTGAGCTAAGAGTCAGTAAGAGTTAATTAAGAGTTATTAATAGGTAATAAGGATAAAATCCTCCAAAATCTTATAAAAAGGAAGTGGTTTGTTGTGGTCAGTGCAGGTTTTGTTCCAACACTTGCAAGGTTAAACTGCATGTTGCCTCCTGGTCCTGAGAGGCACTACAGCAAACATGGAAACTTCTTCAAATGTGTTCTCTAGAAAAGTATAGTTAGTCTCTGAGTTGAGATTTTTTGTATCTTGTGTCTAAAGATTTTGTCTATTTTATCCTTGCCTGTTTTTATTACCTTAAACTCTTTCTATATGAGACAGGAAGGTAAATGAGATGAGAGCAGAATGCTTGTGTTTCCTTACAAGGGCTTGTCCATACGTGTTAGCATGCAGGTTTTTTATTTTTTATTTGAAGAATTTATACCCTGCCTTTCCCATGCCGAAGCAAATGCCCAAGGTGGCTTACAGAGAACAGAAACAAAGTACAATGTAACCATAATAAATAGAATAAGTTGAAAAAAAACAACCAAAAATTAAATATTAAACATTTTAACATGAACACAGAGAATGTTCAAAAATTGGAGCTAGACCCAATTCTCCTCATCAGGCCCTATTGAGGGTGGGAAAACAATTGACCAAGGGAGTAAACAAACTATCACAATATACCAGAGGGATAGGGATAGACAACCAACCATCATCCGAAGGCCAGAGGAAATAGGTGTCATTTGAGCCCTCTCTGAAAGGCCATGAGAGAGTATGTAGTTCTTAATTCTTCTGGAAGGGAATTCCATATTTGTGGAGCCGTTGTCCCTGAGCTGCCGTTCCTTTAGCTTGGGACAGAGGGGGCACTTGAATGAGATCCCCTTTGGATGATCTAAGAGGGCGAACTGCTATGTATGGGAAAAGGTGGTCCTTTAGGTAGGCTGGGCCTAAATAATGAAGGGCCTTAAAGGTCAGTACCATCATCTTAAGTTGAGATCAAAAGTGAATCTGAATTATCTGAATCTGAATTATCACTATTGCAGCTGCTGGAGTGGTCCTGCTGAGTCAAACCGTCTAGCCCCTGTAACCACCCAGGCTGCTGCATTTCGTACTAACTGTAGCTTCCAAACTGCTCTCGAGGAAAGCCCTACATATACAGCGCATTACAGTAGTCCAGCCTAGAGATCACTAACACATGGACCGCTGTGGCCAGGTCAGAACGGCTCAAGTATGGTCGTAGTTGGCATACCAATCGAAGCTGGGCAAATGCACTCCTAGCCACAGCTGCTACCTGGTTCTCCAGAGACGGCTGAGAGTCCAGGAGCCCACCCAGACTGTGCACCTGTTCTTGCAGGGGAAGTGTCACTCCATTCAAGGTGGGCGAAAGACTTGTAAGACAGACAGATAAGTTGAGGCATCCTTTTCTCTACTTTGGCAGTTGGCTTCCATGCTGAAGGAACCTTGTTATTTAAGAGGACAGGTAGGACCTCTATCCACTGGGATTTGGTTCTGGGACTCCCCACTGATACAAAAAAATTAAATAGAAGTAATTAAAGCAAAACACAAGTCAGGCAGTCAATTAGAAAAGTGAACCCCTGTGCTAGCCTTATATTAGCTTACTTTCCGAAAGTTACAAAGCACTTTAAAAATGGCTTCAGTGATTAGTACAGAGCCCTTTAAAATGGCCGTTAGAAGCTTCTGAAGATATTTTAAAGGGCCCTGTGCTAGTTGCAGGCACAACTAGGTCTCCTTAGCTGTGGGTGCTAGTGGGTGCTAGTCTCAGCAGGATCCTGTCTCCACTCCTGGTAGATAAGCTACCTCTCCCCTGAACTCCATTGATCTAATTGTATCAATGGTCCATCATCCACAGATTCACTATCTGCTGGAATTCTAGGGAACCTAACCCCAATGGATAATGAGAACTGACTGGTGTGTGCATTTGGTAGCAATAAAATGTTATGCAATGCAACTGTATCCATGTCTTGGACTTGTCATACTAAAGCAGCAGTCTCTGCTGACCGCATTGTACAGGGAAGAGCCTTTCCCATTGTGAACAGCCCAGATCATTCCATCATGCTGCCACTACTAATGCCACTCACGCTGCCCAGATTGAACTGCTCTGGGCAGTTGCATCTATCATTGTTCACCCAGATTTCTGGGTGGACATGACTGTCCCTGTACACTGAATCTGTCCCACAGGCTATAGTTTGGAGACCCCTGTACAAAAGGTTTGATCCTCAAAGCAGTGTAGTTTCCATAAGTCTTTCCAAAAGATGACAGTATCTTGTAGCACCTTGGTCACTGATGCAAAAGCATGATTTATAGGTGCATAAAAGTCTAATACACTTCACATACGGTTAATGGAAGGTCATTCACATATTGTGTGATGCTTTCAATGGATTTCTCTCTGCAGGATGTATCTTCTCTAATTGAAGCTTTTTGAACAAATAACTGCACTCCACTGCTTGTCTCACTTATGGTCTAGCTACCTTTGTATGATAAACCTTACTGCATAACTATTTTTCAGTAGCGATTGCTTAAACATATCTAGATATTTCTGCTCTGGCTAATGCTGAATCTTAAAAACTTCAGAACTTGAACCGTTAATATTTTTTAGTGTATTATACTTGAATCTTTTAATGATTTACTTGTAATAGAAGAATTTAAATTAATGTGTTACCCAAATACACAATAGAACCTAGCATGAAAACGCAAAAATAATTCTGTCTTCTATTCCAAGTTCTTTTTCCATTTGGCCCTCTCTTCTTAGCTGCTTTTGGGTGCATGGTTGTATTCTGTATTTTGTTATTCATATTGCACATTTTTTAAAAAAATTTTGACATATAATTGGTATCGCCTCATTTTACTGTTTTTCTCTGTTTTGTACACAGCCTTGAGTGCTCTGTTTATTTGGAGGGAAACATGGGATAGTAAATAAAACATTGCAGGCTTTTGGTTTTGATTTTACCTGCTATTAACATGAGTGTGATCTGTACAAAAGTAAATATACTTTTAATGAACAACTTTTTTGTGTTTGGGATTTTTTTCTTAAGAATGTAGTGGAAGCAAAATTTGAAGTCATTCTGTTAAATTCATACTTAATGTTGCTTTATATGGATGCTTTATTCTCTCAAAGGTTGTGCTGTAATTCTTGTTGGGGGCCGCAGCAGGGACAATTCAAGATCTAAGTGTCCCTCTCGCCCATAAATTGCTCAGCACTAATGAATCTTTGTATGGAAAAAGTTTGCTTTCATGCCTTGGGGCAAGTAACATAATTGCTGCAGCAGTTCTTGTCATCTGCGTTTACTGGACGATCTTAAACTTATTGAGCCAAAATGTAATAAATCTCTTGGAACAAAGATGTTAAGGTATTTGGCTGCTAGCTGGTAGCAACATTTGCCAAAATCCTTTAGAAACAGAACTGAATGTTTGTAGTGGAATGCTTCATAAAAAGCACAATAAACTTTGATAAGTTTAGGGATATTGTGTGTATTGTGGTTATGTTCATATAAAAAAACCTCTCCTGAAGGTTGTACATTAATAGGATAAAGTGCTTTGCCATCATGTTCAATGGTGAAAACCAGAACTTCTTTGGAGTTTTTTTCCTTCCTGAAACATAGATCCTATGCTTACTGTGTCACCTGTTAGTCCATACAAAATGAGTAACCTTTTGGCTATCAAGGACACTGACTAAAACTGTTATCTACTTTATTCTGGACAAGGTCAGTGTGAACTAAAACGAGGAAATATCGTATGGTAGACCTGTTTTGTAAGGGCTCCTTTAAGTTTAAAAATATGCAACTGAAAGTGTTAAATATTGTTCTTTTTTGTCTTTGCCAGTAATTAGTGTCCTTATTCATGTTTGACTGTTTTGTTAAATCTGCTTTAGGCTTCTAGAATAATAGAAGTGTGCCTTTCATGTGTGCCTTAAAGTATACATAACTGAAATATTGTGAAAGGTTTGTTTTCATTGGTGCATAGTTGTGAGTAAGGAATCTTCTCAGATTATTTCAGATTTTGGAAAGCCATGCTTCACTGTAAGACATACAATCTTTGGATTAGATGGGGAGATAGAATTTAGCACGGAAAGCAAATTTCCAGGCATGTTTGGTAAAACTTGCTGCACATTTTCTAGTATTTTATCCTAGTCAAATGGACCCGAATCTGCAGAAGTGCAAAAATTTAGTGTTGGTCATTGAACTCAGGCCAAAATGTAGCTATATGTTTTAACTGTTGATGACACCAGATGGTGCTGTCCTTCTGTTTTGTATATCGTTGCTATGCTAACTATTGTTTCTGTTTTACATTCATCTAAAAAGAGTAAGCCAACAATCTTGCTGCAAGAATTTTGATTTAAGAGGCACTTCCTGGAAGTAGTCCCTTGTTATGGGGTCTATGACTATGTTGTGTTGGGACAGTATATGCTGTTCATTAGGACCTACCAAGGACCTAAAATATGCCAATTTACCATTATCAACACAGCTCACTTTCTTGGCTATGGCTGTGTAAAACATTATATACCCTGTTTGGTGAGAATGGATATCCATATAGTATAGTTGAAACTTTTCGTAAGTGCATCAGGCTAATTGTGATATACTGTATAACCTAGAGCAGCAGTCTCCAAACTGGAGACAGCTGCAGCAGGGCAACCCGTCCCGAGCACAAACGACACTTTTGAGTTTTGCCAGGGATGGTGCAAAAGACCCCAACTCCTAGGAGTCTTTGCAGTCAGCTGCTACACATGCGCATCTCCAGGCATGTGGCTTGCAAGGGTGGCAGACCGCAGAAGTGCCTGGCTGCAAAGACCCCTGGGAGTTGTAGTAGGGGACTTTCGTGCCTTCCCCCGTGGAATGTGGGCCTCAGCTCATGCTGGGGAAGGAAAACAGGGGCACTGGATCTGGCCTGCAAGCTGGAGTTTGGAGCCCCCTGCGCTAGAGGAAATCTTTAATAAGGCTGTGAAGATCCCATACATATTTTTGTCAGAGAGCAAAATGTATTCATTTGAAAAAAATAGCCTGCCTTTCCCATACCATGCCCAAGGCGGTTTACATGGGCAGGTTAGTCTAAACCACCGTTTTTAACAAGCAAAGAGAAAGTTGCGTTTGCCTTAAGTAGCATTGATCATTTTTCTCAAACTATATGGTCAGCTGGACAGTTAAATGGGATAACAGATTAATTTAAACAGTAGCTTAAGTAAATTTGAAGAAAAAAAACTCGTGCATATATACTATATTTAATCATATTATGCACATAGGCAAGCCATCTAAAAAAGATGGCCAGTGTGAGGCAGGTGGACCTACCAACCAAACTAATCTACTTAAGCCATCTATTGTCCAAAGGTTATAAAAGGCTTAATGCCAGTTAAGTGTGCATTTTTGTTTTGTGCGCATTACTGAAACATTGCCTGTTTTGACTAGCCCCTCCAATCTTCCCCCTCAGGGAAAAAATAAATGCAGCTTATGTTTCTGAAGCCCCAACTTATTAGTCAGCCAGTGGCTTGCCGCTTCAGTTATCCTCATGCTATTAGAAGAAGTGGATAGAGACAACTCATTATTCCCTCAGTGAGAGTGTGGAATTAATTGGTGTTGGTTGCTCAAAGTAGGAAGGCTTGGAGGTAAATAGAACCACCAACCATGAAGACTTGGGTTTATGAAAACTCGCCTACTGTAAGTGGTGTGGATGCCCTCTGTGATCTTAGATCTGTGATACTAAGTTGATTGTTTCTTTATGGTCTGCGGCACATGGCATCTTAAGTGTTGTATGTTAGCTGCTGCCACTCTTGATTTTCGTGAGGTTACTTTTATTGTTGGGAATGATTCTTATGCCAATTGCTGATACTTTCTTGGAATATTATGTATAAAATAGATGATTGAAATTCATATCAATTTGTTCTCATGATGAATTTTGAATGAACTGAGTCGGAACATGATTTTGGTAGGCATTTTTAATTTATTCCTGTGGAGGTTTAAGCCATCTTCTAAAGTACAGTAATGTAGAAAAGCAGTATATGGATTAAAATGAAATAAGTACTATATGTCAACAATAGTCAGGAGGCTGAATACTTTTGATTTCAAATCCTTGTTGTTTTGGGCAAGCATAGCAGTTACTTCTCGTTGTGGCTATGGTTTTAGGGGTACTGGCCTCCAATTTAATTTGTGTTCATGTTCTCTATGTATGAGACTTGCCATTTGTGTGGCTAGCTTGCCTGCCATACCTATTTTTCCCTTTGCTATTGGATAATCCTACGAGAATACAGCACTTTAACGAGGAGGTTATTATTGTGTAAGGCTGTTCTTCACCTGTTTGACCACAGAGGAATGGGAGGTGGTCAGCTGATTGCTGTTCTAGTGAAGCTAGTGGGAGATAAATAGTGGGACATACATAAATGTCCATTTATTTCAGTTGTACTCAGCCGTGGTTGCTTGAAAGATATGCCATAATACTAGTTGTCTGTGAACAATCTTGTACAAGCTACTTGCCTGGTCAGCTGTGGCTAGCAAGCTTTGTCTTCAGGCTACTAGACAAGGATAGTTAATTGCTCTGTCTGTGCATTTGCACACATGTGTGCACTTGTTCTCTGGCCACAAAATGACTTACCATTGACATGACCAAGGGGGCTAATAAGGAAGTGTGTAGCTCTGGCTGTGAGTTTGCTGTAAGAATTCTCCTTAAAACAATTTTAAATAGCTTTTAATAGACTTGCAAGTGTGGTTTCATTAAAAGTCCCGTAATTGATAGCTATATGCACTGAAAAATTTGGAAGTGCAGTTGTTTCTACAGCTTAACAATGAATTTGCTATATAATAAGCAAATTCCATATTAAGCTGCAGAAACTTCTGGGAGATTTTCTGTGGAGACTTATATGCTTAGAAGAGACATAGGTACATTGCGTGGAAATAATTCATGTTAACCTTGAAAAGTCATCTGAAGCAATAGGTTTGTTCAAGGCTTGTCTTAGAACTGGTTGGACTATCTGTATAGCCAATTCAGCAAAAATAACCTTTCTGTTTTTGTTTTTTCAAGATCCCCATATTAAAGTCTCTGGGAAAAAAGAAAATGTTAAAGAAGCTAAAGAGAAGATCATGTCTGTCTTGGACACAAAAGTAAGATGAAAATCAGCTTTGGATTAGAATTCCAAGTACCCGGCTTTGGATGTTTGAGACACAGTAGTGTTGAATATATCAGCTCGTTAAAGTTCCTGAACCTTCTTAGGTTACATTAAAAAGCAAACATTTTCACTGAAATGTAGCATTTACATGGATAATGCAGCCAGTGGTTATTTTCATGTTACATTTGATATGCTTTCAAGTAATTTCATGTAGTTCAGCTTTTTGTGCTGTGAAATGAGTCAAGGGCAGTGTCTGGAACTCTTTTTTTGGGGGGGGGGAATATTCACTCTTCTTATTGTGGGCATTAGGCACCCTGATCCTATTAACTATTTTTTTTTAAAGTTATCTGTACTTCAACAGCTAAAGCAGGATTCTACATACTGCTTTGTTAGATTTCACTGGAAAATACCCATAAGAATTGTACAAGCAAAGCATTCATGTGAGCTAAATTGAAAAGTGAGCTGTTGGCTTACTAGGAAGCTTACGCCCAATCCTAAACTGCCCAGTCCCCAGAGGAGGAGTAGCACCAAAATGACAACTGTGGCATCCTATGGACACCACAGCAGCTGCTGGAGTCTCTTCAGGAGAAGGGGACATTTGTCACTCTGAATAACGCCCTGGCTCCCACAATGGGTCTACTCAAGGCCATTTAGCCAGTGCAGACTGGAGAAACTCCATGTTGTGCTCCTTGACCTGAAGTGTGGCATAGGATCCTGTGGTGGAGGTCTCTGCCAGTCCTTGCGGTGCTGTGAACGTGCTATACCACATGTTCACGACACTTTTAGCCAGCAATACACACATACTGCCTGCGTTAGTCTTCCGCATTGGGCCCGCAGTTAAGACTAGCAGGCCAAGCAGAATGGTACCATTTCAGCTTCTCTTTGGCTGTATGTCTTGATGCTAGCATGTTAAAATTCAGCTGCTTAAGTATTGCTGTTTGGAAAAGAGAGGAAAGAATAAGACATGCATCTGTTCTTGACTGGACACTAGCAGCAACTATTTTTTGCACAATACTTATAAAACACATTTGGGATGGAACAGCAGGAGTGTCCTTCCTCAGCAGTGGGGTTTCAAAAGTCCTTAATTGTTTTTGGCTCCCAGATCTTAGCAGTCATTCTCCATAGGGGTCAGTTCAGGAGGATCTCCCTGTTTTATACTTTTAAGATACTTACATGATACATACTCTCAGCTCTCTTCTGTTTAAAAGTAGGAGGGGTTGTAATACAATTTATGAGCTTATTTCAGGAATACGAATGACCTGTTACAGCAGGGGGCTATTTTCATTCTCCATATATGTTGATCTGGGGGCTGTTGCGGATCATTTATCCTGACTGCTACCACAGGAAGTGTCTTATGGTTAGAGGTTAGTTTCCAGTGAGCAAGATATGATGGCAGCCTGTCTTACTGAACACACAGGGTTAGTTCTTAGTAAAATAACTTCAAACACCCCTACTTTGTTAGGAAAAGGTAGCCATTACTGGTACAAAAGTGCTCTGTGGCTTCAGTTGCTTTTCAGTACTGGGTTTTGGTTCAGAACATGGAGCTAGGGCATCAATCAGGATTTCACCCTTTCTTAGGACCCCCAGTCAAGATGTGAAAGTAGTTTTCCCATTGCCAAATTAACCTACTGTTCATATTGCCTTCCTTCTGAACACTTGGAAGTTTGGAGGGACAGTACTGTGTTTTAGTTCTGTCTTAGAAAGGTTAAGCTTGGCTATGAAATGCATATGTTAACTAATTATATGTCCCTGGAGTACAACAGTCTTATTTCTTTTGTGTCTTTTGTTACCCTTTGGTCAAGGGTAATTTTGCTTGCAAGGGTAATTTGCAAGCAAAATTTGCAAATTTGCAAGGGTAAATTTGTGTCTTTTGTTACAAATTTGGTCAAGAATCAGTGACTGTAATGTTACAAACAGGTTGGAGATTATAACAGTTACTGTTGGGATTCATCAGTGCTTTCTATCTTCATGAGTGTACTTCTAGAAACGATGAATAAAGTTTTATGTAATCACTTAGCAGACTACATATCAAGAATAAATCAAACTGTAAAAGTAAAGATTTTGGAAAAAGAGAAAAAAGCCTGTTAATAAAAATAGATGTGGTTGGTCTTAATCAGATTGCAAATGCAGCTTCTCCTTGCTGAAGTGACCAGCCAATGAACCAGCATGTTTCCCCAGTAGGATTGTTGTGTTGAAGGTACTCCAGTGATTTGACTTCCTAATGACAAACCATATTTTTGCACAGTATGAGACTTTCTTGGAGAGTTTCCCTGCAGAAACAGAGCTTCTTGGAACCAAGAAATATCATGTACCACTATCCCATATCTATACACAGCTGAGCCAATTCAGCTACACATGCTCAGCAAAAAAAAAACATGTTAAATAGTGCATGTGATTCTGCCTACCATTCCACTTATTTAAGTACATGTCTGAGAATGAAGGTGATGTTATCTCATTTGGTCTAAGTTCCCACCACTAATTTTTAAAGAAATAGTATGTATTTTTCAGATGGAAGTGATTTTCAAGGCTTTACAATCCAACCTTGGAATGTAAGTCATGTAAGGTGAGGGGTCACCTTTCCATTCTAAATGCAGTGTACTGCTTCAGCTGGTTGAGCAGGAGTTTGCTGTGTAATTTGTACTCTTCAAACTGAGTGCACTTAACATTTACCCCAAATGTCTCTTGGTAAGAATAGAAAACAGCAGATAATTCTTAGCAACTCTGAGAATAATCAACCTAAGATAATTCTTAGGTTGTTGTTAGCAGCAACCCCTGCTAACTGGGCAAGAGGCACTTTTTCAAGTGGCGTCCTCTTATATTTAGCAGGGGGAGAGCAATTGTCCCTCTTCACCCCAGCACAGTGTCTTTCTCGTGGCTGGTGGTGTTCTCCATTCTTTTAGATTGTGAGCCCTTTTGGGACAGGGAGCCATTTAACTTTAATGTTATTATTTGCCTGTAAACTGCTTTACTTTGTGAACTTTGTGTTGAAAAGCGGTATATAAATACTAGTGATTGATTGACTGATAATTCAAACACCAGATCCTAATTGTTGCCTGTTTAATATCACTTCTAAAGGACCTTTTTGTAGCAGATGCAGAGCATGATTGAACTGCAAATGTGACTTGAAACGAACTTGCTAGAACCATCCTCAGTCTTGAGACATTTTGACCCTTTCTATAGTAGGTTACTTTCATTATATTGTATACCTTACCTTTTGGCCCTATAAGGCAGTTTACATTTAAAATCAACCAGTTAATTAAAACATACATATAAAATCAGATCTTTAAAAACAAAATGCTATAACCAGCAAAACTATCAGAGTTTGGGTAGGATTTGAGGAGGTATAGATCCATTTTCAGCTGTTGATATTGAGTGTATGATGTCTTAAATAGCAGTTAATGGCAATTACTAAATGCATAATAAAAGGGACATCTGATATACTTAATCTACTGTATAGCAGCAGAATCTCAATGGCACCCATGGAACTAGAAGGCAGTGAAACATCATTTAAGCAAATCATGGTCATATACAAATATCAGAATATGAAATGCAAGCTGATTGCCCTTTGAGTAGATTATTACCTTGAAAAATTGTCATTACTCCAATGTGGTTTGGCTTGGTATGAAAATACCATGGATTTGCTTCAGTTCATTGGTTGTGCCAGTGACTAGTGGCTTTCTTGTTGAAAGAGAGGGCTGCTCTTGTTGAAGTTATTTTGATTATTAGAAGTTTCAATATAATTAAGAACTCTAATATTTGCCTAGGAAAAAACCCAGAAGTTCAAGAACTAAGAAGTAAACTTGGGAGAGCAGGTGGTTTTGGCTAGATGGGATTCTGGGAAGCTTGGCAAGAAGGCCAGAAAAGTTGTGGGGAAGTGGGATGCATCACGCTGAAGAATAATAGACCTTTGCAATGGTCAAGAGGTTCCACTCTAGGGTTTCCAGCCTTTTATCCATATATATACTAATGCATATCCTCTAACAAATCGGACGTTGCTAACTTCAGATGTACAATAGCCACCTTGGGTTTTTTTTGGCTCTGCTCTTGTACTTTTAACAGCAGATAGTAAGGAATTTCCAAGTACAAATTTAAAGCAATTGGGGGAGGGGGGTAAGTGATAGATGTTTCACCTGATTAATTTGTTGTATCTGAGACTACTGTGTTGGAGGCATTGGAGCAGAGTCAGAAAAGGCAATTTGTGGAGATTTAAGCGCTCTTTCTGGATCACACTAAATTCTATCTTAGATGCCTCTGGGTATTCACAAGCTGGATATGAAAGTATTGGCCATCTCCTGTTATCCCAGGTACCTGATATTCAGTAGGCTGTTCCTGTACTTTGAAGTACAGTTGGCTCAACTTGTCATTCATGATCTTACTTGTTTTTAAAATCTTTTGAATCCAAAGAAATGGAGATGGCAAGACATATTAACAGGAAGAATTGTAGGGAGCAGTAAAACTATACAACATGAAAAGTTACTCAGACTGGAATTATCTTTCTTCCCCAGCTTCCCCATTAGCCTATGACTACCTGAAAAGATACAACTGTTTCTCATATGATGGATGTCCTTGTCTTCAAATGTTTTGCTTGAGTAACAACTTGTACATAAAAGTAGCTGCTATGCAAAAATCTACCATCTTTCAAATTAAGAGCTTTTTGAAAGGGTTTGCTAATTTTTCTAATGCTCATGGATTTTTTTTGAGATAGAAATCCTGATTTCCAATTTGAGAAGTTTATATGAAAAACATATTGAATCACCATTCATGTGCAATAACCTGTTAATTCTTCATAGAAACAATTTTTGTTCCACAGTGCTTTACTTGCTACATTAGTTTAAAGAACCTTTTATGAAACTACAGCAGAAGCATGATATTTAGAATGGGAGGACTTGTATATAGGCTATTCTATAAACAGAGGGAAAAAATCAACCTGGAAAAATTCTGTATCTGTAGGATGCAATAATAGATACTTTGGTCTTTTTCAGAGTAATCGAGTCACACTGAAGATGGATGTATCTCATACGGAGCATTCTCATGTGATTGGCAAAGGAGGAAATAATATTAAGAAGGTGATGGAGGAAACAGGCTGCCACATCCATTTTCCAGATTCAAATAGAAATAGCCAAGCAGAGAAAAGTAATCAAGTGAGTACAGTATTCTCTAGATTGTTTATCATTAGATCTGGTATGTTAAATAGGTTGATGCTGACCAACTTGGTCAGTCTATCAATCAGCTTTTTGAATGTCTACCAATCAGCTTTTTGTATATTTGCAACAGCAAATAAACTAGAATGGATGCCAACAGTGTACAGTGCTTTGCGTCAGTATCATAAAAAAAGGGTTCACTACCAGCATGGTATGGAACCAAGCAAATGAGCCACCTCCTGCCCATCTAATCTCCAAAATATTCAAAAATGGGTAATTGACACCTGTGTTCATGATTATTGATGCAATTCCAAAATCCTGCGCAGAAGCTATATTTTATGTGCGCAAAAGAATGCGGTATGCAACAGTGCCACTATAGAAATTTGTGTGTACTCTAAGCCTGGGGACTCTAAACTCTGGCCTGCGGGATGGATCCAATGCCCCCTTCTTCCTTCCCCCAAGTGACCCGGGCTTACTGGTCCACTGGGGAACGAAGTGACGTTTGTGCCTATAGTTCCCAAGTGTCTCCATGGCCAGCCACTTCTTGGTTGTGTCACCCCAGCAGGCCAAATGCCTGCCATTCTGGGCTGGCGCAGCAAGTTGCAGCGACACTTAGGAACTGTAAGTACAAGCATCTCTTTGCTCCCCAGCGGAATGTTAAGTGTGGGTCGTGCCAGGGAGCCTTTTCACAGATGCAGCTGGCTCCAGTTTGGAGACTGCTGCTTTAAGCTGTACATGTGGTTGAAGAGTCACATATTAGTAGAAAGATGGACCAAACCTGCAGAACAAAACACGTGTGCACTGGCCAACTGAGCTTTAACAAAGGAAAATTGCTTTTGTGCCTCTGACAATTGTTTGTGCCTCTGACTGTGTGTGTTACATGTTGGGTAGCAACTTGACTCATGCTTCTGCCATCAGGTGCTCCTTTCCAGAATAAAAGCTTTCTTGAGGAAGGAGCATCCCTGAAAGATTCCTTGTGCAAGTGGAGCATTTTTCTGTACTGTTTTTTTCTGAATGTATAGATTGCCCAAGCATGAACAATATCAGGTCAACTGGGTAAACTTTTAATGACTGCATGGTAGTCTGATACTACTTTTTATGCAGCCAATATAATTAAAATATTTTTGAACTGTCCTAACCTTTATGGATAGAGAGAAATTCAAACCAGTGATGGTAGTAATGTCTTTCACTTTCCAAAATGATCAGAATGCTTTAGGTTGCATATTCACTGCAAATACAATGGCTGTCTGTAGTGGAACCTACAGTGTCAGAGATACAAACTGGATCATATGCCTGAACCAAAATGATATGATTATTTTAAAAATGAAAATGTCTGTTTTGACTTCAACAGGTGTCTATTGCAGGACAGCCAGCTGGAGTTGAGTCTGCCAGAGTAAGAATACGGGTAACTATGAGATTCAAGCTCAATATAATTTTCTGCATATACTTCGGAATGAAGTATAATTTTCTCCACTTGCTAGTTCTGTGCACTTGAAATGTACCACTCAGAGAAGTAATCATGGTGAAGTTTGCAAGGTAGAGTTTTGGTTCCTCAAATTTCGCAGTAGCATGTCTTACTGCCCAGGTCTTTTTTTTTTCAAAATTTAACTACCGGTCCCAAAGAAATGAAAGTTCCAAATATATTACAAACAGAGCCTTGAAGTTGCCATTGTAATGGATCAGCTCCTTGCATGAGAGCCTTCTGGATCCAAGGGAGGTGGTACCAGAAATCATGGGGGGGGGGTGGGGGGGAATGAGGGATATATATGCAAGACCTTGAGATATAATCCTGTATATCACCAGGATCAGCTACTTGAGCCCTTAATATTCCTCAAAGCAGGTGCTGTTTGTATGCCCAGAAAGTAAGAAGCTAGTTCCACCTTCTGCCCTCTTTGGAGTCACTGTAGTGTTGTTCTGAGCCAAATATTCTTGATTATTTGTTTTGACTGCTCCTCAGCCCTGGGCAGCAGTGGTGGTGATAAGGAAAGTAATCTTGCTTACAAGTGTACATATTACACTGGAATCTCTATCCTAGCAAATTATTTTACTGCTTGATACCTGGGAGCTTCCCTGCCAGCCAAGCCATCTTCATGTTGCTTTAACTACCATCAGGAAAATTCAGCCCACTCACCTTGGTTGTAGTGAAGTGTCAGATGTGAGTACGTGTCCTAGAAGAGGCATAAACAGCTCTGAAGTATAGATCAGAGGAGGCTATTGGAATTCCTAGTCCATGATATTAGCTGCTTTGTCATGGTTGACCATGACATATCTATGCCATTGCCTAATAGAGATGGAGTCTTAATTAAGAGTCCTTCTCCTTTGTGGCAGCAAGTGTACCCAAAAACTTCACTTGGGAATGGCCACATTGTACAGAAAATGCTTCTTCAGACCACTCTGCTTAGTGTGATATGCAGCTTTGATATTCAGCTACTGTATATAATATGCAACTTTAGGATAGACTGGTTATGAGGTTATTTGTCTTAAGTGCATGCTGTGGTTTTGTGTCATATTCTAGGAGCTGCTTCCATTGGTACTGATGTTTGAATTACCTATAGCTGGAATCCTTCAACCAATCCCTGATCCCAGTTCTCCTACAATTCAGCATATATCTCAGACATACAACATTTCAGTGTCCTTTAAACAACGTTCTCGAACATATGGTGCTACAGTCATCATCAGAGGGTCTCAGAATAATGCTAGTGCTGTGAAGGTAATATCTTAGTTAAAATTATGGTGACTTTAAATGTATAAAGTATCTGTTTCACTAATGCTTGTTTGTTCTGCTTCAGTTTCTGGGGCTTGTAATAAATCCCAACCACTGCTGAGTACAGCTTGAGATCTTGATCCCATATCTAGCACATGAGTTTTCCAGATGCTTTCAGAATGCAGACAGTTTCTGCTCTTTGAACAAAGAGGAGTCAACTCTACAATAGAGCCTTATTTCAGTGATGTGTGCTTTGCATAATAGAAACTGCAATTTAAACTACTCTGTGGGTCTCAATTCCCTAATAGCCTAGTACAGATAGGTGTTTTATGTATAGGAACAGCCCCGCTGGATCAGGCCAAGGCCCATTTAGTCCAGCTTCCTGTATCTCACAATGACCCACCAGATGCTTCAGGGAGCACACAAGATAACAAGATACTTGCATATTGCTGCCACTCCCCTGCATCTGGCATTCTGAGTAACCTATTACCCTCATACCCCCAGTGAAGACACCATACTATTGGTTGGGTTTAGCTTTATTAAACACAAGTAATCATTTTTTTAAAAATGAAAAATATTAGACACACTGTCCTTCCCTCATCAGTCAGGGGCAAGCAAAAAAAACTAGCATCCATGGCCGATTCATATTCTACACAATATTTACCTTAAAACTTGAGGCTGGCTTGCACTTTGGATTAAGATCAATCCTAGGCTTGTCTACTCAGAAGTAAATCTCATTACAGTCAATGGGGCTTTCTCCCAGATAAGTCTCACTGGGATTACAGCCTGAGTGGGTAAAATAATAGGCATTTTGCAAAATAATTCTGCAATCCTATCAATACTTACCTGGGAGTAAATCCCATTGACTATAATGGAACCATAGGATTGGGCTGCTAGAGTTGAATCCTAAATTTAGTTTATCATGACTCAGTCCCATTGATTTCAGTGGCTCTTAGTTATGACTAACTGAATTTGGAATACAGCTTGGGGATTGTAACCATCTGTTCTGCATTTAAGACCTTTTACAGAGATATCCTTTATATGTTCTGAGATAAGACGGATAATGTTTACAGATAAGGCAGAAATGTTCTGCCTTAATAGATATGTCCAGTGTGCTAAGACCCAATCGATTTGTGATCTTTACTCCCCTCTTGCTAGGTAGATTATAGCTTTTTGGGCAAAGACACATTGGAATGAGTGTGTGTGTGTGTGTGTGTGTGTATTTGAGTTACATGTAAGGATTAACTTGTATTAGCAGTACAGCCAATGGAAAGGGGCAACTGGCCATAATCCACTGCCCTAACACAACAAAACCGGAGGTGCCTGTTTTTGTGATTTTTACATATTTGGAAGCTTGGGAGCCCTCTGCAGGGCTCTCTAACCCACCCACCCACCCACCCCCAAGAACTGCAGTGCGGGATCCTGCAACTGCTGGAGACTGGGCAACCTGCTTTTTTGCACAAATAGTTATAAAATGTATTCAAGCACTAAGCAGAGGTTTGAGCCTTCTTAAAAGCCAGCAGTCTAACCATTATACTGCACTGTATACCCAAACATTTGTGTATTGTTTTGCTTTTACTGTGGATAAATCTGATTCCTGTTAGCATGCAGAATGTACAGTGAGTGTCCCAATGAAAGCTTTTCTTAAACTTGTCTTTAAATAGGAAGGAACAGCTATGCTTTTGGAGCACCTGGCTGGCAGCTTGGCTTCTGCGATCCCTGTGAGCACGCAGCTGGATATAGCAGCTCAACATCATCTCTTTATGATGGGTCGAAATGGCAGCAACATCAAACATATCATGCAGAGAACTGGTGCTCAGATCCATTTCCCTGACCCTAGTAATCCACAGAAGAAATCCACAGTCTACCTCCAGGGCACTATTGAGTCAGTCTGTCTTGCCAGGCAGTATCTCATGGTAAATTACTTTAAACTAAAGCTGTGGAAATGTACCAAGCAACAATCAGAAAATTAGAGGTTCTTCTCTGTTGCACAAATGAATGGAAGAGCTGTGGGTTTGTTTGCCACTGTAGGGGAGTTGCTATCATTCCTTGTGCTCCGAGGCAGGAGTTTGTAACTTTAACTGAAGTGGTAAACTTCTCTCTGGGCTATTAGCCCTTCATACTGCTGCAAGCAGAGGTTTCTATATGATTACTACTTCATTCAAAAGAAGTTCCTGTACATACAGAATTAACAGCTTGGCCCAGATGCTAGGCTTGGATCCCTTCTTGGCATTTGATGCCAAGAAAATTAAATGAAATATAAACATAAAATTAAATAGTCACGCAAGTCCAGGCATAGGTTTACCACTTCTGTGAGAACTAAGCCTGAGTATACCTGTATGATGCATGTGTTTCCAAGCATGAGTTTCTTGTTGACACACTATATTTTTGTGTATAAAATATACACATCCTTGGTGTATACCTAGACAGACAGAATGGGCATGAGCTATGCAAAGTTACACTCTTAAGCTCCATTTTTCTAACAGGAGAGTTAAGCATATGCCATAGTCTCGCCCATTGAGATAGGTAGGACTTAAACAGTTGTAACTTTAACTTAGATCTGTGCCCATAAAATGAAAAGACCCTTGGATAAATCATGCCTGTTTTAGCTACCTGAAACTTGAAGCATTTTTTTTAAGGAACTTGAATCTGCCAAATCAAAGTACAAAAGTTTGCAAAAAATTATTTACTAACTTGAAGCACAACGTTGGAATGTGAAATCAAGTGAGTTCCACAGTGAAACTGGTTTATGATTTTATGGAGCAGAACTATGAATTTTGAAATTTGAGATTTGCAAATGCAGGGAAGCTACTGGATTTTAAATTCTCATCATCTTAAAATAGAGATAAATAATCTCTAGTTTGTCACAGAAACGTGTGGTATATACATTAGTAACTAATGTGGCCATTCTTTATTTCAATGCAGCAGGGGAGTAACCATGTAATGGAATGGTAAGACTGGCTCCATTTATCTATAATATGTCGTTTGTAATATTAACCAGCTGTTGTAAGGACTTTAAGGAATGCTCCTAAACCGCTCAGTACAAGATACTGACTAGTTCTTGTGTTAAAAAGTCAAAAACCTAAAATGACACCCAAGTAACTTCTAAATGTTCAGATATGAAGAATTTTGTCTCTTAAATACACCAATCAATGACCAGCCATTCAAGTGGAAGGACAATTTCACAAGTGATGAGCCTTTTTTAATTTGGCGCAATATGAACATTATGATCGTATGCTAAACAGAACAGAGCTATTTTAAAACCAAATGTGCACCTAGATTTTTTTCATTCTTATTGCAAGCACAAGAAACTTCAGGACCAGTTGAAGAATCACTTGTGAAAAAGGATCTCAACTTTGATGGCATACATTTTGTATTGGAACAATCACGAATTGCACATTTTATATAAGTGAACACAGTAAATTTTTGGTGTTACTAAACAATTGATTTGTTTCGTGCCCAGTTGCTTATTCCTATATGATGCACACATTATGGTTTTTTAATACTAGATAATGATGGGCAAAGTCTGCATTCAGGGGAGACACTTTTCTATTTGCCCTTTCGTTCAATAATAAAACTCTCACAAATGGGTGAATCCCATGCTTTTTAACATCTACATGAAACTGCTGGGAGAGGTCAACCAGAACGCTGGGTTAAATCCTATCGGTGTGTTTATGGCACACAATTTTACCTCTCATCTCTATCTTCTAATCCTGGGAAAGCAGTGACAAATCGTGTCTGAAAACAAATATTGGATGTAGATTAATAAACTAGATAAGATGGAGCTGATCAAAGGTTCTGACTATCTGGGAGAAGGTTAAGCTTCTTTTGGACAGAGTTGCATTCCTCCAAAGCAGCAAGTACACTCTGTGTGGGGGGGGGGAGGAATTGCCTTCATCCACTGTTTTTCCTGAATATGCAGGTGATGGCAGCGATGAAAAGTTTCTTTAACTAGTTTTGAGTGGTTTGCCTGTTCCAATCTTTCCAAGAGATGGGTTTGGTGTCAATTATCCATGTCTTAAATAGATCTTAAATTAGATGCTGTCTGAAACAGGCTGCCTTTTAGAACAGTCTGAAAACTTCGCTTGGTGTGACACTGCAGCTGTTAGGCTGTTATCTGGTGTCAAAAACTCAAATGGTGTCAAACTCAAATCCTGTTTCATCTGCACAGGCTGCCTGCTGTTTCTGTGTCTGCCTTAAAGTGCAGCTGTTGGCTTCTAAAGCTCTCAGTGGCTTAGGGCCAGATTACCTTAGAAATTGCCTGCCCCTGCCCAGCCTTCATAGTCAGCCTCAGAGATAACTTCGTTTTATCCAGTCATGAAATTAGATTGGCAGGTGCAAGACACAAGCCTTTATAGTGGCAGTACCACAAGTGTGGAACTCCTTCCTGGTAGCACTCCTGCGTGCTTTCTCATGGCCTGTCTTTCGATAACTGTTGGAAGCAAAACCTTTTTATTTTAGTTGACTTTTAATCTGACTTGCGTCATTTCATTTTGTACTAAAACATTTTCTTAAAATTTATTGTTTGCAAACTGCTTTTATTACCTTATAAAGAAAAACATATTTAATATTTTGTCTGTCCTACCATGTAATGCTTTGTTAGAGCATTCTGTGCTCATATTTGAGTTGGTCTGGAGCAAACTGGGGTTGTCACTAGAGATTTATGGGATAGGTTGGGTTAGTTTGCCAACTTCTTAGATATGCTCCCTTCCCACAAAACTGAGTTGAACAGTTTATTTAAGATTGTGCAGCTGAATTGCTGTCACTCCTGCATCCATACGTATATTTTGCACATTCTGTATTGTATCTCACTGTGAAAGTTACCTGGGGTTCATCTGGAGAATTGACAGGCAAATGGGAAACTGCCTTATTATATCTGAAGTCAGACTACTTGATCCATCTAGTTCAATATTGTCAACACTGACTGGCAACAGCTCTCCAAGTTTCAAACAGGAATGTTTCTCTGTTATAGGGCTTGAACTTGGGGCTTCTGCCTCTATAACATGTTCTTTGCCATTGAGCTACGGCTCGTTCCTTTTAACAGTTGCAACATTTATTCAAGGAAAACTTAAAACATTGCCATTTTGGACAAAGGGGTCGACAGACAAAAGAATCCACCCATTAGTGTCAGCCACTGTCTGATTTCCAGCATTTATGAACCCCTTGGTTTGCAGCATGGAACAGCCTCAAATTTCAGCTTAGCCTTACCAGGCATCCTGGTGCTTTCTTGAAGTTGTGAGTGCTGGTGATGCAGGCTAGGCTTTGTGTTATAAGGCACTCCTTGAATAAAACACAAAAGAAAATAAGTTTAAAATCTTATTAATATTAATTGGTGCTAACTTCCGATTGCATACGGCTATCCTGTGTACAAGGCGTCAAGTGTGTTCAGAATTTTAGTGTTACTTGCCTGACACAAGAGTAACTTCATGGTGGGTTTTATATTTGATCTTTCAGGGTTGCCTTCCTCTTGTGCTGATGTTTGATATGAAGGAAGAAATTGATATAGAACCACACTTCATAACTCAACTAATGGAACAGCTGGATGTCTTCATTAGTATTAAACCAAAGCCAAAGCAGCCAAGCAAGGTTAGAAGAATTTTTTCCTATTGGCAATTCAGGTTCTTTCTGTAGCCCAGAAGTAAATAAAACGGATGATGATGAATTGCATAATTAGAAAATAAAGCCTTTTTTAAAATTAAGCATTCTTTCATAAGTGTTTTGGCTTCGTACCAGCTGTGAAGCTGATTTGTACTTCTAAGAGAAGTATCTAGTCCATTTAGCTCTCCAAGAAAGTACTTCTATTTTCATGTATCCAGATGTTCTGTGCAAGCGCATCCTTTAACCTTTACACACATCAATAATATCTAACAGTTAATGCCATGTAAAAGAGGGAAAGTGGACATGATCCTTTGGCCCACACCCAGTTGATAAGCCATGGTTAGTCCTGTGTCTGTGCAGGATCAAAGTGATGTTACTGCAGCTATAATTTTCTAAAAATTGCATAGCCATGAAAACATTTCCCCAGTTCACTTTTTGTGGGTGAGCCTTTAAGGCATCTAGTAACTGGCTTATTATCAATGTTTTCCAAGCCCAGATGCCCTAAATCTCAAGAGTGTCAAACATAAGGCTGGCCTGCAGAAGCTCTTTATCTGGCCCAGTTGATAATTGGGCTCTCCCAGCACTGCCCTGTTAGCAGTGCGGCTTCTGCTGAGGCTATGGGAGGGAGAGATGGAAGGCAAGGGCACTACAGGGGAGGGACAGACCAAGAAATGTGAGACAGAGATGGTGCTGGGAGAGCCCAATTATCACACAGACCCAGTGATGCAGTAGTGCTTCTTTTGCTGAGGTGCCATTGTAGCTCAGCAGCTGAGAGGTGCTCTGCGAAGTGATGCCTACCTTTTCCCTTCCCACCAGTCACCATTATTTTGTATTGCACTTGCAGTGTAAATTAGATTCCCCATAACCATGGGTTCAATCTATCTCATTTACAAAGGATTCGTATACCCACACTTGGTTTTTTGTGCATGTCTAGCGTGCAATTATTTTCAGTGTGTGGCTGGAAAGGGAAAAGAGGCATGTGTTCACAAGGCTGGCTCCTGATTCACAAACAGTAGGAATCTGGTGTTCTACCAGACAGATGTGATACACAGTAGAGACAGTAATGTAAGTGGATATGAGAAATGGGGCTTGGAGTCATTGAAAAATTGGGTCATCTGTAACACGCATGGTTTGTGCATTTCTCTTTTGAATGTGGATAGGAGGAAGCAAACTTTGGTTCAATCACTAAGATGCATTTTGTTTATTGGCAGGTCTTGCTTTATGAAGAAAGCAGGCAGGGATTAAAGAACATTTATTAGAATATTTGAGAAGCATGCAAGGCTTAAAGAGTCATTAATAGATTCGTAGGATGCAGACCATTATGTGGGAGCTCACTTTCTTATATATATATAAATAGTCTTAAGTATCAAATTATCTGGTATAATTCTAAAAATTTACATGGGAAATGAATTTATATTTAAATATATGTTCTACCCCTTGTAGTATAACAATGTGAACTGTGGTTCAGTAACTGTATTTTAACTTCCAGCTATAAAAACAAGACAGATTTTACCATTGTTCTAAAGATCTGTCAAAACACAATACTTGGTAGTTACGCGTAGTCTTTTGGGAGAATTAACTTCTGTTTAAGAGTGGATTTGTAAACAATTCCTCCTTTTTTTGTTGCCAGCTTTACAGAATTGTTTGAAATATTTCTTTATACTCTCAATTGTCTCTTTTTATACAGTCTGTTATTGTAAAAAGTGTTGAGCGAAATGCCTTAAACATGTATGAGGCACGAAAATGTCTTCTGGGCCTTGAAAGCAGCGGAGTCGCCATAGGAACAAGCCTATCCACGGTCTCGTGTCCTGTTGACCTCTCCTGCCCTGGCTTGGATATCCTGTCCTCAGCGGGTCTAGGACTTACTGGACTTGGTACAAAGGCTTAATATTTTGAAGCTTAATCCTGTCGGATGAAAAAAGTGAACTTTGACCTAAATTAGATATATGACTGAAGAAAGAAAATTGAGTATACAGATATCTGAAATGGGATAGGAGAAGAGTTTTCAGCATCTAAGAAATGATCATCAATTTGACAATTGAGGGAGCAACGGCAGAAGTAGATCTAAAATGCAAAGGGGGGATGGATAAGTCAGTGGTTCCCAGACATTTTCAACTGGCGGCTCCCGTGGCCTACTGGGCCACTGGCCATGGCTAACCATGAGGGCTACATTCCTATACATTTTTGAGGCAGCAGGTTTTTCTCAAGGATTCTATGGCTTCCCTGGCTGGTTTCCATGGCATCCTGGGAAGTCATGACTCACAGTTTGGGAAGCACTGAGATGTTCATGGGATTTATAATTCTGAAAAAAAATTAATGCCTTGGTGACATGTTTCCAAAGTAAGCTGTTTGATTCCCTGTCACTGAGGTTGTATGGTGGTGGGGAGGAGGAGAAATACAATAGAATTCCATTCCCAAGAAATTTTAGTGTTTAAATTTAGAATTTAAATTTAGAAATTTTAGAGGCAGGTACCATCAGGATTATTGCCTTCTCTAGTGTAACAGTAAATTAGAAATAAGTTAAAGAAATGTATTTTTTTTTAAATCGTATGGTTAGGCCTGAGGTAAATGTGCACAGGGGAGGTGCTTTGGCAACAGTGCAGTGCCCAGGATTGTACTGCTGCCAGGGACATGAGGGTTTTTACTTACCTGAAGCAAGCCCTGCAGCCCTAGGAGGTCTGGGGAGCCCAGCAGAGGGCTCCCCAAGCCTCCTAAAAAAAATAGGAATTTTTTATTCCTGTTTCTTCCTGTTAATTTTTATTTATTTATCCTGCTATTTATTCCTGTTACTTGTTAACAGGAACTTCCAGTTTTTGTGGGGGGAAATATCTTGTCCCTGGCAGCAAGGCAATCCTGGGGATCGTGTTGCTGCCTTCCCTTGCCCCTGAAAGAGGCAGGGGCAGGGCTTCCCTGGCTTGGGTGTTGCAGTGCCCCAGTCTGAGAAGCCCTGGGTGAAACTATTACATTTCATGATGGCAGTCTCCATGGTCTGGAGCTCCTTCAGTTCACAGATGGTGCCCCAGCCATGGAGAATTAGGATCAATGTTATTGTTAATTTCTGTACCTGTGTCTGTGACATTGCGCTTTTTAATCTTTTTTGCAGGTCTCTTAGGTCCAACTGCCTTATCTGTTAATACCTCCACTACTCCAAACTCACTTTTGAATGCCCTTAATAGTTCTGTTAGTCCTTTGCAGAGTCCAAGTTCAGGCACACCCAGCCCAACGTTATGGGCATCTTCAATTGCCAACACAAGTGCCACAGGTTAGTGTGATACAGATTTAACTCTTATTCCATCATCCATCACAGAGGAATGTGCTATGAAGTATTTAGGTATTTTTATGTAAGCGTGAAATAGTACTTGACTACCATAAACACGTATAATGTAAAAATTGTGCATGCCACTCAAGATTATAAAAGCCTGTGGAACATCTGCTTTGCAGGCTTCAATTATCTGACTCTTATGGCTCTCCTACAGTACTTGGTATCTGAGTTCATATCATCGTTAAGATAGAGCCTTGCTTTGCATGAAAAAGGTCTTTAGTCCAGTTTAAAAAGGAGCTGTTGGGGGGAAAGACTTGAAATGATGCATCACTTAGAAAGTGATGCTGTCAGAGAAGGCAGCATTAAGCTCGACAGGGCTTGGTTTAAGGCATCTGCGCATGTGATTCTGTGTGAATGCAAATCTGTTGTATGGGTTGTATTACTTTACTGCTCAGTAGAGCCATTTTGTCCAGATTGTGAATTTCTCATTGTTTTTCAGACACTTTGTACATCAAATGAAAACTTCTACTGATCCAGAAATTCATAAACTTTCTTGCAGGCTTCTCTGCTATTCCCCACCTGATGATGCCGTCTACTGCCCAAGCAGCTTTAACCAGTATCCTTCTATCAGGAGTGCCAAACTATAGTCAGAACACACCATCACCCCCTCCTGGATTGACCCCTGTTGACATTCATGTCAATGGCATGCAAGCAGATAACAAGAAAAGTCAAACTTCTTTAAATGGTCATGTAAAGGTAAGCAAAGTGGCTGATCTATAATCTGTCAAAATTGTGGTTGTAGCACTTAATAATTAAAGCCATTGATTAAAACTGTGGCCTTACTAATCAAGGCAATGCATTTTCCCCCTGTATTTTTAAATTGGTTTAAGGGCTTTTCGTTACATAATGGTTGCAAAATGTGATATAACTAGAGATGGAGATTATAATCAGGTTGACATAGATAGCTGTCTGACAAAGGCAAGACAGAGATGGTATGGTCACGTTTTACTGTGTGATCCGGATGTAAAATGAGTTGCACGTTTGAAAATTGTTACACATGTCTAATTGATTTTGGCAGGACTTAACACAACTAATTTTAAGGATGGTGTCTTTGCGTCAGGAAAAACGTCATGTATAAAGTTTTATTTCTGAATTTTGCAGATCACGAATATGGTATCTTCTTCCCTGTTGTAGCTTTCTTCCCACTTGGCTTCTGCCATATGCATCTATCCCAAATAGATCTAGCTGAAAGTTGAGAATAACTTTAATAGAAATGATTTCATTCTGTTAATCTTCCCTTTAATTGTCAGTAAATTTGCATGGGTTTGTTGTAGTGCAAAGCCATGAATTGGTATGAGATTCTCAATCTAGATCAGAGGTTCTCAAACTTTTAAGCATCAGGATCCACCTAAAAAAAGTTGCACTTTACCTGATGCTCAGGCTTCTGTGGCTATAAAGTGATTGGGAACTATTAACCCTTGATTGTGCAGTTTAATCTTTTAATGCACATTGCCTAATCTGCATTTTCATGAAACATGTCAGTTTCACAAACCATGAAAAACTTGGTTGTGGGCCACAGACTGTTTGAGAACTGCTGCTTTAGATGGACTATGATCAAGACGGCTGGAGAGGAAAAATGTTGGTTGGAAAAGCGCAGATTTTGCTCTCAGTGTTCCTGAGTAACGTTCCTTTTTCCTGAAAGGAAATGAAAGTGTTTGGGAGCAGAATCTGATACTGAAGCTGGGATGTTTAGCCTCCATTCCTAGGCCTCTCTTGGGTATTTAGGACAAAAATGCAGCTCACTAGGGTTTCTGTACTTTGAGTTCTCCCCACCAATATGTTTTTGGTAGGCTAAAATAAAGATGGGCTTTGTATGCTAATGATATACTAGTTCTCTTTGATGGTTTTTTCTAATAAAATTGTGTTAAACCCTAAGATGATGATGATTAAACGTTCTTGCAACTGTTCCAGACCTCAGCTATGAAATACACTGCACTATCTGCTGCATCACTTGGTGAAAATGTATTAAGTCCAAACCACAACGATCCATCCAGGCAGACAAGTAGCCACAGTGCCTCTGAGCAAGTGACCACCAAAGCAGATGCTGGCGAAGGTATCATAAAAATAAGCAGTCTATTCTGATGCTGCATCACCTCCTCACCGCGTCTCTAGCGATTCAGTTCAAGCTAAAGTTTTCATTGGTGACAACATAATTATAAACACCAGTTGAGTAAATGGGCTGATGAAAGAGATTAAGCAGAGTTCCTGATTAGGAGGGCCTACTTGATTAGGCAGCATGCAAGTCATGTTATGCTAAATACTATGGAGGTGCACAAGATCAGATTGAGAGTTTAAAAGTGTCCATTTCCATTCTTTCCTTGGAAGAGTTCCTTGATATATCTACTTACAAGGTGATTTCATATGGGCCTTAACATTCAAGGGTGAGAGTGTGAATGAATATGATGGAGGTGGATCATGTTTAATAAAAACACAATCCATATAGCTTCTCATACCAGAGTCTGTCAGTTGCATATACTTTTCAAACTTCTATACAAAAGTATCCCCAGTTTTGCACTCCAAAAACTGAATTGTGATAAAGCAAGCACACAGTTTCCATAGTTGTGCTAATGGTAGTAGGATATAGAGAAAGATGCCTTATACTAAGGCCCTACCCTAACTGCTAGAACATTTCCTACCATACTTCATCAACCATTACCCAGATTACACACTCAGGTCTATCTTCATACCCATAAGTCCTAGCAAATTGTTTTTGCAAATGACAATTTGATTCTGTATATGATACCAGACTCCATACGTCCATAGTATAATTGTAAAATGTGCTCAGCTAGAATATTAACTATTGCTTTTTTCCTAAACTTCTGTGCATTACAGCACAATCTTATGCACGTCTTCTCAGAAGTAGTCCCATTGTGTTCAGTGAAGCTTACTCCTAGCAAAGTGTGGCTAGGATTACAGCCTCATTATTGTAAAAAGATCTGTGATCAAGACACCCCAGCATTTGGTAGAATTCTTGCTGAGTTTTTCATTGCTGATGGTTGCTTTTTATGTCCTTAGTCTCTGCTCTTTGTTCTTTTGTAGGTTGCAATGATGCTTTTGTGGAAGTGGGCATGCCAAGAAGTCCTTCGCATTCAGCAAATGCCAGTGATCTAAAGCAAATGTTGAGTTCTTCCAAACAACCCTGTGCGAAAAGGCAAACAGTAGAACTATTGCAAGGCACCAAAAACTCTCATTTACAGTATGTAATATTCATTCACGGGAGTTCATATAAAATACTGAGGGGCAGCATCATTTAATGTGTCCCTTTAGGTAGGATGAAGTTTCTCTGTCATTAATGATCTTCAGAGCCTTATGCTTTGCGTTAAGTCTCATATTCTGAAGCCACAGAATTCCTCAAACTTCATGCATGCATGGGGTGAACCTGCCTTGTGTGATCTACTCTTGGTGTGCATGCTTTCTTCTACATAGAAGTGCTGTCTGTGAAATCATTGCCCTTTTTTAGCACTTCAGAGTGTTCAAAGTACCTCACCTTACATTACCTGGCTGTATTCTTTTACAGTCACCCTGTAAAGGTAGGTCAGTATTATTATTCCTGAGAGTTGGCTCTTAATAGTGCTTGCCAGGGACTATCCAAGTGCAGTGATAACTGATGGTAAGATTTGAACTAGGGACTTCCTGGCTGAGCCTTACCATCCAGCTCTCTAGGTAGGTTGAAGCAAGATTTGAACATGACAGATAACAATTATCCAGTTATCTTAAAATTTGACTATAAGGGATTTTTTTTAAGTTGTGTGATTGCTGCTTTTATCACTGGTTTCTGGATGTTTTAACAGAAGAAGCTGGTTGCTAGTTTCCTCCCATCCTAGGGTCATCTCAGTGTCAGAGAAAATGGTATCATGCCACATAACACTCCCAAAGCAGTCTCCTCACTGCTTATTCTGTTAAACTTCAACCAACTCATCTGCGAGGAGACTGCTATGAAAGGGAATTGTGGCATGATGCCATTTCCTCTGATATTGAGATAGCACTGGCATGGGAAGCATATCGTATGCACCTTGGACATCATGTGTGCTCTGTATTCCTGATTCAGAGCAGTACATAAAGTAGCCATGTTGCCATGGCAGCTTTCCAGCTAAGGAAACATTAAAAAAAAACTGTCCCTAAGAAAACCAAGACGATTCACCTGTTAGCATTTGCAACGGTCCTCTAGCCAGGGGTGGGCTCATGAGGAAGCTACTGGAACCATTTGCTGAGGCTATGCCATATCTCCAGAGCTAGATGGGATAATGCAATTTTTTGAATCGGAGCCCCAAATGTACCTAGGAAAAGGTCTAACTTTTATGTTGGTGTGTTGGCCTGTGTTAGAAAACCTAAACACTTATTTACCATTCATATTAATTGCAATGCAAAAAGAAGCTCAGCCAACACATTTCCAAGAGCCTCACACTATATATCAAAGAGCCTCATGTGGCTCCTGAGCTGCAGCTTGGCCACCCCTGCCCTATAATTTGCACCACATTCTAACATATTTCCACTCTATCCTTTTGTGTTATGCATGACAGCTCTAAAACCCTGTCACTATTTTCCTTTGCCAAAACCTTTTCTTCAAAGATGTGATCTGTGGTATATGAAATGAAGTAACCTAGACTGTTTCAGATTTCTATATTTCTGTACACATTTATAATACAACTTCAGCTTTAAAACAAAACACCTTTCCACCTGTATGCTATAGTGCAGTGGTCCTCAAACTTTTTGGACCGGGACCCACCTTTTAGAATGGCATTTGTGTTGGGACCCACTGGAAGTGATGTCATTAACCTGCAAGTGATGTCATAGCCGGAAGTGCCATCATCAAGCAGAAAGTGCTGTCAGTGTGACATAATCAAATGACACTCCTAGAATGCTAACTGGCATTCTTTGGACTGAAGCAAATGCACATCCATAAAACATCTTTAACAGAAAGCAAAATTAGGACAAAATATTATGTAAAAGCACTGAACTAAACCATTAAAAAAAAAAAAACCTTACTTGAACATTCAAACTGTTAACATGCAAAAAATGAATGTAGCAAGAGTAAGGTCTGCAGTTTCCAAGATGGCCAGCTTTCCGTGACCCACTCAATATCAGGTCGCGACCCACCAAGTGGGTCCTGACCCACAGTTTGAATAACACTGCTATAGTGGTTATATTAGGAGAAATAGTTTTGCACTTCAGTTTCTGGATGTGTCTTAGCAATATTTAGTTGAATGTTTAGGCGGTATTTATCTAAGAGATGAAATCCTGGTGTCTGTAAATGAACCAAACATTTACATTTTGATTTTCTGAAAGTTAATGCAAGTAATACTGATGCTCAAGGAGACTAAACCAAGTGTTAGCAGTCAGAAAGCTTCAATTTGGGAAAAATGTGTGCAATATAATGCATTTCTGTCCTGCTGTCTAGAAGAGTGGGATATTCAGGGTTTCCTATAGCTTAAAGAAATAAGAGTTCTCATTGACTAGTAATGACATGAAAATTAGTCCTCCCCCACCAAAAGCCCTTTTTTACTTTTACAGCGCTGCAGAGAGATTGCTGTCTGATTCTGAGCTGAGTGCTTCAGAGGGCCC
This sequence comes from Lerista edwardsae, assembly GCA_029204185.1. Lineage (NCBI taxonomy): Eukaryota > Metazoa > Chordata > Lepidosauria > Squamata > Scincidae > Lerista > Lerista edwardsae. The sequence goes on along the minus strand of JAJKFI010000035.1, from coordinate 5,218,508 downwards.
TGTGGCTGATAAGAAAGCACCTGGGAGTGAACGAGCAGCTGAGAGGGCGGCAGCAGCCCAACAGAGTTCAGAGAGAGCACGTCTTGCTCCACAGTCGTCATATGTGAATATGCAGGTACTGAACACGTATTCAGTAAGGCTGGAGCACCAGTGTTGGTCTGAGTGAGTAATAGGCCACTTGCCTTGAGGGTCAGATCTGGCCTCCAGAATCATGTATTTGGCCCCAGCAGCACTGCCAAATATTACATTTGCCCAACCAGTATTCCAATAAATTCCACATTTGGATTATGTATGCAGTAGGGTAGTGTTTCTCAAGCTGTGGGTTGGGACCTACTAAATTGGTCACAAGCCAATTTCAGGTGGGTCCTCATTAATTTTGTTCCAATTCTTTTTAATATATTAGACTTGATGCTAACCAGGTAGGTGACTGCATCTGGGGAAATGTTACATCTGTACTTTTAACCTCCTACTATGTATATATTTTTAACAATGGTAGTCCATGGGACTTACTTCTGCGAAGGTAAGTGTGGCTAGGATTGCAGATCTGCAAGTGCTTGAGAGGGTTAGGAAGGTTCTTTATTTTAAATAAACTTTTAACCTTGTAAAGTTTTAATGTATATCTTGTGTATCCTTTATCCTAGCGGTCTCCAAACTAGAGATCACAGTGTAATGACCCCCTGTCCCCATCTCAAGCAGCACTCTGTTCTGCTGCTCCATCACTGCCGTCTTCACCCAATCTGGACATAGGAACCCGGCAGTTGCATCTATGGCCCAGTGTTTCAACAGGCATTGCACCAGGATGTCACCATAGACGAAACTGCCCAGAGCGTTTCTTTGCCCAGACCAGGTGAAGATTGCAGCAACAGAGCAGTGGAACAGTAAGCGCTGCTCACAGGTAGGGGAGGGATTTGAGCGAGTGCCAGATCACCCATGGGCTAGGCATTGGCAAGCCCTTCTTTATCCAGACTGCTTGGACATAAAGGTGTAAGGATTTTGGAATAATTGCTTAAATCTAATGAGAATTAGATTCTCTTGCTCTATTCACTGTTGCCCATATGGGTGTCTGCTAACTTCTTTGATATTTTTCAACAGTGACTGTACAGATACTCACCTCAGAGCAGAGAACAGAATAGAACTTACAACCTGCACCTGCACAGTATGTGGGGAATGAGCATAAGAGCTTCTAGTGTTCATACAACAAAAACTTAGTTGGACATCAATGTCTGGATTTTGGAATGTTCAAATGGGGGATAATCTACCCGTACTTATTTAATTTGATTTGATGTTATCATATGGCGGTGTTAAATTTTTCCTGCCATGACATCACTTCCAGGTTAATGACTTCATTTTCAGTGGGTCCCAACAGATTGTCATTTGAAAAAGTGGGTCCCAGTGCTAAAACGTTTGAGAACCACTGCAGTGACCAATTGCATGTTCTTGCTTTTCTAATGCTCTTGCTGCTAAAGGGTTCAGATTGTGAGCCAATGGTTGGCTCACAACAAATGGCAAAATACAGTTCTGGCCCCAGGTTACTGTTGGGTGCGACTCTGTTCTCCAGAGAATACAGACATTAGTCATCCCGAGCATGGACTATTGTACAATAATGAGTGCCTTCCTAGAAACATCTGGTAATAGCGGTTGGCTTGAATTTGTCAAATGCTGAGTTTCTCCCTGTAGCAATTAATTTTTTTCAAGCCATCTGCAAATGTAACTAATAAAAAAAAGAGAGGATTGAAACCATCCCCCACCCCACTTGCAGTCTAAAATTGTACAATCTAAACATGTAGTGTGAAGATAAATTAGAAATTATTATTATTATTATTTATTGAATTTATACCCCGCCTATTGCCCGAGGCACTCAAGGCGGCATTTACAACAATAAAAAATATAAAAACAACATTAAAAACAATTTAAACAATATTAAAATACAATAAAACAAAAAAATTAAACAACAAAGTTTAAAACAAGCCATGTGGATCATAAAATATAAAAGTATAACCAGCCAGCCAACCAGCCAACCTGTCAACAGTTAAAAAGCTTTTTGAAATAAAAAGGTCTTCAACCCCCACCGAAAAGTTAACAAAGAGGGGGCTGTTCTCAATTCGAAGGGGAGGGTATTCCAAAGTTGGGGGGCCACCACCGAAAAGGCCCTCTTCCTGGCCGCCGCCCCTCTCATTTCTCCTGGTGGCGGCACAGTCAAAAGGGCCCCCCCAGATGATCTCAGAGTACGGGTAGGATTATATGGAAGGAGGCGGTCCCTCAAATACCCCGGACCCGAGCCGTAAAGGGCTTTAAAAGTCAAAACTAGCACCTTGAATTGGGCCCGGAACAGAACCGGCAGCCAGTGTAGCCGCCGGAGCAACGGCTCGACAGAGTCAAACCGACGTGCCCCAGCAACCACCCGAGCCGCCGCGTTCTGTACTAGTTGTAATTTCCGGACCGTCTTCAAAGGCAGCCCCACGTAGAGCGCATTGCAATAATCTAATCTAGATGTCACTAGGGCATGGGTTACTGTGGCCAGGTCCGCACAGCTCAGGTACGGCCGCAGCTGGCGAATCAGCCGAAGCTGAGCAAAGGCTCCCCTGGCCACCGCCGCCACCTGGGACTCCAGGTGTAGCTGTGGATCCAGGAGAACCCCCAAGCTGCGAACCTGCTCCTTCAGAGGAAGTGCAACCCCATTCAGAGCAGGACGATAGTCCAATACCCGAGCTATGGATTTCCGAACCAAAAGCACCTCTGTCTTATCCGGATTTAATTTCAGCTTGTTCGCCCACATCCAGCCCCCAACTGCCTCCAGACAGCGATCCAGAACCTCAACCGCCTCCTCAGAATCAGGGGGAAAGGAGAGATAAAGTTGGGTGTCATCAGCATATTGATGGCACCCCACTCCAAACCCCCGGATGACCTCTCCCAGCGGTTTCATGTAGATGTTAAACAGCATGGGGGATAAGATGGAACCTTGCGGCACCCCAAACCTAAGAGGTCGGGGTGCCGAACAAGCATCCCCCAGCACCACCTTCTGGGATCTGTCAGCCAGGAAGGAGCGGAACCACTTCAAAACAGTGCCCCCAAGCCCCAACCCGGCCAGCCGACCCAGAAGGACACCATGGTCGATGGTGTCGAAAGCCGCTGAGAGGTCCAGCAGGACTAACAGGGTCACACTTCCCCTGTCCATCCCCCGGCGCAGGTCATCCACCAAGGCGACCAAGGCAGTCTCCGTCCCGAACCCCGGCCTGAAGCCAGATTGGAATGGGTCCAGATAATCCGTTTCCTCCAGTACCCTCTGAAGCTGGGACGCCACCACCCGCTCAATCACCTTGCCCAGAAATGGGATATTTGAGACTGGCCGGAAGTTGTTTAAATTTGTGGGATCCAGGGAGGGCTTCTTCAGAAGGGGGCGAACCATCGCCTGCTTCAAAGCAGGCGGGAGCACCCCCTCCCTCAGAGATGAATTCACCACCCTCCCCGTCCACTCGGCCAGCCCTCCCCGGGCAGCTCTAATTAGCCATGCCGGGCAAGGGTCGAGCGGGCAAGCAGCAGGTCTCACACTCCAGAGAATCCTGTCCACATCCTCAGGCTCTACAAGCTGAAAAGAATCCCAAATGGTAGGATAGACAGGTTCCCCAGGGACATCACTAGATATGCCCACAGCAGCGTCCAAGTCATGCCGAATCTGATCGACCTTGTCTGCAAAATGTTTTGCGAACTCGTCACAGCGAGCCTCCGTGTGCTCCTCCCCACCAGTAGGGGGGGCGAGATGTAAAAGACTACGGACCACACGGAAGAGCTCAGCCGGACGGTTCTCTGCAGACGCAATGGTGGCAGAGAAGTGTGCCTTCTTGGCCGCCACCACTGCCCTAGAGTAAGCTTTTAACTGGGCCCTAGCCCGTGTCCGGTCAGATTCGGCACGAGTTTTTCGCCACCGACGCTCTAGTCGTCTGCCCTGCCGCTTCATCATTCGCAGCTCCTCAGAGAACCAAGGAGCCGCTCTGATTCTGCGACTGGACAGGAGACGCTCAGGAGCGATCTCATCCAGGGCCCTGGACATCTCCGTATTCCAGAGGTCGACCAGGGCACCAGATGAATCTCCAACTCTGGCAACAGGAAAATCCCCCAGAGCCCTCAGGAATCCATTTGGATCCATCAGCCTCCGAGGGCGGATCATAAAGTGCGATCCCCCGCCATTGCAGAGGTGAGAAGTTGCAACGAGCCTAAATCCCACCAGACAGTGATCTGTCCATGACAAAGGAGTGATCTTAATCTCCTCCACATCCAGATCACCATCAACCTGCCCCGCAGTAAACACCAGGTCCAGCGTGTGTCCCGCATCATGCGTCGGGGCAGATATTCTTTGAGACAGACCCATGGTTGCCATGGAGGCCATGAAATCCTGAGCCGCAGCTGTTCCCGGGGCCTCGGCATGGACATTAAAGTCCCCCAACACCAATAGGCGGGGGGACTCCAACACCACGCTCGAGACCAACTCCATCAGCTCAGGCAGGGAAACTGCTGGGCAGCAAGGCGGGCGGTACACCAACAGAATCCCTGTTCTGTCTCGCCCCTCCAACACAACGCGAAGGCACTCAAACCCAGTGGATTGCTGAACAGGGTATCTGGTGAGACGGATGGAATCTCGATAGACCATCGCAACCCCACCTCCCCGCCCCTGTAGTCGTGGCTGCTGAAGTACCCGGAAACCTGGCGGACAAATCTGGGAAAGATTGACCCCTCCCAGCTCATCCAGCCAGGTCTCCATGATACATACCAGGTCGGCTTTCTCCTCCAAGATTAAATCGTGGATTAGAGAGATCTTATTATTCACCGACCTGGCATTCAGAAGCAGCAGCTTCAGACTCAGGGGACTGTTGCCAGGATTTCCAAGGGTCAGAGGGATGAGGGGAGGGCCAGAAAGAGGGACAGTCTGTCTATGACTGACCCTCCTTCTCCTGTAATGTCCGGCCCAACCCCCACTGCCATACCTTCCGTAACCCGTAACTCTGCTGATGGTGGTCCCCCTCCCCTCCCCTGAGCCCCCTCGAGGCGTCAAGCACATAATTCCGGCGGGAGCGACCTGCAAGCCAACCACCACAGCACAAATACAAAAACTAAAACACAGACACACACACACACACACACTCCCCACCAACAACCCGCGCAGCAATGCAAGTAGGCAGCAGATTTGTCCCTGTTCTGTACCACTAGGGGTCAAAACTAGATATTACCATCAATGCATAATGTGATACCATACATTTAGTATATTGTATGTCAGTGTGCGAGATCTAATTTGAAATATTTTTGAGCGACCTTTCACAGCAGTAACGCAATGAGATTCACAAACCAGAATTGTGATCGGGAGTATACAAGAATGTTGTTCATCTGCTTATGGTTTCCTTAACATAGTTTTTCCATTTTTAAAAGCCCTATTGAGGCCCTGCTCTCCATCGAAAGCAAAAACCTCAATAGGGCTAAACTTACATTAATTTTTTGGTTCATATTCACTTCCCACTGTTTTACATGGGAAATATGTTTGTTGTTCAGCTGCCTGTAAAATCTGTTTTCCATCCAATTTGCATTGACATTTCAGGTGTTCTGCTACCCTTCAAATTAAATTTTCTTTAGGTATGAAACAGAACATCATTAGATGTTTAGGTAGATTAGATTTAGGTAGAACATCATTAAACATACAACTTAGTAACTGAACTAATTGTGAATCAAAAACGTTTAGTGCAGAAAGAACCGTCACAGGACCAAAAAGTCTTCATCTCCTTCTATGCCCTTCCACAAGTCCTTCCCCTTGCTACTGTGATTGGTGCTCTTGTTGCACAGAACCCTACAATCTTGAAGACTGGACAAATCAATGGCAGTGCCCCTTCCCCCTCTCCCTTTATCCCTCCAACTATCTCATCCATTTTGGCAGCTGGAGAAAATGAAATCTAAAATGGCTTCAGGTGCATCATTTGGAACTCTGGTGTTTTTATTACAGTAAGGAATGGGCCCAAAATGAATGCACTAATAGGGGTCTAAAATGCAACATCTTCCCTTGGCATGAGTGAAGCATGATGTAGTTGCCCTCACATAACCTGCCCCAACCCCGAGGAATGGTTTAAAATATTTATCCCATATGCTTCTGCTTCACAGCATAAAACGCAAGCAGTTCCCTGCCCAACTTACATGTTATATAGGTACATTGTAAAGCAAAAGACAGTGGGAAGAAGCTTTTTCATGTTCCTGGAGCAATATGGGAACAACCACAGAGGTAGCAGCAATATAGGATGGATCTTTATAAAGATCAACTTTCTAAATATTGTAGTGGAAACTTGCTAAAAATATAAATACTCTGGGGGTGGGGGAAGACTATAGTTGCAGGCAGTGGAGAGCAATTATTGCTGAAAGTACTTGTAATCCTGATTATCTATTTGTAATGAAAGTTTTGAGTATATAAAATCTTCATTGGCCTGCTGGCACATTGTTGTTCAGTGCTTACTGTTCCTCTAGACAAACTCATGGACCATGATCAAAATCTTTGTGGCTTGGAGAGCAGAGCACTGGAATGACATTTAGAGAGAGCAGTGATTAAACTGCCTTCTATGTGTTTCGCTTTTAGGCATTTGACTACGAACAGAAGAAGCTATTAGCAACCAAAGGTATGTGGAACAACGCTGACTCGTAGCATGTATCTGTTTGTTAACAGAGCAATGAAAGGGTTTCTGCTTCCCTCCCTACCCCTGAGATTTGGCTATGTTACTAAAATGGAGAAACTGTATCTTAGACAACATGTTTTGCAATCCAAACTTGTGTGTGTGTGTGTGTGTGTGTGTGTGTGTGTGTGTAAAAACTCCAAATCTTCTCTTACATTTTATGGAAGAGAACATTGTAAACCTGAAACTTCTTGGCATCTAAGGCCATAGTTTTGGTCTTTAATTCTCCTTTCTTGGGGCAAATGGGTGGAATAGATGGCCTGCTGGTTCCTTTCCAGTTCTATTGTCCCATTTCTCACTTTATTTTTCCAAAAGATACAGGTCCTGTATGTTGTCAAGCAGGTTTTCTTTCAATAGAACTGCTTGCGCGCTCTCTCTCTCTCTCTCTCTCTCTCTCTCTCTCTCTCTCTGTTATGGCAGCTAGGGGGAGTTAGTTCACATACTAGGCAGGCATCCTACAAGCAAAAGAGTGCAGGGGGTTTGTGCTTCTCACACCACTACACATAAGTCAGAGTTGATGGGGGTGGTATATGCATATATCATATATGAGAGCAATAGTGGTGTAGTGGTTAGAGCAGGGCCAACTTATCCATTAGGAACAGTGGGCACATGATTTTTTAGAGGCCCATGAAAATGTTTTAATCTCTTTTGAAATAAGAAAAGATTTTTTAGAGTCTACAAAAAATTTTGTGTTTTTTTTCTTGTGATAAATGTATTTGCCTAAAAGAAAAAAATTGAAGTATTTAAAAATTAAAACAATTAATATTGATATTAGGGGGGCATGAAATTCATAATGCAGCCCTAGGTTAGAGTGTTGGACTAGATTCTTCTCGGAGACCCAAGTTCTGTTCAATCATGAAGCTTGATGGGTGACTTGCATTAATCACTATATCTCACAGGGTTGTTATGAGTGCAGGGGGCTTGTTATGTGGGCGGGGTGGGTGGGTTAGAAAATTTGCACCATCCATAGCGGAAGGGTATAATATAAATGTGCACGTATACACAATTTCCCATGTGTAACTATTCCCATTGAAAATTATAGTAGGGAAGGTAACAAACCAGATATACATACATAATTCCACATTGCATGCCATCTTTTACATATGGTGGGAGTTGCATGTTTTCTAAGCACACATACAGAATTTTTAGCTGAAGTATGAACTGGATCAATCTGTAAAGGCAGTGATTCTCAAACTCCTCAAGGTTGAGAGCCACTATAAGATGTTGTGGGGAAGAGGGGAAGGCAGCAATGCGATTGGAAAGATTGTGGTGCTGCTGGGGTTAAAGGGTCTGTAATACTAACTTACCACATGCCTCCTGGGGGGTCCAGGGAGCTGCAGATCTCCATGCCTCCTAAAAGCTAAAAAAAAAATTTTTTTGAGGCCACTTCTTGTTTTGCAACAAAAACCGGAAGTGGCTATTTTCTCAGCAAAAGCTGAGAGCAAACAGGGCTATCTCTTGACAATCTGGTGGTACTTTATTTTATAGCTATGCTAAAAAAGCCCGTTGTAACAGAAGTGAGAACACCAACAAACACTTGGAGTGGACTTGGCTTCTCCAAATCAATGCCAGCTGAAACAATCAAGGAATTAAGAAGAGCTAACCATGTATCGTACAAACCTTCTATGTCAACAACGTATGAGGTATGCAACTACAGTGTGGTTTTTAAAATGCATGTAAGAAATTGGACCTATTCTTCCTAACCTTGGATATTGGCAGATTTGTGAGTCTGAGAAATTCTGATCTCCTGAAGCACTAAGTTGTACTTTACCATGTTCCTTGACTTTTCAGGTTTAACTTATTAACTTAGGAAATTTTTGTTAACCTTAATGGATTTTTAGAACATTTACCACAATTGTTCAGTTTAGAAAAAGAATCTGGGCATTGTATTGGAAAAATGCAAGCCATGTTGGATCAATCTAATATGTTCCTACCCTATCACTCTGTGGCCAGCCAATAAAAACCATGCTGAACCTTTTTCTTTTCCCATCAAGTCCCTAGTAGGCAAAAGTCTCAATACAGTGGTTTTGTACCTAGTTTTCATAGTAATTGTCATGGTTTGCTGACTAAGACATAAGCCCAACTTTTTGTGCACTTAACAAGGAAACTGGGTAGCTTTCAGCTGCATCATGCATATGTATACATAATTTACTAAAATCCTTAAAGTTCAAGGCCATGTGTTAATCTAGAGTGCAGGACAAGCGTTTTTTTCTCCCTATTGGCCTTCTCCCTTGGCACAGAAATTTCACACTGATTTACACAGTATATGCAATACAAACGATATGCACTTCTGTGTGCAGCATGGCTGCTACAAAACCTTTTATGATAAAATGAAGGGAAAGGGGGCTGTAGTATAGCAACCCTTGTACTGGCTTGAGCTGTCATAATATTTCTGGACAGAGGAAAATGTTGGAATATTTGTGCTGTTTCATGATGAACCCTTCAGGGTTTGAAGTAAGGTACATTGTGTTTCCCTTGCAGCCTCTCTTCCTTGCTTTGACATTTGGCTTTACGAAGGTGCAATCCGTCAGAGTAACGGAGCTTGTAATGCTGCCTATTTACTGAGCCCAGACAAAGCTGAGTTTTGCTGGCATTTGAACTGGAAAAGTGAGTGCAGGGGGTGGAGCGATTCCACCGTGGCAGATCGTTGGCAGTGGGGCAGAGTGCAAAGATTGCTGATAGGATGAGGCCTTATCCATGCACTTAACTGATTACAGAAAGCAATTGTGATGATTAAACCGTGGCACAAGATGCTCACGCTTCGGAATTCCCTCCCTCCCTCTTGCCAAGTCAAAATAGTGCATTAAATGGGCTGTAGACTGTCTGTTAACCATCTGCACATCTTTGGATAGGATATAAATGATTAAAATGGATTTTTCTTTGGAACAGGTTTAGCTTTGTGCGTGGTCTTCCACGCATGTCCGTGTAGCAAGTATGCTACCCAGTGTGTTTCACATTATCTTCCGACGCTTGCTCCTTTTTTTCGTAGGAGTTTATGAGGAGACTGAAAATGTTTTCTGTGTCTGAGTCACTTGGCTATAGCCCAGAAACTAACCACAGCCTGGGCTTTTTGCTCCATAAACTATTTCTTCAGAGGCTCCAGTGCTCATTGTTTTTGCTGTGCTTGAGACATGTGGGAAAAATAAAAACCATGAATCCCTTTGTTTTCCTGCTTATATTTGGGCAGTTTGAGAATGTCTGTTGGTTTTGGTGCACTCCTGTCCCAGTGCCTGACATCATTGATTCCACACTGATTAGGCAGGACCTGCATTGCAAAGCTGCCAGTAGGTGGTGGCAAAAATCTGGTGTCAAGAAGGGCAGCATTCAATACTAGGCGAGAGTTTAGGCTAACAAAAGCACTGTGACGTTAGCATGTCTGCATTTTCCTTTTTATCTGTTCAAAGCTGTGCACGAACATTTCCCCAAAAGTTTCCTTTTGAAGTGGCTGGTAAAAGTCTTCCCCTAAAAACAAAGCTTTGGAGGTTGGCTCTTACTTAGAGAAATTTTTTTAAATGATGCTTACTGGAGACATTTGTCTGTTTACTCCACATTTTGTTTTCTAGAAATAGCAGTGCAAAGTTTCTCTGCATATTACCTGCCATTTCTAGCCGCTTCTTAATTTGGCCCCGCAAGTTTTATTAACCAGCAAGTGTCTAATGATGCTTCTGTGGAACTGGATCATTGTTCAGTATGTTCTGCATTTTATTTTGCCTGCTATAGGAGAAGTGCGGGGGGATTATAAATCAGTCTCGCTTTTCATTGGCTTTCATTTTCAAATAGTGCATGTGGTTAAGTACAATCCTACAGGAAGTCAAGCCTGATTGCTCCCTGGAAGAACAAATCCTGAAGCTGAAGCTCAAATACTTTGGCCACCTCATGAGAAGAGAGGACTCTTTAGAGTCATTTTCCCTCATGCTGGGAAAGATGGAAGGCGAAAGGAGAAGGGGGCGGCAGAGGATGAGATGGTTAGACAGTGTCACCGAAGCGATTAACATGAAATTGGGCGAACTCCGGAAGCTGTGGGCCATGGGGTCGCGAAGAGTCAGACACGACTTAGCAACTGAACAACAACATATTCAAATACATGTGCATTCCAACTGCGTGAAGTTCAGGTCTTTGGGGAAGTTGGTTCATGGCACACCCAATGGTTATTGCAAAGGATGAAAGCTGCAGTTATCCATTCACGCACCATATTTGAGACATAAATATACAATGGTGGGAAGAAGAAAAGATTAACCTGAGATGAATGAAAAGAGTGTTGTAAACACTATGGAGGAGAAGGGAAGATGGGGGAGAAGGAAGAGATGTTTAGAGGAGATATTTGCATCTTATGTGAAACATAGAGTGACCTACCTTGTCTACCTAGAGTGAACAGAGATTTGGGAGGTGCCGATTCCTGAGTTGAGCATGGGAAGGGGAAGAAAAATGGAGGTAGATAAAAAGTGAAAACTCCAGCTGAGACATGTGGTTGGGGCAGGGATTCACTAACAACCTGAAATAACAGCTGAAGACAGTGAGTGAACCCCTTTGACAACCTGTAAAAGCAGCAGGGGTTCGGATCTCATGCCATTACTCTTAACCACTGCTCCAGCTACTCAAAGAGGGAGGGAGCCAATCTAAGGACTTGGAGTAGCAGCATTGACCATAAAGGGAATTCTTATGAAAAGGAGGCCCAGGGTTGGCCTATCCAGTTGAAGCAGTCTCCTGGGACAGTAGACTGGCATTGCTGCTGGTTCTCCTCCCTTCATCCCACTCTCTGGACTGTATAAGGGGAGGCAGAGTGAAAGTGCAGAGGTGAAGAGAGTGGTGGGCTAGAGCATATCTATTCCTCTGCACTTCTTCTTCCACACTATTGGTAATAGCCAGCACCTTGAATTTCTCTCAGAAGAACCCTGGAAGCCAAAGTAGCTTAGCATGCACTTGTGTAAAATGTGCATACCAACAGGTGTCCAGCATGGCAGCTGGACAGGGCTGGCTTTGTACTCTTGCCCCATCCTTTCTGGTTGTTGGGCAGCTGCTCCGAGCCAGAAAGGGCTGCGAGCTACCAGTAACCATCTCACAAGCTACCGGTAGCTCACAAGCCCCACATTGCCTACCCCCGCTCCAAACTATGAAGGTGTATACACATGCATGTGTGATTACATGGATGTCTGGAGTTCATACGAGGGGAAAATACTCCAGTCTAGCCTTGTTTTGGATGTGCTGGTATTTTACATATGACAATATTTGTTAAGATAAGTATTGAAACTTGTGGATTCACCCTTTTTTTTCCTCCTGCATAGTTGCCACTCTGGGCTTGAGAACTGACCCGTATGGAGACATGCTTTCCTTCCAAGAGGTGACAGTAGCATGGTTTGTGTTGCTGTAAGGTGGCGATCAATGTAAAGTGGCTTTTTCTTCTCATCTTCCGTGCAGAGTTCATCAATGTCTCTCTCACGGTCTAATAGCCGGGAACACTTGGGAAGTGGTAGTGACTCGGATAACTGGAGAGATCATAATGGCATTGGTCCTACAGCTCCCCATGACTTTGTCTCATCCATTAGCAGCCCTAAAAGGAAACAAAACAGATCAGGTAATGACTTGCATGGTTTTTCCTAATGCCATATTTGGCTTGTATCCAATTTTGTTCCAGTTCTAAGTACAAAATCTCTTAATTAACCCTAGATTAATTAGATTAACCCTTTAGTTATAAGTGTTATACAAGAAAATTAAGTCAGAAATATGGATTAGCTGCTGAAAATAGCAGCCTGGCGTTGTGTTCTCCCCCTCCACCCACCCACCCCCTCCATAATATGGAGCTCTGTTTACTTTGAGCCCTGATGTCATAATGAGTGTTTGCATGCCCCATATCATTGGTTGCTGCTGGTTCAGCAGCCTGCTGACATCATAGGACATGAAAAGTTCATGTTCTAAGAGATTGCTGGGAGTGGGGGCTTTTTTGGCTCAAGAGATCCAGGCTGTTTCTTCTGACAGTGTGTGGTACCTCCCTTGCTGTCATCAGTCTTTTTGGGAAAGGATAAATACTGAGGCTAGATCACGTGAGAATGAGAACGATGAAATCTACTCATCAAGGTGATTTGTGCACTATTCAAGCAGTTTCATGGGATGTGTCTCTAAAGTGAAATACAAACTGATGGGAAACTCAAGAGCTACTTCCTTTCTGAACTTTCAGCTGAACATTATCTCAGCAGCAGCAATTACATGGACTGCATCTCCTCGCTGACAGGAAGCAACGGCTGTAACTTGAACAGTCTGTTTAAGGGATCTGACCTGCCTGAGCTGTTCAGCAAACTGGGTTTGGGCAAATACACAGACATATTTCAGCAACAAGAGGTCAGTGTCTGGAAAAGGCATTTTTTTGTTGTTATTCCTGCTAGTGTTTTGATTACTTTCCAAACTAAATCGCTCAATTGCTACCATCTGCCGTGCTTTCATTGACTAGTCTTTGAAGACCACATAGTCATTCCTTGAATATAGGAATAGCTAGCTTCAGACCTCAAATGTTTTTAAAGCACAGTGCTGACGGAAGCAACTCTGGGCTTCCCTGGGGTCTGCACTCCCTAAACTGGTTCCCGTTTGTTTAGATACATGCTATCTGTGGTACCCAGATCACCAGCCTGGAGCATGGGTGCCACCAGTGCCATCAGTGACTTGGCAGTGGACCTAGATAAGAGCCAAAAGGCCTGTGAATTACACTACAGCAGAGAGTTAAGACGGCCGCTTAACAGGGTTTGCAGGCAAAATTGGGGCTATTTGTATACCGCGGTTCCCCAGGAGCCCAACAAAAGCACAGAATGTGCAGTTGAGTTCAAAAGTCAACTTCCTGGGACTCCTAACTTGTATACGTTTGGAATCCATATGGCTATGAAGATATGTTTGAAAGCTGTGTGGACAGAGCATGTTGAATGCCTAAGATACGGCTGAAGTACATTTCCAGTAGTGGGTGATAGGACTCCACTGTGCTGCCTTCACCATCCCCCCCCCCACAAAATGAAAACAACTTACGCAAAATAAGGCTACTTTATTACAATTCGCATAGTTTATCCACATAATCCAGCTTTCCTTGGTACAGAATTTCAATTGTCTGGATGCACAATTTTATACTATGTACATACAGTCTTAAGCACAAAACCCCATCAAAGCACCACTACACTCCCCCCCCCATATGTTCTGTCACGTGTGCTACTGACAAAATGTCATTCTGCAAACTTGACTTCTAGCATCTGTCAAAACCTACATGGGTTTGCACTGACAACTAGGCTCTGCCTTACTGGCCTCACAGTATACCTTGTTTCAAGCAATATGTAGCTTGACCATGAACAACTGGCCCATCTTAAAATTTATTTTCACATATGAGTTTAAATTGCCTTTGAGCCTCCTGTTAATGTGATTGGCTGTTTACTTGGAAGATAAAATTAAGGGGCAACATTAGTAATGGAAATGAATATAATGCATCCACCTTACAAATCTAATCTGAATCAAGAGCCCCTTTAAGTCTCAGTGTGAAAATGCCTAAGATGACCATGCTTCTTAACTATGGAAATCAATTGGGTGCAAAAATCGCAGGTGAAGGATATAAGAAAGGTTGCATGAAATTGAACCTCCAACTAGCGGAGAACATTCATGCTGACTCACTGTTGAACTTGAGCATGTCTTTAGACAGCCGTGTACTTGTCCTGTAATCTGAGGGCTACTTCACATATAGTGGCTTATTTCTGATTTCCTTGTGGGAGAAAAGAGCCCAATGCTAACTAGAACTGATGCAGTGTACCCAGTGCTGGGAAGGAGGAGGCTGGGGGTCTCCTTGAAATAAAGGATACAGGTGTGCCATGGATACAGAGACTCCTATTAAAAAGACAGAAGAACAGTAAACAAACCCTTTTTACCTTGTTGCAGCAAAACCACTGATCCTTAAATAGGTGTCCCCGGTATCCATGGTGGGGGTCTGGAAAGGAACCCCAGTGGATACCAGGACATGCCTGTATTCATCCCCTTACCCTAGGTAAAGCTCCAGCCTGCATAATGGGGCTACTCTTAGCTGCACAAGCAATCGCTGGCTTAAGTCCAGGGAGCCTTGTGTCAGGCTTTCAAGCTTAGGAAGGGAAATTGGATTTGATGTATGCCAGAGCCATTGATCCCAGCTCCCTCCAGGGCCCAGTCTATACCATCTCCACCCTCCCTGTGCCACTCAGCAGGGAGTACCTTACCTGCTCTGTTGGGCACTCCTTCTGAATCAGACACTTTCGCTGCTTACCTGCCAGGTGTCACAACATGCTTTACAAACATGTTTGCAATACCTTAGGTTGTTGTGCCATCATAAATCAATAACACAATTGTGTCAACAAATGTTCAGTATTAAACCTGAAACTTTTCAGTTCTTAGCCTGTTCTTCATAAGCTGATCCTTCAGCATCCTTTACACATAACTTCTAGAGGTACAGTTCCCACCCCCACTGTGGCTGCTCCCACAACACAAGGCATATGTTAAACCTTCCTGCCTATGTGGTTGTGATACCACCCAGGCAGTGTTTGGCCACAAGAGATACATTTTTATGTCTGTATTTCCAAGTGGAAAAACTTTGGCAGGGAAAAACTTTTTTATTATTATGGTGAATTATACTTTGATATGTGTCTTCATCACTTGTTCTGCCTTCTTTTTTGATGGTAAAAGATACAGCTTGGAAAGTTAATCGTCCAGTTCTTTAATGAAGCTTTCTATACCCCATACTTGTTGTATGTGTTTGGAATCTTAGTAAACAGGCTTTGTTAATTCAACTTATAAAGGAATATCTTCCCTATGCTTTTTCTAGATTGATCTTCAGACGTTCCTTACTCTCACCGATCAGGATCTGAAAGAACTTGGGATTACGACTTTTGGTGCACGAAGGAAAATGCTGCTTGCAATCTCAGGTAAATAATAATTTTACGCATTATTTAAATTTTTCCCTCTTTTCCTTTGCTGGCAGAGGAGTTAGAACAATTAAGGCTGCCATCTAACTGAAGGAAACTTAACTGATCACAAGTAGTTTAGTTTAATTAGGTATATCGACATAAATTTACATATGAATAAAAATTGGGGAAGTGTACTTTTGTTTAAATGGCACTTGTATATATCAGGTGCCATTTTAGGGCACAATCCTAACCTGGAGTTAGGCCGGCACTAGTCACTTGTGCCGGCCCAGGAGTGTAAAGCACATTTGCACCACTCTGAGTCAGGGAGGCTGGAGAATGGACGTGCAGTGGCCTTCCGCTCATAGAGCGGTCCAAACAAGCTTTATGGTGTGTTTTCAATACTCCTGGACCAGCACAAGTTACTTGTGCCGGCCTAACTCCAGGTTGGGACTGTGCCCTTAGATATATTACCACCTGTGTGAGAGTAACCTTAAAATGGTGCTTGCTATTTGTAGTTTATAGACATACTTCAATTTAAATAAATATGTTGCCTAATTAGGTGATTAGTTCGGTGTACCAATTTTGTCAATTAGAATTATCATTACTCAGTTAACTGATTAAATGTTGCTGATCTGGTAGCATTTCTATAATGCTTCAGGGTGCTGAAGTCACTGAACCTTGGTATTCTAACCATCATGCTTGTAAGGCAGATCAGTTTGTCAACTTCAATTTGTAGATGTGGGAGTTGAGACAAAGAGCGGGCGGAAAGCTTGCTTTAAAGCCACTTTATGGCTGTGGTCAGTTTTGAACCAGGAGCTTCCTCATTCTTGCTCACTACACCATACTTCTTCTCATTAATGCCCTGCCATGGAGTTGGTCATGCAGTCTCCAGGTCTTAAGAACACAGTGTTTTCAACTGAAGAAGCTGCTTTAGAAACTTCAGATATATAGTAATGCAAGGCACCCTTCATGAATGCAAAAACACAGCAGGTCAGGACAAGTCCCTACTCCCCTATCAAAATCCAGTTCACAGTTTAGAATACCCTTTTGTGCGGCATTTTGACTATACCTTTAATACTGTAATATAATGTTTAGCTCTTCTGTAATGGCTGTTTTCCTCATGCAGAACTGAATAAAAACCGAAGAAAATTGTTTGACCCTGCCAATGTCCGTGCCTCGTTCCTGGAAGGCGGTGCTAGCGGACGGCTGCCCCGTCAATATCATTCGGACATGGCTAGTGTGAGTGGCCGCTGGTAGCAGGAAGCTGAGGCTCTGGCAGTCGACTGCACGCACGGACTTGGAGACCCTGTGGACAGCCATCACTGCACACCACCCTCTGCACTTTGGGAGTTTAGGTACCAAGGACCAAAGCCGCCTTTTCTGCACAAATAGTTGTGCCAAAAAAGAGAGAGCACTTGTCTGTCTTTCTGAACACCAAATGTGGATTATGTCTTACTCATGTAGATTGGACAGAATTTGCAATAATAATATAGGGCTCTTTGTTTAGTATTTTATTACTTATAATAACTATATTGTATGCACTGAATTTTTTACTTCTTTAAATGAAGAGTGAAGGGCTGGGATGCCAGAGGGGCATAGCATGTGGTTTTTATCAAGAAGGTATTTCTGGTACTGCTTAGTAATTAATTGAGGTCTTTCTGCACTTTATGTGTTCTGATTTTCTTGTCCTGTGGAAATGTTGTTTTTCCTCTAACTTCCATGGGAAAAAATATTGTAAAGGCACTAATCAATGTTTGCCAGATAGATGAAAAGTCCTGCCAGAAACGGTACTAGCAAATCACATTTTGATTATTCGTTCTCCCCCCCCCCCGCCCCCTCCCTGTGTGCAAACAACTCTAGAGAAATCTTCCACAGTCCGGTCTCTTTGTGTTGGGCCAACCTTGTTTTCACTTTGGGGAAGCGGCCTAGGAAATCCTGGCATTAAGCTTGCACTGTAAAAGATTCAGCGAAGGACCAAAATGGACCTTATTGCCATCAGTTAATCCTATTTAGCTGCTGCCCAGAGTGCTAAAACTGATTTTAATGGTTATCTCAAAGCAAAGGACTGTTTTAGTTTATACTGCCACTGAAGGACACTTTATTTATAGCAAACATCTTATTTTTAGAATCTGTACACTTACAGTGCATAAGAGATTCAGCTGATCTACTAAAAAGTTTATGATAGAGAATGGAAGGCAATTAATTCGTCATACCAGACATCCAGGCCATCACTTTGTTTAGACAGAGCACTAATTTTTCATACGACAAGACAGCACTGTTGCATTTATTTTGCGACGGATATTGCTTACATGACTCTTCATTCAGTGACAGAGTAGCATAAGTCAAATACCTGCAATGACATCTAGGTTTTTTGGCTGATCTCAGTTTGTGATGGTCAATTACAGACGTTTTGAGCCAAACTATTTCCAAAAATCTGTACTGACAATTGCCAGAAAGAGTCCATGTTGTGCATGGCTAGAGCTAACAGTTGTGTTCTTTATACTGTGAAAGGTCAAGATATCTGGTCTATACTGACTCTTTGCAAATGACTAGGCATAAATTTATGGTGAAGGATAGCATGAAGTGCCTCTCTGTGATGCAATATGATGTTTCCAAACATGAATTTAGCGAAAGACAAAACCATTCCCATAGCAAATATTGTGAATGATGTGTACTGTAATTTCTTATTTATGTACAGTGTACAAATCCTTTAAGGTGGATGTAAACCACTCTTAACGAAGGCATTAGACTTAACCAGTTACCATAGTTTTTTTTATATATATGCAAAACCTGGGGTGAAAAATAGTTTTGACACTTTCTGTGGATAATTCTTTTCTATGGGCAGGAAAATCTTATATACACAAAGGGAATTTTTAAAAGGTGAGAGCATATATGATGTAATAGTAACCTGTTACCTATCAGCATTAGTTTTAACCATGTCCACAGATGGCTTTACAGCTGAAAAACCGTACTGCTGCTCCTCCTTTCTCCATTCTTTGAAGAACATGGGCCAGATTAATGCATGGAGGACTGTAGTTCTTTTATCTGTTAAGTCATGCATTAAACTTGGGAACCCGGGTATTTTGGTCTGAAGACATAAGAGGTCCAACCAGCTGTCCAACAATATAGAGGTCCCAGTATTTGAAAGCACTAAATTTTAATCACAAATACTGCCTTTGATATGAATCTCTTCTTGTGTGTAAAATTAAGCACTTAGCAGATCAGGATCTCAGACTGCCTGCATGTAAGTTATTTTACAAAACTTTAAAGCTAACTTGGTTTAATCTTTGCCAGAGTTACTTAGAGTGCCTGCAGTCTTTTTTTGGCTTGCATTGCCTCGTCCCCATCATCAGCAGGCATTCTTCTCTCAGAAGTGTGCATGTTGAATTTTCTTCCATTTGTGCTTAAACGCCAAGGGTTGTGACAGTGTTACACTTGGAAGCTGCAGTGAAGCTACTGTGATCTATGCTGAAGAATTTCCCAGATATAAGAATAAAATTGGGGCTGCACATTTTCTCTCACACACATACACACAAACTCCACACTGGAAAAACAACTTCTCACTCCTTTTGATTCCACAAAAGGGAATATGGCAATGCAATCGTCAGTATTGTCAGTGTTATGCACAAAAGGTATTGAAACGTTAGTTTTAAATTTTGTGCCTTTATAGCGACCAGTTATCTGTAAATATAGAGCAGATACAGATTGTATTTTGGGAGGGTGGGGGTCCTTTTTTAGTGATTTTTTTAAATAAATGAATGAATAAAAGATGGAATTAAACATTTAAAAAATGGGAATTTTCCAAACTAATCAAATGTTACATGAAAGAATAAATTTATATAACCCCCCTTGTTACGCTGCCTACTAAATGTAGTCTGTTATTTTTTACTTGGACCTGTTCCTGAGCTGATTTATGTTCTCTTAATGTGGAGTGTTTGCCATCCTGTTGGAAGAAGGTTATAGCCTGGTCTTGCCCCTGTTACACTGGAGGAATCAGACACTACACAGAAGTGGGAATTATGAGTTAATATCAAATAACCCCCAAATACAAATTGCATGGCACCAAGTTCTTTAAAATAGGTCGCAAAGTTTTAAGCTCAAAATGCAAATGCCTCTGCAACTTCAATTGGGTCACAGCGGACTTCGAGCGGCCATACTGAAAATATGGGAACATGGATGCTGGAAAGGGAGGGGGCTGTGTATTTGCTTGTGGCAAGGTTGTATATAATTTTATCTTTCTGATTCACTTTACTATTAGAAAACATCTGAGAGATAACCCAACTTATTGCTGCATTTTCATTAAAGCAGCAGGCTCAGGCATCACAATGACAGCACTTTCTAGCCATGACACCACTAAAAGTGGGTACCAGACTTACTAAAACGTGCGCCCCAGTGCTAAAACGTTTGAGAACCACTGGCTTACATTTTGCATGTTGATAGTGATAGATATGCCCAGAAAGTAAAGACCCTGAGGGCCTCACCCTTGTGCACTTAACAGAGGAGGGAAGAATTGTGTGAATTGTGCACCTGGTGTGATCAGGTGCCCAGATGGCCCAGTTTGCCCATGACTTTTCTGGAGCGTAGGCTTGCACTGCTGCTCTTCCATGTTCATGTTTCTTCCATGTTCTGAACACACAAAGTTCAGCTCAGAGGCGTTTCTACAGGGAGGGCAAATCTCTAAGTTTTGCAAGAAGCCTGACCTTGCAGTAGAAATCACTCCTCTCCTGCACCGTTTTAGCCAATCCTCACAGGGAAAAGCAACATCTTGGCGTTGTTTACTGGCTACAGCAGCAAGGGAGAGGAGGGATTTACATTACAGGGTAAGGCTTCTTGCAACACTTAGAGCTTTGCCCTCCCTGTAGAAACACCACTGGTTGAGGGGGTTGAGTTGGGGCTTCTCCTTGGACCCAACATGCACTCAAACCTCCATTCCAGTACCTTGATCTTCAAATTCTGTGGAGGGTTGCATTCTCCTTTGAAAATTAGCTTTGGGTGGAGTGTCAATCTGGTATTCAAACTGGGCAATAGTTTCTATGGCTAACTGGGAATTCCTCTTCCAAGACTGGGAGCAAAAGACCCATCTGGCAGCACAATTTTATGTGGTTGCCATGCTGATGGCACAGAGGCCACAACTACTGTATCCTAAGCCTCTCTAATATGAGCAGGAGGACCACCAAAGGCCAGGTGATGCTATGCTGCCACAGGCCTTCCCAGTATCATTCCCAGCATCTATGGAAATCTTGTCACAGCCTGTCATCGATGGAACATCATCCACAACCGAGGAGCCATTCACTGGAGCCCCCACTCCCGAGGCTGGTGGCCAAAGAAGTACCATCTGCATGTATGGAGCAAGGTAGGTGCAAGGCCAATGATGGGGGAAATACCCCCTGCCCGCCACTAGGAATGAGCAACACATATTGCTCAGTAATTCTCAAATGTTTTAGCACCAGGACCCACTTTTTATAATGGTGCTCATGTCAGGACCAACCAGAAGTGATGTCATTAACCTGGAAGTGATGTTGTAGCTGGAAGTAACATCAGCAAGCAGGAAGTGCTGTCATTGTGATATAATCAAATGATACTGCTGGAATGCCAACAATTCTTGGAGTGCGGCAATTGCACAATCACGAACAACATGACAAAGCAAGGTTAGTATACAATATTATGTAAAGGTGCTGCACTAAATGTTTTAAACAAAAAAAAACTCACTTGAAAATTCTGTTAATGCTCATAAAAGAAATATAGCAAAGGTCTGCAGCTTCCAAGATGGCTACTCCCAGCTTCCTGCCTCCCACCTTACATCAAGTCACAACCCACCAAATAAGTGTGTGTGTGTTTGTGTGTGTGTGTCCCCGCCCCAGAGTTTGAGAAACACTGTTTTTCATCATTGCTGGCATGACTATTGGTATGCTGCCCTCCCCATCCACTGCCACAGATTGGCTCATTGACTCTCACAGAACAAGACAAAGGGCTCTCAACCACAGGGGAATACTGGAACCCCAGATGTCACAGAGTGAGAATGCCTCAGGCCTGGAGAGCAGAGAGCCCCCCCCCCGCCCTCAAATTTCCTCCCTGAGGCCAGCAAAGGTAAGGAACAACAGAAACGATCCTGGTCTGCTAACAAAGTAGCAACAAGTGTGAGATGTTTTATTGAACTGGATCAGAGCAGTGTCTGAAAGAGAAACACACAAAGCAAAGACACATTGAAAATCCAGAAGAGTTCATATCAGGAGTGGGGAACTTGAGCCAGGGATGAGGCATCAGTGTGTGGTCGCATGAGGTTCCTCTTCCACCACTTACCTATGTGGAGTATATTGGCCGTGCTTTCCCTGTTGGGGTGGTGAAGAATTCTGAAGAGATGAGCATTAACAAACTAGCCGTACATGTTGTGAGGGCCAAGAGGTGCTTCACTTTCTAAAGTGTTTCCTTTCCAATTGTGAAGAGAGCAATCGCACCATAACATGCCTTGGCTTCTTCTATGGAGTGTGGAGTCTTGTTAATTGTAAGTAATTTTAGGCAGCTTACAATGTAAAATAATATGAAACATATCCAATGAAATATAAAAACAGCAACCATAATATACATGCAAGCAGAAAACATGGAAATCAAGAGCATTTATTTATTTATTTATATGCCACTTCTTCTATGCTCATGGCAGTAACAATAATGGTAAAATTATAACTTAAAAACTAAAGCCCAAGAGGACCACAACAAAGTGACAAAAACCAGGTAGGGAAAGTCATATGAAAAACAAAGTCTTCAGCTCCCACTGGAAGGCTGAGCAGGAAGGCATAGGTCTTAATTCAAGTGGGAGAGATTTTCCTAATTGTGGCACCACCACAGAGAAGGCCCTGTTCCTTGTAGGACTTTGTTCCCCTGGAGGCAGGCACAACAGGGCCCTCTGCTAGGAGACAAGCCGGCTCATTTGGAAAGAGGTGGGTCCTTGCAGTCCCAAGCAATAACAATCTTTTAAAAGTCAAAACCAGCACCTTGAATTGTGCCCAGAAATGAACTCACAGCCAGTGTAGTCACAGGAACACCAGCTGGACCAAGTCAAACTGCCAAGACCACACGGGCAGTCTCATTCTGCACTAGCTGTGGTTTCTGGACAGGCTTCAAAGTCAGCCCCACATACAGCTTGTTAATAACAAAATAATCAATGTCTTAATTCTGTAATGCACTTGCTGCATAAACTCTATCCTGAGAGACCTGGAAAAGGGTGAAGAGTGGGGGGAAAAAAAGACTTTTGAGGAACTCTTGTTACCTCACAGTTCAAGTTGTGAGGTAATAAAGGCTCTCCTCACAAGCTGTTTGCCTCACAGTTTAGGCAGCTCAGCTTCTTTGTCCTTGTGAGGACAGGAAGCTCCTGAGTTACCTGATGACTGAAGAGTTCTATTATCTGTGAAGTTCCTATGGCACTTGGGATTACTACAGGACCTTAATAACTGTAAGTTGAAGAGGACCTCAGTGCATCTGGTATGCATAAAAGCCAGGAACCTAGATGCTCGGTTTGAATCATGGTCCTCCTTTATGGAAATTGGCTGCAGATTTTTCAGTTTTTCTTTAATCATTGCTTCATCATATCCTGTCTCCGACCTTTGAATGCTAAAGGCCCAGAACCGCTTTTGGAGCCACACATAGCTTTCTGGACATTGCACTTACACAAACACAGTGCTGCCTGGTCTTCATTTAAAGCAATGAACACAGAAGATTTCCAAATCTGCTAGCAATACAAAAGGAATATTTTATGCCTTTTGTGTGTGAACGACTGAACACAAATAGCTCTGCTGTGGAAATGACACATTTAGTACTACAGCGGGGGGGGGGGGGTTCTGCTAGAGCTGTCTGTCCACCTCTCTTAAACATTTGCTCTTTTATCTGTGGTTTTCACTTCTGTTTTATTCCCTCTCCCCCAAGAAGTCAAAAGTTCAGGATCCATTTTCCTCAGAGAAGAGACAAAATGGCTGACTAACTAAAATGTGTGTTTTGTGGGAAACTACAGAATTGTTTCACACATTTACAGGTGGGGAAAGAATGCCTGGGAAGGAGGAGTCAACTCAAAGGTATAATTTGTACAGACCTCAGAAGCCAGCAAACTCAAAACACATTGGGTTGTTTCTAGTGAGCTTCATGTTTCACCAAGTGGTTCAAAAACCAGGCTCTGAGCAACTCTTCCGGAATGTTCATTTTATTTTCAGGAGCACCTTAGTCAGCAATTAGTTTCACACAGGCTGGCCAGCCTAATATAAGGAGGGGGTTGGGAATGGTGGGCCATGCCTTCCCTTATTCTCTAGTTATAGTTATATCCTCTAGTCATTATTTCTCTGTTTTCTTTCTTCTTGGCTTAGGCTGCACTAGGACAGCGTGTTTAATAAGATCCAATTCTGAGTTGCACAAGGTCAGTCAGCATTTTCTTCAGTCATAATCAGGACTAGAAGTAGCATTATTTGGATTGGGTCACTGACCACAGCACACAATGGGGCTGCCTTTGAAATCCAGGTCATTATTTTCTGATGGTACTTGAAAGGACATCTGACAAGCCGATGTCCCTTACAGCCCAATCCTAGGCATCTCTACTCAGAAGTGAGTCCCATTGAGTTCAATGGGGCTTCTATGACACTTTCCAAGGAGTAAGCCCCATTGGCAGCTGTAGTAACTCTCCATCAGTCCTCTCTCTCTCTCTCTCTCTCTCTCTCTGTGTGTGTGTGTGTGTGTGTGTGTGTGTGTGTGTGTGTGGGAGGGAGGGAGGGAGGGAGGGAGGGAGGGAGGGAGAGATATTTTGTATGTCTTCTCAGTTGAAGGTCTTCTCAAAAGTGTATTAATTATCTTCAATTTCTCATCATGCCTGTATTCTGCATAGCAATTCCCTCTTGGAGCTTCCTTTTCCTTCCATGTGTATAGAGTAGTTTTGAAAAAACTGCATTCTGAGATAGGGCACCATCCTAACCTGGAGTTAACCTGGAGTCCAGCAAAGTTTGGCGGGAACAAGAGCCACTGTAAAGCGCATTTGAACCACTCTCAGAGTCGGGGAGGATGATGCATGTTTGTGTGATAGCCTCTCTGACTCCAAGATTGGTCTAAACCTAGTTTACTGTGTCCTTTGTGCCAGCCAAACTTTGATGGCCTAACTGTGCCAGCCTAACTCCAGGTTAGGATTGCGCTCAGTTAGCTTTGCATCCTCCAAAGGTAAAGGATCAAACTTCTGAAAGTGGTATATCAACCAAGGAATTCTAACTCAACTGGATGTCAAATACTTGACATTCAGTCAATATTTGTGTATTCAGAGAATAGTTCAGGAGCACATTTGTTTCAGTTCTATATAATACAAAAGTATTCACAGCAACTATGGAAGAAGTTTCTTTAATTCGGGGCGGGGGTGTGCATTTGCTGGGTCTCCACCCCACCCCCTTCTATTTAAAAGCAAATGTAACATCAAATACGTGGCCATTTAAAAACAAATGTTGATGTCTAATGCTGAGATCACTCTTGTGGTATGCAGGCAACAGCAGATGGCAGAATACTTCCGCAGAAGAGAATGTGAGAGCTAAGCAGGGATTCGTCCACTCCCCTGCTGTGGTAGCAGATGGAAGTACTGGCTGGAAAGGAGGACACAACACTGTTGTGGTGTGTCATGTATGGTGCTACCTTTGATGACTGGCCAATTAGCAAATACATGTTTAATAAGCAGTGAACAGGATAGGGAAAATATATCAAAGAGAACTCTAGACACATAGTTCTAGGAACTAGGAACGGTAGCTAATGGGCAGCCAGATCATATATGTATTTTCTCCAGGAATAAATCCCACTTTTGATGGTAAGTGCACGTGTTAAGTACAATTGTGCATGCACAGGATTGCAGCCTAAGGCAACCTTTGAACATGGTGTGAGACAGTGGTGGGATTCAAATAAATTAACCATCGGTTCTATGTCCTCCTTTCTTTGTACAGCTTCTTACTACAGCACTAGTTTTTGTATATCAATAAATTAGCAACCGGTTCTGCAGAACTGGTGAGAACTGGCTGAATTCCACCACTGGTGTGAGATCATTACAGATGAAGTTGCTACCATGTGCATATGAACAAATATGCTTTTATGCTTATCGAACAGAAACATGAAGCATGCCCACACAAGGAACTACAGCACCTTGGTCACCTAACTACCCTTGTCTACTACCTACTGCAGCCCTTTGAATGTTAATCAAAATCATGCTGTCTATTAATATTTATATGTTTTATATCCCTCCCATTTTGTGGCAATGCTCCAATAGCTTACAATAGTGTTTCTTAAACTGTGGGACCCACTCACAGAAAGCTGGGAGAGCCATCTTGGAAGCTGCAGACTTTACTCTTGCTATATTCCTTTTGTGAGTATTAACAGTTTAATTTTTCAAGTGATGGGTTTGGTTTTTTAAAAAAAATGTTTTTAGTTCAGTGCCTTTACATAATATTGTATTCTAAACTTCCTTTCTGTCAGGGATGTTTCATGGTTGTGCAATTGTTGCAGTCCAAGAATGCCAGTTTGCATTCCAGGATTTGATTGTGTCACAATGATGGCACATCCTGCTTGATGATGTCACTTTCTGCTAAAACATCACTTGCGATAAGTCCTGACATGAGTGCCATTCTAAAGAGTGGGTCCCAATCTAAAATGTTGGAGAACCACTGGCTTACAACATATAAAATTACAATAAAAGAAATCAGCAGTAAAACACACCACAAACACACAAAAACAGAGCAACAGGTTAAAAAAAAAACAGGCGCCCAGCAGCACAAAATTATGTCAGCTATCAAACAGCAGTCAAGTTAAAAATCTGGCAGAACAAAGGACGTGAGCAAAAACCAGATTTGAATAGCTTTGAGATACAAGTTCAGCAGGTACAGATCCTTTCAAGTGAGGGACTTATAATGCTAGCCTATTTGTGTCTATACCAAATAAGCACCACTGAGTTCAGTGGGATTTACTCCAAGGTAAGTGTGTATTGCAAGCGTTCCCAAAGTGTGTGTCACAATACTAGGGCATTGCAGCACACTCGCAGGACAGCTGTGGGATGTCCCTGGGCACCCCTCCTGCCTGTTATCCACGGGTCCTGTCATCTTGGAGCTTGTGAAATTTCATGAGATTTGGGTGCCACTTGGCTCCAAGATGGCATTGCCTGGCTCAGCTGGGAAGAAGAGGCTGTGGGGGTATTGTGACTCAGGGTATGTTTGGGAATCACAGGCATATATAGGATTGCAGCCTGAATGTGTTTGACAAGCTCCCCACTGAGGCTGCAGTACTAAACACACTTTCTAATTTCCATTGAACACAATGGGACTTACTTCTGAGTAGAGAAGTATAGGATTGCACAGTTCGACAATTACTTCTGCAATAGAAAATTAGCATGCTAGGCTTGATTCTATCGGACATTTTTTTACGTGCAGAGAGAGATTCCCTGCCCACAATCTGAAGTGGTACAGTCCAGTAAGAGCTGCAACCAATTCCACTAATCAGGTTGTTCTCTCTAGTGATAATGTCTAATAATGCCACATTAGTGACTGCAAATCATTTATTTTTATCTAACATAGTTTATATTGTTGAAGTATCTTGTCCAGTATTAAAAGTTAAAGCTGTTTTTCTCAAACATGTTATGTATCTGAGTCATATTGGAGGACAGGAAACTTTACATTGTACTTTTAAAAGCTCTTTTGATGAGGACTATCTTGCCATAAGGAATGTAGCTAGAATCTTCAGAAAAATCATGAACAAGATGAATTTTTCAAGTGTTTGGAAATGTGCCAAAAAATAACTTTACAAAGCTCTGTAAGTCCAGCTATGGTGTTACTAGTGGGGAAAAAATAGTTGGTATAGATTCACTATCCCTAAAAGATGATGTTTTGAAATCTCTATTTTGCATTGAACATTTTGTAGCCAACTACAAAAATGGAAAGGATTCTTGTTTCTTTAAAAACAGTGTAGTGGATGAAATTTCAGCAAAGCAGATTTTCCCATCTTTGCATGACAAAATACATCATTTAAAATTACATCTTGCGTTCAACTTTAAAGATACAGAAATGTTCTACTATATCAGAGGTTCCCAAACTAGGGCATCATGATGCCCCAGCCTGGGAAGCCTTGCCTCTGCCCCCTTAACAGGTGGGGCAGGGTGGCAGTGATGCGAATGCCACAATCACACTACCACTGGGGACAGAAGGCTTTTTAAAACTTACCTAAGCCAGCGCTGGAGTCTTGGGAGTGCGGGGTACCCTGAGGACCCCTCTGCAGTGTTTGCTGTGCCTCAGAAAAGATAAAAATAGCAATACTACTTCCGGTTTTGTGATAGATATTTTAACTTTTCTAAGGTGTGGGGAGACCTGCAGAAGCGTCCACTGGGCTCACATCCCCTGGAGCATCCCCTATGCACCGGCATAGGTAAGTGGGAAAAAAACTTTCTGTCCCCAGTGGCAGCATACTCTGCCCCTACACACACTTGTCACTTCCCAAACTCTCCCTGATCTGCAGTACTATATGTTGGTCACAACATGTTTATTTACAAAGGTAGTCCCAGGTATGATATGAGGACACATGACACAGTTGAAATTGAGCAGGTCAAGGTCTGGTCTGTACCTTGACACATGACCATTGGTATGTCACCTCGAGTTCCATGATGAAGAACAGTGGGGATATAAATACAATTAAATAAACAGAATATCTAAATAGAAAATGTGTGCACCCCCTACTTCTGAATGTGGGGGGTTCCGGGGCAGCATTACTATGCCTAATTTCCTTCGGATCAGGTAGCACTGGAGCCTGATGATGTCATTAGTCCTCTTCTCAAGAAACACCATTGATTTTTACATATATCACCCTATTGATACCTGATCTAATGAAACTGGTTTTCTTGTTTTAACTTCTAAACTGCTTTTTAATATGTATAATTATTAAAAATAATAAATGCTTTTGTGGCTCATAGCTGTGTGAACATCCTTCACTGAAAAATACTGCACTTGAGAAAGTATATTATGAAAGCTATGGGGGTAGCATGTGATGGGCATGCATGAAATAGCAATATTACCTGATGGTTCAAAGATCAACTTCACCAACTTCCTGAGTTGGTGAGCTTGGGCACCTGATCAAGGCCCATGGCCCCTGGAGGACCCACTACCTGTTCCTGATCATTTTTGCCCACTGTGCAACAGTGGCAGCAGTCTGCAGTCAACAAACATGTTTGCTGAAAGTATTGGTGCTTACCTTTAAAGCCCTATATAGCTTGGAATCTAGGTACCTCAGGGTTTGCCTTCCCCCACATCACCCTCTTCAGCTGCTGAGGTCATCATCACACTCTGCTCCCTTCTAGATTCTCCTGCCCTTTCAGGCAATGCTGGTGGCACCTTGGAAGAGGCCTTTTCCATTGTGGTGCCCTGATTATTTAATGTCCTTCCCCAAGATACTTCCCTGGGTCTACTGTGTCAAGTGAAGGCATTTTCATTTTCCCAGACCTTCTGAATGACTTCTGTTTTGCCTGCTGTGATTTTTTTCCTGCCTTATTCTCCTTGGTATTATCTAGGTCAGGGTTTCTCAATGGCCCTCTTGGGGGGTTGCAACCTGATGTCTGGTAGCTCCTGGGTTGGGGCCTCCCATGCACCATTGTGTACAGTTGGCTCTAAATTGGAGCCCTCCTGACGTAATTGGTGGCCGCACTGGACCTCCACAGGTCTCAGAAAGCCTCCGCAGGGCTCCAGAAGCAGCCAGAAAGTCACTTTCAGCTTACTTCCAGGTTCTTCAAACTGACTTCCAGAGGCCAGCAGAGGTCTTCTGAGGCCTGGTGCCAGAGACGGAGGTGGGTCATGTCGCAGAGAAGTTGGGTCATGGTGGAAGGAAGTTTGCAAAGCTTGATCTAGGCTTTATGTTGACATTATTGTTTTATCTAATACTAGCTTTTTTTACCCAGCATTGCCTGGACAAGAAATTATCCCAAGTCCGAACGTGAACTCAAACGGCCTCGGGAGCGTCGCCATTCATCTTGGCGACCCTAGAAACTACAGATTTGACACCGATTTCGGCCGTTTTCGACCATTTTCACATGGGGCCCCATGCGCACCCCCACCCCCGGGGTGCTAGGGGGGCCTGACCCCTGCAATGTTTGCCGCCAGGCATGCGCATGATGAGTTTGGTGCCAATTGCTCCAGGCGTTCCAGCGGGGCATGTCGGACGTTTTGTTTCGAACCCCTTCTTGCTCCCCACGTTGAGGGGGGGCTGAACCTGGACTCCAATGGCGTCGGGAGCGTCACCCTTTGTCTCGGTGGCCCTAGAAACTACAGATCAGACACCAATTTTGCCCTTTTTGGACCATTTTCATGTGAGGCCCCCTGCATACCCCCACCCCCAGGGCCGGTAGGGGGCCCTGACCCCAGCAGCGTTTGTCGCCAGGCCGCAAGGCATGTGCGTGCCGAGTTTGGTGCCAATTGGTCCAGGCGTTCCAGCGGGGCTTGGCGGTTTTGTTTCACACCCCTTCTCGCCCCCCACGCCGAGGGGGGCCCAAACCCGGACTACAACGGCGTCGGGTGTGTTGCCGCTCATCCCGGTGACCCTGGAAACTACAGATTCGACGCCAATTTCAGCCATTTTTGACCATTTTCACACGGCCCCCCCCTGTGTACCCCCACCTCCGGGGCCGCGAGGGGGGGCCTGACCCCCACAGCGTTTGTCGCCAGGCCACAAGGCATGCGAGTGCTGAGTTTGGTGCACATAGCTCCAGGCATTGCTGAGCCTTTGCGGAACATACGTACACACACACACACACACACACACACACGTTCCTCTTTATATATAGATAGATTGTATTGCAAGCAATACAAAATGAATGCTTTGTGAGGTATGGTCTCTCATCGGCACCCAGAAGTTCTCCTGCACTAAAAATGAATGCAAGCTGTGTAAGAGCGCTGCTAGACTAGGCCCGACATATATAGGAAACGGCCTTCTCCCTTGATTCACTGATCAGCTCTCAAATCTACTGAGGATTTAATACCATCTGCACACCCAATTTAGTTGACAGCTCCATGAAGAGGACGGCTCAGGGATTGTTCTCCATTATGGAACTTCCTCCTGCTTCAGAATCTGTAAAGACCAAACCTGAGGAGGTGGAGGAGTAGTTTTGTAAGCGAGGCCTCCATTCTTTTGGGCTCATGGTCAAGTCAAGATACAATTGGGCTATTCCCCTGAAATAGATGAAATCTTAATCCCGGGTACTGATTTTTGCTATGGATACCTGCTCCAAGTGTTTGGAGAACTAGATTATTTAGAGAGCAAAATAAACCAAATACTATGTTCTAGTGTACCTTCCAGTCATCTCGAATGAGTTTACACAAAGAGACCTTCTGGTGTTTTGTGCCCATGTAGACTAGTTTTCCTCTGGTGTCTGAAGGCCAAAATGAATCATCTAGGATATCCAGTAACTCAGGAAGGATATTTTAATTTAGAGAGAACTGTTGTGGGGGAGGATTTCATAATGTAAACTGTAAGACCGAAAATCTGTTTCCACTTTTGTGAAAGCTGTACATGATGCTATGAACACCTTAGATTTATCACTGTGAATGAGCAACTGATGAAGGGTGAGGGTCATAAACGAAGATGCTTCACGTTATTTCATGGCCTGAGGATGTTTTCTTCGTGACCTGGAATATCTTTTCAGCCTTGTGAATATACGATACACCACAGAGAAGGAGGGAAACAGCTTGGAGCCAGGTTTGCAGATTGAATTGAGTGAGATCTGAAGGCAGCTAAAGCAGTCCCATTCTCTGGGAATGAATGCAGCATCAGCAGTTTTGCTGCCTGTTTCCATGCAGCCTGTTTCAAGCATGGCCCCACTCCTGCTGTGCACAGGCACCCTTTGAGAAGAGGAAGAGTAACTTCTCCACATTCCTCTTTTAATTATTTTAAAAATAAAACATATATACAATAAAATTTTATAGACAGTCATTTTGGTGCCACCCTCCCTGATGGGATCACCCGGTGTGATCCACACACCCCACATCCCCCTGATGATACCACTACCTCATCACACAAGTTGTGCAGGCTTGACATATACCAACGTTACCTGGAATGGGACCCCTACCACATCCTCATCTTTCAAGGACTGCCCATTTGGGGAGAGAGACCTCCTCCCAACCCCTCCAACCAGCAGTATATATGTGCTGGAGGTATTAAGCATAATCCTTTAACTGAAATGTGGCTGATAAAACTTGCTATCTTCCTGGCCTGATTCTTTCATGCAAAGAAAAGTCAAATTAATAAATGTGCGTATACCCCCATATAAATCAGGATTAAAAAAAACAAAAACCTGCACCTAGCATTTTCCTACAGATTTTAATAATTCTCCAAACATTGCTCAAAAGTGTTTCACAATTACTTGCTGGCACATCTGTATTGTAATCTTTCCCAGTTCCCTTCCCACGCAAGTTTAGTCTCAAAGGTATCTGAGCTAGTTGAATTCTGGATACTTCATGCACTGTAGGAAAATGAAAAATGCCTGAGCCTATTACACTATGCTGTGAAGTACGTGTGATTTTTTACTGTTTAACATAGAATGATTCATAATGGTTTGAATATATACATACATTTTAATTGACTTTTCCCCTTTTCATTCATTTAAAAAAGTGAATAGTTAAATACTTAGATAATGATTTATAAAAAATATCAATCATCGATGTGTTTTGTGTTCCAATTCGTATGTAATTGCCAGTTTTCATTAAATTGGTTACATTTTTGTCAACTTTCTTTAGTTCTTATGTAATGTATGCACAGAAATACATTACTGTGTAATGTAATGTACACAGTTACATTACAATATTATTATTATTATTATTAATAATAATAATAATAATAATAATAATCTTTTCAACAAAAAGGTTCACAAAGCAGTTTACAGAGAAAATCAAAATGTCACCCTGTTCCAAGAAGGCTCACAATCTGAAGAAGACGCAGAAGAGCACCAGTCAGGAGTGGCTTTAGTACAGTTGGGCCTTGTGCCTGAGATGGCGCTATGCCAAGGCATCAAGCAGATCACCTGCAATTGCAAGTGGCACCTCTCTCTTCAACACGTGCTCCAACTTTGCATCCTCCCTGCTGAGAGGCATCCCAAGACCCGTGTGGTGAGCAAAGCTTCACCACTGGAGGGCCAGCCCTCCCCTGCCTCCAACTGGACTGAAATCCTGCCAACACTTAGCAGTGACATCATCATGTCTCCATCTCCTACTTTCAGGAGGGCTTGTCTTGTGTCAGGCACCACTGGCCCTAGCCCACTGCTCATCTTTGTTAGGAGGCGGGCCATGCATTCAGGAGTCCCGCTTGCCCCTGGGGCCCTGCAAAAAATGTTCTGAATTGGGCCCCACAGCTCCTAATGCTGGCCGTGACACCAGCAAATGGCCACTGAAAAGACACTGTGCTAGCGCCAAAATGAACCACCACCACCCTGCTAAATGTAAAAGAAGCACTACTTGAAAAAGTGCCTCTTTGCCCACTTTTTGCCCACTTTTTGCCCACATTTTTCCTTTCTTCTATAGTAGGCTTCTTGCTCTTTCTCCATGGTTTGGCAAAGAAGATTCTTGCTGCTGTTCCCAAGGCAGTAGTGTTTGATCACTTTTGTGTTTGGCTTTCATCATAAAAATTTCTAAATTACTGGAATAGCTCTATCAGTGTCAAATATGGGTTTGTATATACAATAACAAATATTGGTAAATTAATTAGCAGTAATTGGGCAAGTACACAATGATAAAATGTTTCAATCTCTTTCTGGCATTTCAACATAAAGATTCATAAGTGCCAGACTGGCAGTTTTCCAGTGACTGGGATCCAGGTGCTTTTATCCTCTTGTCACAGACAACGGTTCTAAGGATGCTAGGAAACTGGCAAAACTTCAATCAGCATTTATGTACTGAAATGATAGAGATGTAGTCAGTGTTGTCAATCACCCAGTACGCATGTACCTGTTTCTGGCTGAGCTGGCCCCGCCCACTGGAAGCTGGCCCGGAAGTGCAGCGGACGCCCGATCTAGCACTGGGCCCACCGGCAAGCTCATTCCCGGCCCGGCCCGGCCCGGCCCTGGATCGGGCGCCCATGTGGTCGCCTGATCTAGCACCGGGCCCGCCGGCAAGCTCATTCCCAGCCAGGCGCTGGATCGGGCGCCCACATGGTCGCACGACCACATGGTCGCCCGATCTAGCGCCGGGCCGCCCGGCAAGCTCCTTCCCTTGCCCGGCCCAGTGCTGGAACGGGCGCCCACGTGGTCGCGTGATCACGTGGGCGCCTGATCCAGCGCCGGGCCGACCGGCAGGACTTCCTTGTCACCTCACTTCCTGCGATGACATCACTTCCGGCTATGACATCACTTCCGGTGGGTGGATCCCAACAAGTGCCAATCAAAAGTGAGTACCTGTTCCTAAATTATTTGAATGACACCACTGGATGTAGTTCAGTCAAAATTTGGCCAAAAGCCGCTGTGATGATGATAATTCACTGTAGGAACTAATGTTTTCCACTAAATGGTAGTGAGGTTGGAAGCTATTCTAGGGGGAAAAAATTCCAGAGCAATAGTAGTTTTTTAAACCATCATAAAAGTTGCACAGTGCTTAGGTAAAATTTTGGAGGTTCGGAGGGCAGGGGTGTGAGCAAAATCCACGGATTTGATTACCTACAGATGTTTTTATCCGGGAACAGAACCCCCATGGATAAAAAGGCCCAACTGCATATTGTAAAAAGGAACCATACCAACTAACTAGCTTAAATAGTTAATATGAACAACTGAGGAAGTAACCCAATGAAGCAGTATGTGTCCCGGAACCAGGAGTGTTGCAAACGGGCTGTAAAATGCCTTTGTGCCTCTAGCTGGGGAGGCCAGCTACATGTGCTGGCCTCCCTGTGCCACACCCAGAGCCAGGTAAGGCCGGTCTAGGGAGTCTGGCGCAGGGAGTTGTTGAGAGCAAGAGGAAGAGGAAGGTGGAGGGAATGGCAGGGAGAGGCCAGCTAATGGAGGGAGATGGGACCGGCCTCCAGGAGGTAGGCCACATCCTAACCCCCATCCCTGGCCAGGTCATATGTGCTGCGCTAGCAGTCTGAGTAGCCTCATAGGGGTGGCTGGAGCTTTACTCGGGGTAAGGGGACATATGTCCCCTTACTATAAGTTACACGATAGCCGCCTCCTAACTGGGGCTGGATATGGCGCAACCAGCCGGCCTACCTATTCCAGCCCTGGTTAGTCATCATTTTTATGGCCAACAGAGTTTGCACAAACAGATGTATCATTTTAGCTGATGCCATGCCAAACAATACATAACTTTTCTGTTAATGAATTTACCAGCACCCTGTAACAAGAAACATAACTTATAGAGTACATTCCCCCATAAGTTATTCTGCTAAAAAAACCGGACAGCCATTCATTTCTTAAACT
Source organism: Lerista edwardsae (assembly GCA_029204185.1). Lineage (NCBI taxonomy): Eukaryota > Metazoa > Chordata > Lepidosauria > Squamata > Scincidae > Lerista > Lerista edwardsae. The sequence goes on along the minus strand of JAJKFI010000035.1, from coordinate 5,183,499 downwards.
TAGAAAACAATTCCAAGAGATTTTGGGATAAATAGTCAATCATATGGTCATTACAAACACAAACGCTGCATTCAAATGGGATAGGGCCCAAGGCTCTTGCCCTGGCAACAGCCATGACAAATGTGCTCTAGCTTGTCTAAGAGCTTTGATAGCTGGTGCCTACACCAAGCCACTGACGTGTGTGCTTTGCCCCATTTGCCAAGTTTTGTCACTGGCTGGAAAAAAAAAAAACAGTGCTAGGGATCTCTCCAGGTGCATGCTGCTGCCATTTTCCTTGCGTCTTCCTACATATTTGTTAAAAAAAGGTATTAGAAAAAATCATAACTCTCCAGTGCTCTATTCTTACAAGGAGACTAAGGGCCCAATTTTATCCAATTTTCCAGCACCAATGCAGCCACAATGCAGCCCCAAAGTAAGGGAACAAATGTTCCATTACATTGAGGAGGCCTCCATAACTGTTTCCCCACCACAGGATGCTGTGCTCACCCCCTTGCACTGATGGTTGCATCAGTGCTGGAAAGTTGGATAGGATTAGGCCCTAACCCTGTACAAGGCTGCCCTGAAGTTTCCTGCCATTTTTAGAAGTGTGGCACACAAAACAACACATATGCTGAGTATTGCTGAGTGTCAGCTCCTCGGGGAGATACACAGCAGTGTGTGCCTATTGGTTTTTCTTGAGTCGCTGCTTTCCACATGTGAACATTTTTTGTGTGTAAAATCACCACTCGCCCTTCTGCAGTGCTCTAGGGAAATTACTGGGGAGGTACAGGCCGTTAAGCATTACAGTGATTTAATAATGTTGTTAAAAGTATTTTATTAATTTTTGGAACTAGTAACCATGTGAACTCCTCCGAGAGGGTCACACAATGTATTCTCGAGAGAGGACAAAAGGAAGCAAATGTGCAATAAAAGCCAACATTGGAGAAGATGTTGGAAGACACTGAAATGAGCTTAAAAAAAAATGCAATGGAGGACTCAGGCCTGAAATCCCAAGAGCGATGTTTCCATAGCAACGAGCACAGAGAGAAAACAGGCAAGGGCAGAGGAATACTTCCTGCCTGATGCAGGAAGGGTCTACCCCAGGCTGGGACTTTCTTGTCATACTCCCAAACTAATTTAATGCAACTAGCTAAAATGAACTGCTGTCCTGATCCAAGAAGAGAAAAACAATGTTTATGTTTTTCTGGGGTGATCTACGGAAATGGCTGAGCCAGGAACTTACAAATTTGTTTTCAGTTGTACTGATCATCTGGTTGGCAGCGTAAATCATAATATTATGGAAGAAGGAGAGGAGGCCTGAGGGAATTCCTCCCACCAGTGTCTTCAGACCCCCCTCAAAAAAATGTGTCTCCTGCTTAGCTGGCATTAAATAGAAATAAAATGAAATTAAATATGGACCACATAACACGATGCAGAGAAAGTACGTGCAGAGACGAACGAGGCTCCGAGCGTGCCTGGAGCAGGGCGACATCACCGTGGCCAGCCACGCCTCCCTGCGCCCAGAAGAGCTCCATTTCAGAGCAAAACATAAGCGAGGGAGGGTGGGTGCGCCAAAAAGCACATGGGTTTTTCTGCACTGTGGCACCTCTCCGCTGTCGGCGCCCATTGCTCGTGCCACCCCCGCTACACCCTAGAAACGCCTCTGAGTGTGTGTCATTTGCATGCTTAATCTCTGGAGAGTAGAGGGTCAGATCAGTAATGTGCCTTTTAGGAGGACAGTTGGCATGAGACCACACATCCTCTGGCCAGAAAGGCCACATTTCTGATCTTGAGCCATGTAAGCAACACACACCCTGACTCCTTATTAAGCCTAGAACCCAATGGTATAGAATAGGCCAGAGCTAGTTTTTAGCTTAAATGTAAATGTGGTTTTCATGCTTCCAAAATGGAGATGAAGCTTTCCAGCTCTTAATTCTGCTGGGAAAAGCATATTCAATGGTTTATGACCCTAGCCACTTCTATGGTTTCCTGAGTTTAGGAATGACAACGTTTATAAAACAAAGGAGAGTTTTCACAAGGGTCTTCCAGGGGTCTTCGCAAACTTCATGATTGTTTAATTAAGGGGACCATCCTCCAAATCATGGCACCCTCAACTGGGTGAGTTGATGGATCATCATGGATCTTTTATGATCAATTGGAACCTTTTGATTAAGTCACCTCACCTTAGAATCCCACAGGATTCTATGGGGCAAAACAACTACAAAAACCCTTGGCTTCGTGAACACCATTTGTTCTTCATTCTGCCTTGTTGCCCATGGATTGTTAAAATGCTAGTGTTGCGATAAACTCCCTCCAGCCTCCCTCCAAGAACCACTGTGCTAACCAGCACCCAGGATAATATCCCACAACCCCTTTTCCTTTCTAGCATCTCTTTCTTCCTCCCTTCTCTGGAGCATAACCAACTTGCTGAATCCAACACAGGCTGGTAGGTCAACTTCCCTAGGTCAGTCACTTCTTTCTAAGCACTCCTGTCTTTTCTCCCTCACTCTCTTTGTGGGACGAAGGAAGCCCAACTTCCTTACTTGGCTACCTTCTAGACTGCTGCCTCCCTTGTATGTGCAAGATAGCTATCTTTCTGTGACTCCTGTGGCCTGGGGAGGTTCCCTTGGTCAGCCCTTTGCCATCAATCTGCAAATTATGCCACTGTATCTGTTTCACAGGATAAGCCTATAAATATGCAAACTTGTCTTTTGGTAGGGTCTTCAGATGGAGTTAGAAAAGGATCTGCTCTCTGGATTTTACATGCTTCATCTTATGCAAGAAAGGCCAAGACAAACAGCTGATAGTCACTGTACTACTGAGTTTTTCTAACGAGAACCAACATTTTCTTTGTTTAACGGCCTGCAGTTAGTTAATTAATACTTGAATTGAATTAGCAAGAATCTGCACAATATGTGCAAATTAGGCTGCCGCTGGGCTTTGAGAAACTGAAATACAGCACCCCTAAAACAGAGCATGAACCTGGGGTCATCTGGGTGCAAAGCATGCGTTCTGTCACTGAGTTTCTACTTTGTGCATGTGTGTGAGAGCACATTATGTTCAAAACGTGCCCGGAGCTTGACACTGCATCACTTATAGGGGGCCATACCCAGTGGTGTCATCTAAATGATTTAATAACAGGTACTCACTTTTGATTGGCACGTGTCGGGACCCGCCCACCGGAAGTGACATCATAAGCCGGAAGTGATGTCATGGCAGGAAGTGACATGAAAAAAGCCCTTTTTGAGGCCTCAGATTATTTTAAACTGACCCAACAGTTGCAACAGTATTCCACAGCACCCCCAGAACATGTTAAGGAGGCCTGGCATCATGTTAAAGTGACCCAACAGTTCCAAAACCCCAGAGCAGCTCATTTTTCAGTGGCAAGGCAAGGCTCTGCTCGCTGCCTGCCTGCCTGGATCTGAGAACATACAGGCAATTCAAACGTGCAGGAAATTCAAACGTTGCAGGGGGCGGAGTCAGCAAGTGGGCGGGTGAATGGGCGGGGCCAGCCATAATCCTAGAAACCGGTACTCGTGTACCCCCTGCATGACATCACTGGCCACACCACTTGTTTCGTGGTCTACATACAGTTGACAGGCAAGTGCAGATTCTAGATACACATTCAGAAGCAACACGTCAGCAACAGTACACCACCACCACCCCCATGAGGAAATGAGCATTTGGACTTGTTAAATAGGTAGAGGTGGAGGGCATAGGTGATTATCGCAGAATTCAGCACTCTGACCTCAATTATGGGCTACTTTGCTTACATTACTTGCCATTTTCTAAGCGCTTCCAAGACCAGCATGTAAAATTCTTTCTTTATCAAAACCTCCCTGTCTCCAGGCACCCACGGCAGCAGCAATGCAATCAGTGGCCTTTGTACTGATAACAACTGACTGAATAGACTATTATGACAGAAGAGTTCAACAACACATTAGGTAACGGGATTATTTAGAAATAATTGGCATTTCCAAGCTGTGACTCATAGATGGCTATTTAAAAATACTTGTAAATGAATAAAGCAGTTTGAAGACTAGTTAGTGAGCACAGATATTAACAGAAGCACATGCAAGGGCTCCCGGCCTCCTCACAGTGAAGCTGCTGAAATCCCACTAACTACATGGGGATTTAAAAGCAGCCTTACTGCATGCATGATTGCAGCCTGTGGCCGTGATCTGATTGTGCATGTGGGGAGCTCTCTTAGACACCAGGCAATTATGCCAATTTGCTGTTTGGTGTAGAGCAGGGAGTAGGGCTCTAAATCTAGCCTTCTGCAATCCCTGGTGTGTGTGTGTGTGTGTGTGTGTGTGTGTGTGTGTGTGTGTGTGTG
>JAJKFI010000035.1:5147653-5157927 GCA_029204185.1 Lerista edwardsae | reverse complement strand
CCTTCGCCGGCTTTCGCTGACCGGCAAACTTCTTGCTTTCTGACTATCGCTACTGTAACCAATAAAAGACTTTGTTATGGAAATGTAGCGATCTCGTCGTTTCTCCGCTCCGCTCGCGCGAGGCAAGCGCTGAATGGGTCCACAAGCCCCCAACTCCGCTACAAACAATCCAAATACAAACAACAGGATGGTGGACCACAAAAGTGATACTTGTGCAAACTAGATGTTGGGGGTTCAGTCAGAGCAGTCTGTTCTTAAAGAGTTTTTCCAGAATATTTTTGGAAAATCCTGGTCCTGAGATTGCCAGTAAGTGTTTGGGAACCATCATATCTAACCTGTTAGAAACAACTTTATTCACTTTATTCATTGGCTGGCTAAGTCATGTGGACAGGAAGCACCTCTCCTCAGGTCAGGCAGGTCAGGTGATGAAGATTTCCTGAGGGGAGGGGGCTTCCTGTCATTCCCAGGCTGGCAAAGGCATGAAGAAAGTCAGGAGACTCGTCCCTCCCCGGTAAGGGCTCCCTCCTCAGGTGGTGGAGGACTCTGGTGCCTGAAGAGAGGGAGCAGAAAGAAGGAATCTGCAGGGGGGGAAAAAAACCCTGTGGAGAATGGAGGCCACCTGGTGGTGGGTGGCAGAACTGTGGAGATGAATAACACGTCAGGCAGCGCGGGAAGGGGGACTGAGCCAGCCAATGAGTCCACTGAGAAGGGGAATTCACAGGTAAAACCAAATGTCCCTGTTCTCCAGTGGGCTCTCATTGGCTGGCCCAGTCATGTGGATGGGATATACCCAAGCCGCGTGATCCTAAGGGAGGGAGCAGCCTGAGGGGAGTGACACCATAGACTGGAAGATGCGTCTGGCGAAGGCCGAGCTTCGAGGGGCATATGTGTCTACCTTATAGTGTTTGATAAAGGTGTGTGGGGTGGACCAAGTGGCTGCCCTGCACACCTCCTCTAGAGAAGGAGCAGCCTTGTAGGCGGCAGAAGTGGCAGAGCTCCTGACGGAGTGAGCTAGGATGCCCTGGGGGGGGGCTCAAGGTTTTGCGTCTTGTTGGCTTGGACGATGGCCTCTCTGATCCACCTGGAGATGGTGGAGAGAGAAACCTTGAGGCCCCGAAATCAGGGCTTGTAGGACACAAACATGGCCTTGGTCTTACGGAAGGCAGAGGTTCTGTCAGGGTAGAGACTGAGAGCTCTCTTGACGTCGAGGGTATGCCACTGTTTCTCTCTGGGATGGGAGGGGTTGGGGCAGAAGGAGGGCAGGATAACTTCCTGAGAGTGGTGAAAAAGGGAGTTTACCTCAGGCATGAAGGTAGGGTCTGTACTGATGATGACACTGTTGTCGAGGAAGAGCTCTTTTGCTATAGAGAGGGCAGCCAGCTCTGAGACTCGCCTGGCAGAGGTAATGCTATTAAGAAGGAGGTCTTCTGGGAGAGTCCTAAGAGAACAAGAGGTCATGGGCTTGAAGGGGGGCGGGTAAGCGCCCTAAGGACAAGGGGAAGGTCCCAGGAGGGGGCTCTGGGGACCGGGGAAGCGTTGAGGAGAGACACCCCTTGAAGGAACCTCTTAACATGAGGATGGAACGATAAACAAGGACCCTTGGGATGGCCGAGGATGGAGGAGATGGAGGAGACTTGTCTCCTGAGGGTGGCCGCGCTGAGGCCCTTCTCCAGGCCTGCTTGAAGAAACTCTAGGAGATGGGTGACTCGAGTCTAAGGCCCTTAATGAACACCAATCTGACAGTACCCTCCAGGTGTAGCTGTACATCCTGTTTGTGGAAGGCCTCCAGTTCGCCAACATGGTGGATATTACCTGAGTGGTATAGCCCGCGGTGGCAAGATGTCTCTGCTCAACCTCCAAGCAGCCAAGTGGAACATTGCTACTTGGGGGTATAGAATGGGGCCCTGGGATAAGAGGTCAACAGGCGGAGAGGAGGGGAGATGGCTAGCTCTTCCACTGCTGGGAACCACGGGCGGCAGGGCCAAAACAGGGCGATGAGGGGGACCTCCGCCCATTCCAATCTTACTTTGTTGATGACTCTCTGCAGGAGCTTGATGGGCAGGAAGGCATAGAGTAAGCCCCTCGGCCAAGGAATGTTCAGGGCATCTGTGCCCTCGGCTGATGGGCAGTGGCCCCTGGAAAAGAATCTGGGAAGGTGAATATTGGTGTGGCAGGCAAAGAGAACCAGGATCAGGATCCCGAACCTCCTGGTCAGGAGCCAGAAGGCCTGGGGATGGAGGTGCCACTCCGACTGGTCCAGCTCTTTCCTGCTGAGCCAGTCGGCCATGGTGTTCTCGATGCCAGGGATGTGTTCCGCCCGGATGGAGAGTAGGTTGTGCTCTGCCCAGCAGAACAGAGCCCATGACTCCGCCTGTAGAGATGGGGAACAGGTGCCGTCTGGCGGTTGACGCAGGCCCTGGCTGTCATGCTGTCTGTGTAGACCAGGATGTGTGTGCCCCCCAGGAGGGGGGAGAAATGTTTGAGGGCCAGGAAAATGGTCCGGAGCTTGAGAAAGTTGGTGCTCCTCTTGGTTCCGGACAGGGACCAGCGTCCCTGAGCAGTGAGGTCCCCTTTGTGGGGCCCCCACCCCAACAGACTGGCAGACTGGCATCCGTGAAGACAAGAGTCCTGTGAGGGACAATAATCGGTGATCCTGTCTCCAGAACGGCCCGGTGGGTCCACCATGAGAGATCGTTCTTGGACGCAGGGTCAAGAGGGACGTGTTTGTGCTGACACACTGAGATGGTATCCTGGTAAGGAAGGAGAAGGTGTTGGAGAGACCTGGACCTGAATCTTGCCCAGGTGTTGGAGAGACCTGGACCTGAATCTTATTGTGGCATGAAGTAAACATGCCGAATAGCTGGCCTATGGTCTGAATGTCAGATGTGGGGGAGAGCCTTACCATCGAGGCCAAGGAAAGGACCTTGGCCCGATGTTCCTGGGAAAGGAAGACCTTGTAAGCCCTGGTGTCGATCAGGGCTCCGAGGTTCTCTATGGTCTGGGATGGAAATAGGTGGCTCTTTCCCAGGATGATGAGGAAACCGTACTCCGAGAGATAGTGAACTGTCTGCTGGAGGTGTAGGGTTGCTGTGGGGGCTGTGGGAGCCCGCAGAAGCACGTCATCTAAATATGGAAAGGCAGCGATGCCCCTGGTCTGTAGGTGCACTATGAGGACCACGAGGACCTTCGTGAAGACCCTTGGGGCGGACGTTAAGCTGAACGGAAGGGCACAAAATTGGTAGTGGTCCCCCCGTAGCAGAACCTGAGGAATCTGTGGTGGTCCTGGTGGATGGCGATGTGGTGGTATGCCTCCTGAAGGTCGAAGTAGGCCAGATAATAGTTTTTCCTGATGGCCAAGAGGATAGACTTTAACGTCTCCATCTTGAATTTGTGGTGGTGAAGCCACCTGTTTAGCCATTTTAGATCTTGTATGGCTCTGGTGTCCCCGGATTTTTGGGGGATGGTGAAGAGGTGGAAGTAGACTCCCATGCCCCTTTGGTCTGGAGGGACTGGTTCTATTGCTCCTAAGTGCTGCAGGTGAGCGATGACCAAAGGAGTCTTGTTGTGTTAGGTGGGGCAGGTTGGCCATATGGTGAGAATCTGTCCCTGGGTATGGCCCGGAACTCCAGAGAGTATCCGTGGTGTATCGTGTCCCTTACCCACCGGTCTGATGTAATTAGGTCCCACCTGTCCGCGAAGAGCTGGAGCCTGCCTCTGACCCGGGGGGCGAAGGAGGGGGAGTAGTCATTGCTGCTTGCCTCCCTTGGGGGGGAAGCATTGCCCATGCTGGGGACGGGGCTTAGAGACCTGTTTCCTGGGTTGCCAGAGGGAGTGCTGGTCTCTAAAGGGACCGGGCTGGCTGGGGGCTGAGTAAGGCTGTCTGTAGCCACAAAAGAACCGAGGAGGGGCCCTGAAGGATGGCTTGGGAGGTCTGTTGTTGGAAGGGAGGACCTTTCTCTTCCCGCGAGTTTCTACCAGAAGAGGTTCTAGTCCATTCCCAAAAAGTTTGTTCCCCTTGAAAGGGAGGGAGGCTACCTTGGCGTGGGAAGCGGCATCCACATCCCAGTTACAGAGCCAGGTGTGCCTGCGCACAGTGATGCTCGAGGCCATGGCCCTAGCAGAGAGCTGCATGGCATCTGCTGTGATGTCTGACGCGTAGGCGGCAGCGGGGGCCATCTTCCTGAGATCTGCCCTGGCCTCTGGCAAAAGCTCGTGCTTCTCTGAGAAGTGCTGGAGCCAGAGGGTCAAGGCCCTGGAGGCTAGGGAGGAAGCCACGGATGCTCTGAGGGCGCCAGAAGCCGCCTCAAAGGCTCTCCTGGCTGCCAGCTCGATCCTTTTGTCAGTGGGGTCCTTTGGGAAACCCTCACTGTCCGTGAGAAGGACTGATGGAGAGCCCAGTGCTGCTACTGGGGCATCCACTAGGGGGAGCTTGAGTAGCTGCATGTCCTCTTGATCCAGATTAAATAACCTAGGGTTGGGCTTGTGTGACTCCCTGCCTTTAATGCAGTGAGTCCACTCTTTCTCTATGAGGGGCCTCAGGCAGTCTGGTATGGGAAAAACTTCCAAGGGCTCCTGTAGAGGAGGGAGGACCGAGGCTGGGCCCCATTGTGATTTGCCGGGCTCAGGCTGAGGCTCTGGCTGTGTGGACTCTTGACTCTTGTCCAGGTTAAGGGTCTGGACCACCCTTTGGAAGAGTTTAGGGAAAAGGAGGGGGGAAACAGGCATGACTTAGGTCGCTCTGGTTCCTGGGGTTCCCCCTCCTCAGAGGCATCTCCCTCCTCAACTGAGTCCTCCATGGAGGCTGTGTCAGAGAGGTGAGGCTCCTCTACCTCAGCGGAGGTATGTAAAGGGAAAATGGAAGAGGCGCTAGGCCCAGCCTCTGACCTGGCACACTTGGGGGGTGGTTGTTGCTTCTCCTGAGCGTGAGCCAAGGGTTGGGTTGATTAGGGGCCCAGAGGGCTGTGGAGGGCTGTGATGCTGGTGGCCATGGACTTCTGGAGCTGGGCCACAGCCTCGGCCATGCTACTGGTCACTGAGGCTCTAATTCTAGATTCAATGGTGGCCTCCAGGTCCTCCCAGCTGGGGGTGGTGAGGGCTGGGGAGGTGCCAGGTCAAAGACCGCCTGGAGGGGGGAGGGAAGGGTGGATGACCCCTTGGGCTTGGACCCCAACTCACCCACTGATGGCTTCTGTTTGGGCCACTTGTGGCTCTTGGAGCCCTTGGATCGGGCGCTCATTGCTGCCTGTGTGGTAGCCAGAGGCAAAATGGCAGCTGCGGCTGTGCCTGGGGTCCGCTCCATGGCGCCAGATGCAGGGGCCTGTGGTGTGGAGCGAGGGGATGCCATGGTGAAGCTGGTCCGTGGCCAGTCCTCTGTGGGCTCGAGGGGGGAGCGTGCGGCTGGCGGAGGAAGAGAGGCTCCATGTCCCCCTGGTCTCTATGGGGAGGATCCCGGGCAAAAAGGAGGTGACTTTGTCCGTGCCTGGCATGCTCCTCACAAGCCCCTTGCCTCGGAGAGGGAGGGGAATGTGGGGCGATGCGGCCAGCTAGATCGGAGGCTGGCTGCGAAAAACAAAGATGGTGGCGTCTGCACGGTTGCTGGTGAGCGCGGGAAGCTGCTGTGGCAGTAGAAAAAAGGGGTCCACGTCTCCTTGTCTTGAGGAGGGGGGAGAGCGGCGGACCATGCTTGGGGCTCGGCTCTGAAGAGCCCTGGGGTGGGAGAGGGTCCCGTAGAGGAGGCTCCACAGGTGAGTGGTGCGCTCCGGAGCACCTGGGAGCCGGCGGGACGCAGCTCAACTTCTTAAAGGGGCCGTGTCCTGGTTAATAAAAAGGAATGGAAAATGCCAAAAAAATTCAGTAAATGCAGTAAATTTAATGAGAGGCTAGAAAATGGCGAAGGTGTTCGCAGATGAAAAAACCCGACCTTTCCTGATGAAAGGCAAGGCCAGACTGGGAATTACAGGAAGCCCCCTCCCCTCAGGTCATCACCTGACCTGCCTGACCTGAGGAGAGGTGCTTCCTGTCCACATGACTGAGCCAGCCAATGAGAGCCCACTGGAGAATGAAAAACTGATACTATCACCCATTCAGTGACTATTTACACTTTCCGCTTTCCTGGGACTACATTCCCTTGATCATCTTTACCTCTGATTTGCTTTGCTTGCATATGAATTAAATGGCGATATGAACAGAGCATCAACAACAATCTCAAGAAGGAGTTCTTGACCTGTCTTTCATTCATTCCATGAAAAAGGATTTCTATAAGTTATATCTGGGAGGCTGGAGTTCGAAATTCCCTAGAGAAATGCACTGACCTGAGAATGACTCTCGGATTGCCAGCATGTGGCTGAAACACCTTGGAATTCCTAGTCGTACAGAAGGGAAATACTCCTTAAGAACCTTTGAGTCTTGATTATGTAAACAAGTCCTCAAATGGCTAAATTTTTAAGCACCTCCTTAAAGCTCAGCTGAACCAAGTTTTATGTCAGCAATCTTGGGATTTTCCGTAGCTGAAGCCTGCTCTTTTATTTCTCTTGGATGCTGATGACGTTCCTTTGTTATGCTCCTGTTATTTCATATTTATACAATTAAAATGTGACTTTTCAGTACATCGTTTGCTTCCTGTTTGAAGTTCACCACCACATCCTTGCACTCCCCAAGCCCCCACGCTCTGCTTCATCCAAAAATAACAGAAAAACCTGAAAAGATCTATTATTCCTCCTACAACAAAATGGATGTCAACTGTAGCTGTGGGGGTTTTTTTCTTTCTCCCTCTGCGTCCTGGCAGCATGCCTTTCCTCCGTCTCCACATTTGCTCTTCTTGAGGATGAAACCTGGCACATTACATAGATAAAGACACATCCCCCAAAGTTTGCTGCAATCACTAGAGCTTTTCTTTTGATCCTCAGTTCTTTCTGCTTGTTCACTTCAATTACAAGCAAGTTTCACTTTTTGCAAAATTCAAAGTTCCTGCTCTGTTTTTTTCTCTTTTTGCAAAACTTGAAAACTACTTGCAAGAGAGCTGCTTGTTTTCAACTGAAATAAATTATTATTACCATACAAATACATGCAGAAACGTTATTAAGGGCGCAATCCTAACCAACTTTCCAGCACTGGCATAAGGGCAATGCAGTTCTGAGGGAAGAGAACAAACATTCCTTTACATGGAGGAGGCCTCTGTGACTGCTGTTCCACTGCAGAATGCAGAGCATGCCATCTCCCATCCCAAAACAAGACCACTGCTTGGCATCTTAGCATCAGGCAGTACCAGCAGCTCAACCATCAGTCCACACCTCCTGCCTCTTGACTATAGGTTCTTAAATGTGTGTTGCTAAGTGGAACTTGCAATGCACCTTTTTAGAATTGATGTGTGACTCTCTTTTTCTCCCACCTGCACAACATGTCAAATTTGTTCTAGGCTTCCGCTTTCAACATAGAACATTCACTATGCAAACGATTAGGGAGTCGCTATTGTTTCATCCATCTTGCACCTGAAATAAATGGGGAGGTCGAGCAAATGTGCTTCCATTCCCTCTCTTTTCAAAATGGGAAACAGGGAAAAAATATGTTTGCTGCAGAAAAGCTTAGGAATTCCGTGAAATCACTCATGACATTTAATGCTTGCAGCTACACCCTTCTTGAAATTTCCTGAGATATCCATTTCAAAATAACCAAGGGCAACAAGTGAAAAATGGAAAACAAAGAACCCAGATGGATTGTAAGCCAGATGCAGAAAAACTGATAAACCTCGTAATACAAGGGCAGTGGTACTTATGAAGGTATGAATAAGAAACATGGAACTGTGAGTAAGAAGACTGTCATTTTTTGCTTCTACCAAGAATTTCAAAAATGTATGTGAAGTTCCTCTCCCTTGACAAATGTGTCAAGGTTTGCAAAGCGCCCAAACCTAGATAATTTGTAGGCCTGAAGAATCCAAGGCCTGACAGAGGCAATCACGCTCAGCTGTGAGGGGGAAAATGCTGAATCACAGCACAGGTGAAAGCACTTGTCTCGTTAGGCAAAGCAGAGCGATCTGGTTGGTGCAAGAGCTGTATTTAACCAAGATGCTCCCAACACTAAAGTGTGGGTTGTGGTCAGAGTGTCGTGCTCTAGCGGCTGCGCTGCTGTAAATATCCTCAATACAAGTAAAGACTAAGTTGGTGGAGGAATCCTTCACTTCTGTGTGCTCCGTTTGCTCGGCGTCCTTGGCTGCAAATTCCGCTACTCTGCTGGATAGCTTCACATCTATCTACCCTGGCTGTCTTTTTGCACCATGTGGTGAAGTACAGCCGCGTAGGAGGGGTTTGGGGGGCAAGATTTCTTTTATTTGATCTATGGTTTAAGTGTGTATTGTATATACTGTATGCATGTTTGTATGTCTGCACATATGCCAATAAAGGTTCCGAACTGAACCGAACCTGTGTAACATGGCCCCTCCCCCTCACCTCCAGAGCCATTTGCAGCCTGGAGAGCTGGGTCAGAGGCTTAGCGCTGCAGGCCATGAATGGCTCTGAAGGTGAGGGAAGGGGCTGCTTTACACAGGAGCTCAGGCTCCTGCAAAACTTAGCCTTTTGCACCCCTCCACTGACACTGCAAGATATTTTAAATTTTTGAGGGGAAACTCAGCTGTGAGATGTTTCTCCCCTGTAGGAACGCCATTAGACCCATGTAAATTTCAAATAGGGATATGGGGCAAGGGCAGTTTCTGCAGCAGGGGCTCACACTCATTGACCCTCCAAATCCACCACATGTAGCAACCATGTCAGCCTACCTTGTGGGATATGCGGGCCCTGGCCATAGGTAGAATATGTGTCTGCCCAACTTCAGTCTTTAGATCTAAGGACCAGGCAAACATGTACATGATGCATAGAAGATGGAAACAATTCTGGCTCTTAGAAAAGAAGGGCGCCTCCAAGAGAAGCAGCTTGTGTTTCTCAATTCTAAAATAGATATTTGTCAAGTATAATGATTGGGATGTACAACATAGAGAACACTTAGCGGGCAAAGCCGAAACTGGCTCAAAGCGTGCCAGAAGCGCGACATCACTGCACGAGCCAAGTGCCACCAAAGCGCAACATCACTGCATCCCTGGCGCCACCATCCCACCTCCTGCACTGCCCCGCCACACCGTCCATTGGAATCCCTCCATTTAGGATCACTCCATTTTGCACCCATACTGGACGCGAGGAGGAAGGACTAAAAAGCATGTCGCTTTCCCCTCCCCACTGTGCCCTGCTACAACTGGCACCCACTGCACCTGCCTCCCCTCCTTTGCAAATATGCCTCTGTTAGGGTGTCCTTTAGGAAGGGCAGCCACACATACACACAGACTTTCAAACTATCAGATTATTCATCTGGAGCACTTCCATTTCTGATCGTATGTGATATAGATATAGATATATAAACTGCAGCTAATGTTCTTCCCATGCACTGTTGTTTGCAGTTTAACCTTGAATCTATCAAGAACTGACCCTCGCTGTGGATTTCTTGCCATATGCACACAGAAATCTGAAAATTATTATGGCTGCTTTTGTGATTATGGCTGCTGGGTATGGGTACTGCTTGGTACACACTAATCCTTCTCTGTGTAGTTTTGTATCCTTGTAGGTGTGAGTGGCAAGAAACTAATCATATGAAATGGACCCAAGTGATCAAGATTTTTTTAGCAAAGTCCTCCAATTCTTGCAAGTACTGCACTGCCTCAATAGATCACTAGATGGCAGGCTTGCATCAAATTCTGGCTATGACTAAGCTAGCCCTCTTGCATGAGTCTGGCAGTTTTGACGGATGCCGAAGAGCAGCATCAGGTCAGCGCTCTGCAAAAGGTGCACTAGGATGACTCAGATATTTTTACACACTAATTCTTGAGTGAGATGTCATGCGCTCCTTGCAAAGATCCAGGCACTGCCAAGCATAACAGTTGTCTGAGATGCTTCCCTGAGAAAAAAACCTTCAGAATATATATTTTTTTACTATTATTATTTTAAAGGAGGACGTTGGTGTGTGTGTGTGGGGGGGCAGCAGTCCTGAAACATCTGCTTCCCTGCTCATAAATACTATATGCCTTTAGGGATTGTTACAACTGCTGATGGGAGGATTTGCAAAATGCAGTTATAGTCATTTTAGGGCAGCAGTTGTATGAAAAATGCCTGTGAATACCACTGAACACAGTTGGATTTTCTTCTGAGTAAGCATGCATAGGATCAGGCTACATGAAGCACATCTTGCTCTTGAAAGGACAGGAAGAAATAATGTCTTAAACGTTCCCCTCCCCCCCC
>JAJKFI010000035.1:5115870-5147643 GCA_029204185.1 Lerista edwardsae | reverse complement strand
GGGGGGGCACAGGACCCCTGGTGGCACTCCATGGGGGCAGCAATGCTGCCCCTCCCACAGTTCCCCCAGTCTTCTCCCCTCACTTGCAGCCACCCCTCTCTGAATGCAACCCTCCAGATGCAATTGAAACGTAACTGAGAAGGGTAAGGGGGGGGGCAGCTGTGGCAGGTATGCCCCAGGGCGTCATACCTTCCAGCCATGCTGCTTTTTATTTGACAACTGCTGTTCTACCCTAAGACCAGCCCAGCTTTCATGTGCTAGCTAGATATTCCTCCTTTGGCCAGTCGAGAATTCACTTCATTATTCCAAAAACAAACACACAGGCCCCCAAATACCCCTTACTTTAATTACAGACTAAGGCATCAGGGAGAAAAGTGGTGGCCCAGCTTTGCAGCTTGTCCTGAGCAACTCTTGCCAAGGGTTTCTCCTGCCAGAATAATTTAAGGACCAGGCTATGAAGCGAAGCAATTAGCCAGGAAGTCTTATGTGGCCATTTCCGCAAAATGGAGCTACCTTTTCAGTGGTGTTTGTTAGCAGGGGCTAATTGCACCATTTTCCTCCTGAGTTATGGACCATTAACTTTGCAAATTTTCACTGAAATAAGGCAAAATTATTGGAACCTCTAAAAGTAATGAGTTTATTTTAAAAGTGCCTCATGGCACTGAAACAAGCTAAATAAGGCAATTTCTTAAAGTACAAATTGGCAATCAATTTAGAAAAGTGTAGAAGGTACTAAATACACTCGGGCTGCACATACAGCAAAGTGAGGAGGGGATGTGGGAGGCCAGAGGTAGAATTATTGTCTGGCTGCTCTGTTGGGGACAGGCTGCCCAAGTGTGTGCCCTAAAGCTATACTGTGGAAGTTTCAAAACTAGAAGACTGGACGAATTGGCCATGATGGGAAATGAAGAAAGAAGCCGGTCACATGTTCATAATTTTCTAAGCATGATTTGGAGATCAGAAATTTTCACAGAACCCAGGAGGCAAATTGTGAATGTTCACAATCGGGCAAATTGTGTAGAGCTGATTGAAACTGGTGTGACATAGTTGCTGATGAAAGTACAGTATAGTACCTGTTTTTAGATGGGTTGGATCCACGGATGGATGAAAATATCAAATATCTTGGACAAGCTTTTATTTAAAGCTTTGCCTTCTTGTTTTAGGTGGAAGATCTCTCTCTCTCTCTCTCTCTCTCTCTCACTCACACACACACACACACACACACACACACACACACACACACACACCCCTCACTAACTGGTTCCTGTCTAGGATTTGTTGAACTTAATGTGAAAGAGACAGTTCTTTGAACAGAGCATCCTCGGCTGCCTGCTGTCCTAGCTACCAGCTGGGATGAAGTCAGGTGAGTTCTCGGGCTCTCTACACTGACCATTCAGTCATGAGGGAGGAGCGTGGTGATGGAGATGGTGGCTGATGCAGGGTTGGGTTGTTTCAGCTGCTGGCTCTGTGCAATTACAGGCAGCTTGCTATGGGCCCAGGGTGGACACGTAGGGCGCTGTATGCCTGCTAGTGGGACTGCCTGCCTTATGGAATGAAGAGGGAGGCAAGGGGGTGCAAAACTTGCCTGAGAGGCAGAGCCTTTGAACATGGTCCATTCCATGCAGCACAGCACACCTGACAGCAAATCACAGGGGAGCACAGTCTAGAGCAGGTGCAGGGCTTGACTGATCTCTTTGCTGTTACTGCAAGTGTAGACAAATAAATCCTTTTGTTTGTTTTATGAAAAGCTAACTCTCGCAGTGTTGACTTGTGTGAATAATTTACTAGGAGAATTTGTTTAAAATGACAAACGACCCTCCCGATTTGATTAATTTTGTTTAATCCTCTCTTTACAATAATCGCTCACAACCTGGAGGTGAAGTAGTGCATCGTAGTGTTGGTGGCCAGCGTGTCCTTTCCCTTTCCGACGCAGTGTGCAGAACAAGGGATTCACTTGCCTCGCATTCTGTCACTATGCAAACATCACTGGCTGCTTCCAGGGGCTCATTATTCCAAGTGTTTGCTGGTGATCGATTTGCCATTCCACCACCATGTCTTGACTAATTTCATTTTCATATTGTTTCACCCTGATTTTCTGCACCCTGGGAACAGACTTTTGCAGATGAATCATCAGCATAAGGTAAGCTTCAGGAATGGGTTTTTAACCCATTGAGAGTACAGGTTCAGCAGGCTTTCTGGTCTCAAAAATATAGATGAAGCTCCCTCCTATGCAGAGATAGGCACATGTCACAGTGTTATGCTTGCACATGTGTACCTCTGAGCGTTTGGCTAATCATCATGCCACCTGCTCTGTCAGTTATGACAGTACCATTCACCTGTTTGGGAAGGATAGCAGGCAGTCTAGAATACAAGCTCCTCCCACTATTCAAAACAGTCCCCCACTTGCTCAGAAGTGATTGCACATGCTGACAACACTGACCATGTGTTTGAAGTTGTGAATGCTGGCAGGAAAGTTTGCATGGAAATTTGCTAGATCAGGGGTCTTTGGGGCATCATTGTCTCTAGTCACCAATGCTATCACAATCTAGTCACAATGTTAGTGCAATCCTAACCTGGAGCTAGGCTGGCACAATTAGGCCAGCAAAGTTTGACCGACACAAGGACCACCATAAAGCGTGTTTGGACCACTCTCAGAGTCAGGGACAATGGTGTGCTGGCCTCTCTGACTTGGAGAGTGGTCCAAACATACTTTACAATGTCCTTGTGCCAGCCAAACTTTGCTGGCCTAACTGTGCTGGCCCATAGCACTGGCGGAGAATAGGATTTGGCAGCAATCTTTCCAGTCTTACCTCAAGAGATGCCTGAAACTGTCCATTGTGGGGGGTTAATTTTTTATCCCTTAAAATGATTGCTTTTCCTTATACAAGTCATAGGGTAAGTCTTATTCATTTGGTTTATTTGAAATATTTTTGGTTTCCAGGGCTCTTTGAAATACATGAGCAGAAAACGTAATTTATGTCACAAGTGAAAAAGAGCTTTCCTTGAAATGTTAAAAGACTGATACCTGGTTTCTGATTGAGTCCTATTCACATTTAACACCAGCACTTTTTGTTTTGCTTGCACATATACCCAAAATGGCTTGAATTTTTTTTTCCAGGTGAGACGTGAATAATAGTGTTTTTGTATGCATGCTTTCCCCCCTTACCAAACAATACAAATGGCATCTGCTGCTTTCTTGTATGCAGCCTTATAAATGTTGCATAAGGTGTCAATATCTTCCTTATTGGTATTTTTAATGAGTTCAGCAAGGCGCGCCATCGCACGGCGAGTCAATTTATTTTATCATGCCGAATTTTCTGCTTCAGAAAATTCATTGCTGTTTGCACTCAAACGTCTTTACCTATCGGACCTATTAGGATGGTTTCAAGGCTGAGATTCTTTGTGCCTCCACAACTTCGTAATCCCCAAAGCTCTTTTTTCCCCCACCCATGTTCCATTAGGTTCTTGCGCCATTTTCCCTCATGAGTCAGACTTACTGGTTTTGAAAAGATTTCCCAAAGCAAAAAAGTTGCAGAGTGCAGTGCTATATCTGGGGAAGGGTTGTGTCTCAAGGTCAACCGTTTTCTTGGCATGCAAACAGTCCCAGATTCAGGGTGCAATCCTAACCTGGAGTTAGGCCAGCATAGTTAGACCAGCAAAGTTTAGCTGGCACAAGGGACACCATCAAGCATGTTTGGACCACTCTCGGAGTCAGGGAGGATGGCGCACCTCTGTGTGCTGGCCTCTCTGACTCCGAGAGTGGTCCAAACATACTTTACAGTGTCCGTTGCGACAGCCAAACTGTGCTGGCCTAACTCCAGGTTAGGATTGCATTCTCAATCTCTTTTTAGGGAATGAAAACACCTCTGTTGGAACTTTGCCGAAGTGCTTCTGTTTATAGGGACACTGTTGAGATTGATGGAGCTGTTTTTTACTCCAGAGAAGGCAACTTCCTGCATTCACATAAGTATTTCATAAATTTCATCCTTTCTGTCCAGCTCTGCTTCTGTCCCTTTAACACAGGCTGAATTATCTTTTGGTATGCTTGATAATAATGGTCTTCAATACTTTTTGTGCCACTACCCCAAAAAGCCAAGAGACTGAGGATCCAGTGCCAATCCTCCCTCCCTCCTAGAACCTAATCCATCCATCCTCCACCCCATTGCTGCCCCCCTGCACCAATCCCATTTCCCCCATACCTGTTTTGTCTTCACAGCAACCCTGTGAGGTAGCAGCCCGGGCAGGGCCGGCCTTAGGAGCTGTGGGGCAAGGTAGTGAGAAGAGGCTGTGCAAGATTATATCAAGAACTCAGTTTTGATAAGGCAGTACCACGGCTGGATTGGATCCAAGCCTCCTCTTGCACAGGCTTTGAAAGGTTGCCCCAAAACCCCTCTCCCAAAAAATGAGGCTTCATGACCCCATCGGGGTCACAACCCACAGGCTGAAGAATATTGCTTGATAATATATTAAAGCACAATTTGCAGTCTGCTGTTCCCAGTTTACCTTTAATCAAAATAGCAGCCCGATGATTGATTTTTAATCAGTCAAGGTTTCTGCTGAATACATCAGGCAAAGAGGAGTCTTCAGCAATGAGTACTAGTTGGGGAAAGGGAGGGAGGGTTAATGCACCCCTACCCCGGCTACACACACCCATTTTAGAAAAGGCCAGCACATGCATGTAAAGTAACTGCTTTGGCCCTAAGTAAACAAGAGGGTCCCCGAGTGTGTGTGGAGGGTGGAAACGTTTAGCATATCCTTAAATATTCTGTCCCAGTGATGATGTCTTTTATTTGGCTGGCTTCACTGTGGAGTAATTTCATTTCGATGCATCATCAAATACAAATCTCTGAAACACATGGACACGTGCCAGCATCGTTTTTGAAGTGCTGCAACGCTAGACCAGTGGTTTTCAAACATCCTGCCTTGAGGGAAACTTGAAGGATCCAGCTTGTATCCTGAGGAGGCCCTGCTGGAGCCTTCCTACTGGCACGCGGGCTCTGTGCTGCCGCAAAGTGCTTTACAGCACTTTTGCAGCAGACGCCAGTGGCGGAACACCAGCGCAGGTCTTAGATGGGATTGGGCCACTTCCCTGTGGCTGCACCTTGCTGGAGATTTGTAGAGTTGGGCATGTAGCTTGCCCCACTATCATATGCCTTCTCATGGAGGAACCCCTAGTGAGCTTCCAAGGAATTCCAGAATTCGGTAGAACACAGTTTGAGAAACATTGGAATCTAACCAACATCCCTCTGTTCACTATATACGTTCACTAAAGTGTCTGAAGAACTTTACGTAGGGTTTCCAACCCCCCAAGATTGGCCTGCAGGGCAGCTATAGCCCATACGACACCTTTGTATGCATTAGAAAAAGGCACCTTTGTGCATCCCTTCCTCCCCACCTTTGTGCATCCCACCTCCCCACCTTCCTATGTGAATGGCGCCCCCTTAGATGTGGTGCCCTTGTGCAGCGCACAACCTGCATACCTGTAAGCAGTGGTCCTATTGGCCTGAAGTCTCCAGGAATCCACATCAATCTCCTAGTGACTATGGAAATCCATCCAGGAGATTTTCACAGGGTCTCTTTGATTTAATGACATTACTTCATGTTTTGACAAACCACCACCACCACCACCAGGAATATCTTTAGTCAGACCTGGCAACCCTCAAGCCTTTTCAGCAAATCTTGAATTCTCAAAATAAACCTGTACCTTGCTGCAGACGTCAGGTTATTTTTCTCCAGTTTTTCTACACCAAACCCTTTTTCAGATGTACACATTGTAGATTTCATTTTGATGGAGCCAAACTCAAGAACGCAAAATGCATTTTCTCTTGCTGACAGGCTGAAATAAAGAAATGCTTTTAGAGAATAGCTGATGCACAAAGCCAAGACCAGCAAGTTATATAATTTTGCATCGATCTACTGCAATCAATGTCATGCCATTATGTGAGGATGAAAATGCTCCTCTCTCGGTGTGGGGCTGAAGGTGCCTGTAATCAGCAAGGTACTAGATTTTGTGGCTTTACAGATTCCAAGCACTTTTCCCTGATTTATCTCCCTTTTGTGGACATGTATGAAAATGATGTAGAGAATCTATGTGTTCTTTTTTAACAAGCTAGATGGTCCTCTCTTGACAATGAGGGTTTGTTTACACTATCAGGGCAATCACAGATATTTTCAAGAATTGATACTCAGAGCTATCACCTGAAATCATTGGCACAGCCAATGAATCCTGAGGTGTGTTACATCCCTATCCTTTTACTCATTGTATTGAGCTGTTGCACATTCACAGTAAATTTTGTACTCTCCTTTGCTACAGACAAAGATAAAAACAGGTATTGTTTACCTAGTCATTAACTGTATGGTGAAAACAATACTGAGGGCAAAAGCCCCTAACTATCAAGGGGCTCTTTTTTCCTCAGGTTTTATTTGCTATGGCCTCAAGTGACTCCTTAAGTGTATAACTTTAAGGTGTTAAAGGGTTGCTGCCTAAGAATAACCAATTCTGTGAGGAAACCCCCACATAAAACAGGCAGTTACCTTTCATTCGTATTTGTGCCTTTCTCATTGGGGCACAGGTGCAATGAGGAGCAAGAAGGGCCAGGTATGGTAAAGCAGGAATGTATGGCACTCTTAATTTGGACTGATGCAGGATAGAAAGCTGATATTGCTCTCCTTTCCCTGTAAGTGCTAAATATAGGCGCCCCCCCCCCATATCAGTGGAACTGGAATCCATGGATTCAGTTGTCTGTGCGATCTGGGGAGCATGCCACCTACACCACCTTGTACAAGCCCATTAAAGTAGACGCACTGGAAGCATGGGTGTTTCTTGCTTTAATACAGCAACTTCCTTGCTAAACTGAAGAACACAACTCCAGGCAGCCAGTTAGTTAGGAGACTAACTGAATGTTAGTTCAACAAGGAAGTTTGTTTGTTAAAGCAACAAACAGCTGCGCTTCCAGCACGACTAAACCAAGGCACTGTAATGCGCGCATGGAAGGTGAGCAGGTCTACTATTTGCATAGGGTTCTTCCGTATCCATGGTTTAGGCATCTGCAGGGGGCCTGGAATGGAACGCCCACAGATATGGGAGGATGTCTATAAATGTCTTCCTTTTCTCTGTATAATGAGCCATAATGACTCTTGAACAGAGAACCCCTGCACCACCAGCCTAAAGATATTGGCCTGATCTCTCTGCATAGCCATGCCCCCTGCCCTTAAAACAATCAGAGTCATGACTACTCTTCTGTCCAAGTAACCTGCAAAACCAGTAAGGACCTGGATGGCTCTGTATAGCAGTTGCTCCAGCCCAGATTCCTCAGTTTGAGCCACTCGCCATACAGACTGTTTTGACTGATACCTGATAGAGTTAGCTTGGCCATGGCTATTCATTGCTAGCCTGGCCACTATTCATTGTCTACTTGATCAGGTACTTGACCACAGCATGCTTTCTGTTGCCATTAGCCCTGTGACCCTGTGCAATTGGACCTCTGCTGGGGCAACCTAGACCAAAATTGGACACTCTGCCTGGGCTGAGCACAAGACTGAGCCATTGACGAAGGAAATAACTAGAACATAAATTAATCCATTAGCGCACAGCCTTGCTATCCAATCTCAGTCAATGGACCTCAGGCTGGTTCAGGGCCAGGGAGGATGTTGTGCTGCCCCTGGCAGTGTTCTGCAATCAAGAAGCCCTGCAGTGGTCTACAAGTCCCTTTCGAGACTGCAGCTTTCTTAACATGGCAAAACAGCAATTTACTTTCACGTAATTCATTGATGGGTTGCATTCCTACGATTTGTACGTAATTGGAGGCCCAATACCTTCCAAGACTAATGCAGCTACAATGCAGCCCTGAGGTAAGGGAACAAATGTTCTCTGTCCCTAAGGAGGCCTCCGTGACTGCCCTACCACCACAGGAGGTAGCACATGCCACATTGGCACAGCTGCATCAGCGTGGGAACGTTGGATATGATTGGGGCACCAGTCTTCATCTTAGAGTTCAGTTCTTTGTAAGGAGGCACAGGATGACAACCATCAGAACTTTATTCCAGAACCATCACTTTGTTCACAAAACTGATGTGGCAGAGCTAATTGCAGTACAATCTCTCTGCTTCTATTTTAGATAGATGAACAGCCCAATCCTAAACAGCGCTGACATAGTAAGGCTGACATAGCAGGGCTCCATCCTAAGGCCATTAGGAGGCGGCAGCAGCACAGTGCAAGGCAAGGGGAGGTTTTCTCCTTGCACCCGGGTAAGCCCCAGCCAGACCTATTGGGCTGCTTGGATCTGCACCTGCTGTTTTGCAGGCGTAGGTGCACGTGCGTGGCAGTGGCCCAAATCAGGGCCGCCGAGGCTGGGGATGGGGTTTAGGATTTGGCACTACAGTTGTTGTGTGTCACCGCTCACTGTGCCGCCCCATTATGCCCCTGGCATGCCTCTGGCGCACCCCCGGCAAGGTCCAGTGCTAATCAAGCGCCACCTACTCTTGCCCAGCACACGGTCCAGCACCTGACTAGCTGGCGCAGATGAGCTGGATGGCATGTTTGCGACAGTGCTTTACCAGCACAAGACCTTTGCGCTGGCGCAACACAGGTATAGGATTGCGCTCTAAGGCAGTGTTTCTCAAACTAGGAGACCCATTTGGTGGGTCGCGACCTGATGTCAGGTGGGTCGTGGAAAGCTGGGAGCAGCCATTGTGGAAGCTGAGACCGTACTCTTTCTATATTCATTTTGTGGGTGTTATCTGATAAAATTTTCAAATGAGGGTTTTGTTTTTTTTAATTGTTTTTAGTTTAGTGCTTTTATATAATATTTGTTTTCTGTCTTGTTTCCTAATCTTGTTTTCTGTCAGGGATATTTCATGGTTGTGTAATTGCTGCAGTCCAAGAATGCCAGTTTGCATTCCAGGAGTGTCATTTGACTGTGTCACAATGATGGCGCTTCCTGCTTGATGATGTCACTTCCAGCTATGACATCACATCCAGGTTAATGACATCACTTCTGGTGGGTCCCAATATGAGCGCCATTGTAAAAAGTGAGACCCCGTCTAAAGGGTTTGAGAACCCCTGGATTAAAGCAAGGCAGTCCATTAAGGAAGTGCTGAAGCTCTTACATTTGTATTTGTGTTTCATAATGGGGTTGCTTTTCTTGGTGCAGGAGTGCTCTGTGGCTATGCCACATTGACAGAAGCTTAGGAAAAGAGAACCACAGCAGTTAAAACAGCTGCTAACCCTACTGCCAAATATGTTTAAACTCATATTTTTGGATTATGATTCTGAGACTGTAAAATTGGATCATTCCATTTTATCTTCACAATGATCCTGTGTGGGAGGGAGCTAAGATGAAACTCTAGCCGGGAAGTTGTTGGCTGAGGAGGCACCTGAACAGCCAGTTCTACTTTCCAAATACCGTACAACAATTTTTACAACTATACCACAGCGGTTTGCCCGTTGTTGGTCTCTGATGATCCAAGGAAGGGGAAAGGGCTGCTCATTGATTGGGATGCAGGTCTGGCTGGTATGCTAAGGCAGAGATGGCCTACAAAAGTTGGGTGAAGAGATGGAGGGGAGACCTGGGAGGGGGCCAGAGCAGAGGACTAGAAACAGAGAAAGAACTGAAATACAAAGGAGAATGTGGGGAACTTGGTTTTGGAAGAGCTCTTGAAAGCTGTTACACCATTGAGTGCTCATGAAAGACTGAAGGGTTTATAAGGAGGTCAGGAAACCCCGTTTCTTGGATCCAGCTGTGTCCTGATCTATGCAGAAATGTAGAATTTGTAAAATGGTATGTTCCCCTAGCAGCCCTGTCTTGGTGATTTGGATGGAAGAATCCAGGGTTCTATGTTTGTTTCTCCTCTGCCTGGGTGAGCCCAAAGGTACTGAGACCTCTGACACCCAGGAGAGCACTTACCTGCCATTTTGGGCTTCATTCCTGCTCTGGTGCTTCCCCTGTCCTTGTTCTCTGGTCTTGGGGTCCTTGGGCAGTTGCAGACCTAGCCCTGGGGCAAAGGAGGAGGAGTGTTGCCCCCTCCTCCGGCTTGCTGCCCCTTGTGCTATTCCACCACACACACCCCACCATGCCAGGCTCCATTTTTGAGCCATACAGGGGCAAGTGAGGGCGGATGGGCTGAACACTGCTCGCCTCTGTGAGATGCCAGCCGCCTCGTGGCACCCCTCCTTCTGCTCCACAAGCACGGTGCCCGGGGCATTTGCCCCCCTTCATACTGGTAGGAATGCCACCGTCCTTTGGGCAATGAATGGATGTCTGAAGTGGATCTAGATATTAGGTTCCTCAGGGGGAACATCTACAGAAGAGGCATGTTCCAGTGGTTCCTCAAGAGCCAGATTGTAGTTGATGTTAGGGTCATCTTCTGTCTCCCCATCTTTCTCAGAGGAGGCCTCCTCTGAGTTCAAATCTAGCTGGAATCTGACAGCTCTCCCCATATGTATAGATTAGTTTTAAGCCTCACAGCAACAGTAAAGGCAGAAGTTGGCTTTCCCTCTCAAGCTGGCAAAAATAAACTGTTACAGCAACAAAAAGCCACCACAAAACACAAATCAAAATTCACACAAATATTGAAAGGGAACCATCTCATTTATACTGCTGTTACTGAGCTCATTGAAGGCCTGTTCGTTCAACAGGCTTTCTCTGGTAAGGCCAGCAGCAAGGCAAGAAGCAAATCCAAATTGTGTAACAGAGGCTCTCATCTCCGAATAGTGGGTTGGAAATGGCTTATTTCAAGGAAACCATCAAAACAGGCAGCAGATGGTGATAACTCTTAATGGCTCCAACATCAGCTGGATTCGGTATAACAGTGTACGGTTCACAAACTCACTATCCACTCTCAGCCATCTAGTTCCCTGTGGAGCACCCACTCATTGAAGCAAATATTTAGTTTGGGATTCGATAACACTGGCAGTCACCTCACACTCTTTTCCATCAAAAGGGCTTTGTTTCCTTTCAGGGGGAGAGGGGGGAAAAAAAGCTTTTTTTCATACAAAGACCGAATAGGACAGATTTGCCAGCCGTTCATCTAGTGTAAGACCTGGAGCCAAATCTGGAGCCAAATTCTCAGTCCAAATGGCAGACATAGGAACTGTAGCAAAGGGACAGAAATTAGCCTCTAGAATGGATCTAGCTTTGTTTCTAGTCTTTGGAGAGTTTCCAGGAAAGGAGAAGTCAAAAGCCTGAGCTTGTGCATTTTCCAGAAACATAAACTAGTATGCGCGCGTGGGGAGTGGGGTCCTTCTAACTGGGTTTTGGTGGATAGTGTAAAGAGGGATAACGTAACAGAACCAGTGTATTGTTGCCTACTCCAAGCAAGCTGTATACAAGTAAATAAAGATTACTTGGGGGAGTTAGCACCAAGATCCATGCTGATTGTACGGTGATAGGCCTGCTAACATCAGTGGCACATCCATAATTTTCTTAAAGGGATTTGGCACCCCCTCAAAATGCTGTCCTACTAACCTTTGAAAGCTACATCCAGATACTTCAGGAGTGCCAGCCAGACCATACTTTGCTGGCTTGAACAATTATAAAACCATTTTTATCTGGTAACTAGAATTAGGGTCTTAAAAGCCAGTGAAATTCATATTCTGCTAGGCAGGACCTGGCCTGCTACGTTCCATCCCGGTTCCACTGTGGTGTACCAGATTCTAACGTGTTTTAGGGCACAATCCTACCCCGGAGTTAGGCCGACACAGTTAGGCCAGTAAGGTTTGGCAGACACAAGGGCCACTGTGAAGTGAATTTGGACCACTCTTGAATTTAGGGAGGATGTCACACATCTGTGTGCTGGCCTCTCTAACTCTGAGAGTGGTCCAAACAAACTTTACGATGTCCCTGGTGCTGGCCAAATTTTGCTGGCCTCTAATTGTGCCGGCCTAACTCCAGGCTAGGATTACATCCTTAGTGTACTCTTTTCTGCAAGGCCATCAATGAGGCCAGGCAGGCTTCTATATTAACTCAAAGCCATTATCTCCAAGTTATTTTGAGCGTTCCTTATGGTTTGAATCCCTTTATGACTGTTGCAGCTGCCAGGCAGGCTGCAGAGGGGGTAGCAGACTTCCTGGACCCTACAGAGAGCCATAGCAATCCCCAGGCAAGCTGTTTAAAGTGGCCTCTCCTCCTCCCCTTCAGAGCCATCCATGGCCGCAACATGGCTCTGAAGGCCATGGGGATGGGGCCAATTTATACAGGTGTCAGGCATCTGAAAAACGTAGTGCTTTACTCCCTCTCTGGGAACAAATGCCACTACTTGTTCCACCACCATCCCCAATCCACTAAATTCCTCTTTGTTCTGTCCCTGGTCTGTCAGATTCCTTCAGGCTCTGCCCCAAGCAGCCACATTCCATCTTGGCTCCTCCCCCAGCTCCCTGCCCCCTCCTGGCTCCATCCCCTAATTCACCCCTAAAGCTCATATTCAGCTCCACTTCTCCTTGTCCTGGCTTCACTGCATAATCCCACCAGGTGAGCAATATTCTTGAAGTCAAAAGTTGGCAACCACAGACATGTTTCCTGTGGATTTATTTATTTTTTTAAAAAAACACCTCCTTGTCATTGTTTCTTGATCTCTTCTACCATAAGGGCTTGAAAGAAACATATGTCACTGTCACTAATGAAAGCAGGGATTATGCGAATTTTAAGATGCTTATACAGGAGTGAGGGAGGAGGCAGGGGAAGGCTTTCCCCTGATATATGAATTAGGTGTGTCAACATAATGTTAGTAAGTGGAATATGACTTTAAGGGGGCTACCATGTATTTTTTTTTTTTTGTAATTTCATAACAGAACCAGTTGAGGGGGAGAGATAAATATAGATTTTCATTAGCACATTGAGGTGTACGTTAGAAGTAATTATGTGGCTGCAAAAGTAAATAAATTCAAAGCTTGTGGGAACAACCTGACACATGAAACGAATGAATAAATAAAACTTAGTTTACCCTCGATAAACTTAGTTAAGTAGCAACATATATTCACTTTTATATCAAAAGTGCACACTTGTTTAAAAAACACCAACGCCCTGAGTGGGATTCTAATAAGAGTCCCAGTAATCTGCTAGGAGGGCAAATATTTAATTGGGTTTGGGCAACCCATAAGAACATAAGAAGAGCCCCGCTGGATCATGCCAAAGGCCCAACTAGTCCGGCTTCCTGTATCTCACAGTGGCCCACCAGGTGCCCCAGGGAGGCACGAGACAACAAGATGCCTGCATCCTGTGGCCACTCCCTTGCACCCGGTACTCAAACCCAGTCCAGTGAGGTGATTTATTTCCCATTACCCCGTGTCGCATGGCAGGCACCCCAGTGGGGCAACTCGAACCTGTGCCAGTGAAATTGTTGACGCAAATCCGAGCAGCCTGTGTAAGGCCGACTGGCCCAGGGTTAGGAGCTGGCCTAGGCTGCCCAGGTGGGTCCCACACTCCTCTTGGGCCCACTCCGTCCACCAGTCTGCATATTCAAGCGTGCTGATGAAATAAGCAGTTATAAGTGTAGTCAGTGATGGCATGCTGGCGGAATGGGCCGGTACGCCGTACCGCTTCCTCCGGAGGGGCTGGCAGCGAAGGGCGCCATTGCACGGCAGAAGCCGCATGTCTTTGCACCCTCCCGCCCGCCCCTGCACTTGGTTCGCTCTGAAATGGAGCGATTCCGGGTGCAGGGAGGCGTGGCCGGGCTCTGCCATCGGGGCGGAGAGCGGCCAATCATCTGGGCGTTCCGGTTCTTGGCACGCCCGGATGACATCACTGAGTATAGTGCCCTGCCAACAAAAGGCTTGGGTTCAAAACGCACTTATCCGTGTTTCCATGTTCTCAGAAGGAGTCTTCTTCAGAGCTTTTCTGGCATTTATACACATCCTCCAATTAAGTGGCCCCTTTTGCCTCTGAAATGACAAGCACTGCCAGAGTTGTTTGATTGCAGTCGAAGCAATTAACGACAGAATCTCTGTCGAATGTTTTATTTTTCCGGCAATTGTCCTCTAATTCCCTGAGGCATTTCCAACGTATTCAGTGGCTACCAGGCCTGAAATTCACCTGATAACAAAAATTAAAACGGCATCTCAGACAGGGAGGTGAAATGTCATTAACGGGATTTAAAGCCGCATTGTGCAAATGGTTAAGGACAAAGACGCTGTTAGGGCTGCGCTTGTGTAATTCTGTACACAGGCTGCGTAAGTGCACAATTTTGTATTGGGTGTGACATTCCATGTCCTCTACTTGGTGCCAAACAGAATTGACGGAGATGACAATTGCATAATTGGGACCTGTGTGGCTGTATTTGAAAATGTAAATAGCAGCTGTGCCGGGGAGGGGGGAGGTTCATTTAGATGAGCACCACAGTGGGGATGGGGGTTTAAGAGTGGCTTTAACACAATTTTCCCCCGCTAGAGGCCTGACACAGACTCCACCACATAGGTGCTATTTTGCAAGACAAACACACCCGTTGGTGTCAATAATTGCTTTTTGTTGTAAGAGAGTGATATTGCTTTTGCAGTATATTGGGATTACACATTGCATATTTTACAACCACCTTTCAGGACTCATCTCATTCTCCATTTAAGTTGTGTCTCACGGCTCCATAACTTTTAAAGGAATAGGCAGTCCCTCTGAGTGAAAACAACTGGCACTCCACTCTTAAGACAATCCTATTAGCCACTTTAATACTTGTCCTGTACACTGCTGGAATAAGTGCCCGGCAACATAAGGGTTTTTCTGGCTTTCGCAAAAGGCGGCACACTGTAGCACATGGCCTGGCCACAAGCAGTGACCTCACTGGCTCTGCAATGCCAGTGGACTCCAGGCATTTGCCAAAACAGGTGAGCAGGGGGTGGGAGTGAGAGCGGCGCTTCTGTGCTTTTGGGTATTGTGATTAAAGAAATCCATATCTCTGTATCAAATCCACATGTTCAGAAACCTTGTCCCTTGTCCTTTCTCTCACCCCAGTGAACTTAGCACACAGAGTAAATTTTAGACTGCGGACTGAACAAATGACCTTTTGCTAGAGGAAGTTAAATCATAAACTGCAGACCTAGCTAAGTCTGGTCCAGACTTTTGCTGAAGCAGTACCTATGTAATGAAAAATGCTGAACTGTTATGTACTTTCCTAATTGTGGTAAAATGCTAAGAATAATCATTACTCGTGGGAGGCACGAAACTCCAATATAAGGAAAAACTTATCAATATAAACTTGTCTCTGTAAGCTTTGGGGAACACTCCCTTACAGACACCCAACTGCGCAGCTAAAATAAAGGCTTCTTGACTTTTGCAAAGATCTGAGTCTGATTTCATGAATGGGGGTCCCTAACAGGGGTACCTAACAGGAGGGGCAGAATGGTATGGTGGCAGGGTGCTACTCTCTGTGCCATCCCTATAGGGACAGGAAGGAAATTTAACTCTCTCTCTCTCTCTCTCTCTCTCTCTCTCTCTCTCTCTCTCTCTGTGGGTGTACACCTCTCACTCTCACTCACTCACTCACACACACACACACACACACACACACACACACAGAAAATTAAATGAATATAATCAAAGAGCCACCACTGGTAAGCTCTTAAATTTTCCTGAGGTCTTGCTGGTATGACTTTTATGGTTCCTGCTGTTTTGTAGAGAGCTGCTTTGTGTTTGTACTGTATTCTGTGGTGTTTTTTTTATTGTTCTCAGGTTTTAATCTGTATTGTAAGCTGCCTCAAGCTTTGGAGAGGCGGGATATCAGTGTTTTCAAGAAATGAAGCGTGACACATAGACGTAGTCTGGGCAAATCGATCCCTGTGTTGGGAGAGTCTGCAGTGCTTAGCATCTAATTGCTGTTCACTGGCTCATGTAGAATGAATTGGATACGCCAGGTCTCCCAGCTTTCTATAATCATGTGTAGTCATGGGAACAGAAGAAACTCCTCTAGGCAGCTAGATTTTAGACCATTTTTAGTTCACTCTCTTTTACTTTGGAAAATTCATTGCAACATTAGTGACCTGTCCCTTTAGGATACTCATGACATAATGTTATCCTTGAAAGGGATTTTGGTGGGTGTTGATGGTTTGGAAAGTGTGAATATCTGAAAGCAAATCTGTTTCACATGGTCCTCTGTGAGCACAATACATCTGGAGCCACTGCAAATTGTATTCTACATCATGAGGCTCTGAGCGCAATCCTAACCTGCAGTTAGGCCGGCACACTTAGGCCAGTAAAGTTTGGCTGGCACAAGGGACACCATAAAGTATATTTGGACCACTCTCGGAGTCAGAGAGGCCAGCACACAGACATGCACCATCCTCCCTGACTCCCAGAGTGGTCCAAACACGCTTTACGGTGGTTCTTGTGCTGGCCAAACTTTGCTGGCCTAACTATGCCGGCCTAACTGCAGGTTAGGATTGCGCTCTTAGTCACATTCTAAAAACACTTTTATGTCAGATATATGTCAGTCAGATACATATCACATCCTAACCTGAGGAGGAGATAACAGTAGCAGGATGACAGTAAGCATAATCCTAACCTGGAGTTAGGCCGGCACAGTTAGGCCAGCAAAGTTTGGCTGGCACAAGGGCCACCATAAAGTGCGTTTGGACTGCTCTCAGGAAGGATGGCGCACGTCTGCGTGCTAGCCTCTGTGACTCTGAGAATGGTTCAAACATACTTTACGGTGTCCCTTGTGCTGGCCAAACTTTATTGGCCAAACTGTGCCGGCCTAACTCCAGGTTAGGATTGTGCTCTGTGTGTAAGTCCAGAAAGTGTAGAAAGATGTCAAGGAAAGATGAAACGAAATGCCCTACTAATTCAAAATGTTGCAGCACTTCAGCTATCAGATTTAACTTTTAGAAGTCAAAATGTCATCTTGTGTTGCTTTGGAAATTCAAATTTGATTAAAAAAAATAATCTTAACTCTTGTTGAATTGTCAGGCAATTCAACTATACATATATTAGATTAAATTCTTGAATGCATAATTGGAAATGATGAAAAACCATCAAAACGGAACATGAATCACAACAGCTGCAAGCAAATTTGAATTGTTGGCTCTAGCATAGAGGAAAGCGGAAGAGTGCTGCGGGTGGGGGTTGATGGAAGAATGGAGTTTTGTATTGCTTTTGCCTCCTGGAAATCGCCCTCAGACCAGGTAGGAAATAGGAGCAGTAATGCTGAAACTGTATCATGTAGGCCCTGAAGTTCTAGGAAGCCCCTTTCTTTACTGTTATACCCTCTGCCCAGTGGTGTCATCTAAATGATTTAAGAACAGGTACTCACTTTTGACTGGCACGTGTCGGGACCCGCCCACCGGAAGTGACGTCATAAGCCAGAAGTGTTGTCGTGGCAGGAAGTGACATGAAAAAAGCCCTTTTTGAGGCCTCAGATGATTTTAAACTGACCCAACAGTTTTCCACAGCACCCCCAGAACATGTTAAGGAGGCCTGGCATCATGTTAAAACCCCAGAGCAACTCATTTTTCAGTGGCAAGGAAAGGAAAGGCTCCGCTCGCTGCCTGCCTGCCTGCCTGGCTCTGAGAACAGGCAGGCAACTCAAACATGCAGGAAATTCAAACGTTGCAGAGGGCAGAGTCGACGAGTGGGCAGGTGAATGGGCGGGGCCAGCTGTAATCCTAGAAACCGGTACTCGCGTACCCCCGCGTACCCCCTGCATGACATCACTGCCTCTGCCACATCAGCAAAAAGGCATATGAGGTGGGTGTCATTTCTGCAGACCTAAGTGAGATGGTTCTAGGCTCTGCGAAAGAAGCAGCCAGCCATGCAGAGCTGCACATTTGAATCAATAACCCTGTGAAGGTGATGCTGGGTCATTCAGCTCATGCTACCACTTCCCTTGGGGATGGATTCAGTAAGCAAAATCTTCTGTCCATATAATAAACTTGTCTTTATTGTGTAAGTTTATGGTCATAGGAAACAACCTGAGATTGAAGGAAGTATTGTCCATCTCTAGTTCAGTATTGTCTATGCATAGACTGCATTAGCTGTCCAGCAGGATTTCATACAGGGGTCTTCCCCAGCCTTACCTGGAAATCCCAAGGATTGAACCTGGGACCTCCTTGAGCAAAGCACCAATGGGATGATCAACTAGAGCATGAAACACCTTTTCCCATCTTTCAGATGTTCGCTGCCAGCAAATTACAGGCATTTCATGTGCATAATCACCTGCATTTTAATTGCCTGATCAATTAATCTATTTGGATGCCATTAAAACCTCTGTACAAGTCAATGCCTTCCTGAGATACTAATGGGGGTAGAAGCTCAATTACAAAGGAATAAATGCTACCATTCAGAGTTAGCAAAAAAGGCCATTTTTAATATTTTCCTTTCCCGTTCCTATTACTGTAGCATGCTGGAATGAAATAGGCTAAACAAATTGACAAGAGTGCCCTTAACATACAGCCCAGTTAATTAAAAGGTTCACTTGCTGATTAAAATGCTCTCCCACAAAGGCGGCCCAAGACATAGCCATGCCAGAGGCAGAAAATCAAAAAGAGTGCCAAAATTACGGTTCAAAAAACCCCTTAGCAACAAACTAAACGATTGCCTGCTTACCATCCTTTCACGGGACCTCAGAATTGGCCATTTGGGGTGGGCCATTTCTCCATACTCCACTTTTAGTTGAGTAGCTATCAATCAGCCATACCATCCTTCTCAGCATATTGTACATTGTGGACTAAAGTTAACGTAGGGGGCCGGGCCAGGAAAATTTGATTCCTCCTCTTAAAGTACAGTTTCAGTTTAATTCCTTCTAACATCACTGAGAAGCTGACATTGATGTCTATGTTACTTTAAAGTCGATCCATGTAACGTTTTTCAGAGATATTGCCATGACCTTTCTTTAGTGCAAAGGATCGTTTTATTTTACCTAAATTAATCTTTGCTTGACATTTACGCATTGAAACTGCAGCGAGTTAATAACCTTCCTTGTGGGAGTCTTCTTGTTCCTAAACTTAATAGCAAAACACTAACTTTGATTGCCTGCAATTCCATCTAGATTTATCTTCTGCAACGTTCCAAGAAGTCGTTGAGATTTGTATGTCTCAAAATTTCCACCTTGTTCCACTAATTTAGGGTGCAGTCCTAATCTGGAGTTAGGCTGGCACAGTTTAGGCCAGCAAAGTTTGGCCAGCACAAGGGACACTGTTTGGGCCACTCTTAGAGTCAGAGAGGCCAGCACACAGACATGCGCCATCTTTCCTGCCTCCAAGAGTGGTCCAAACATGCTTTATGGTGTCAAACGTGCCAAACCTTGCTGGCCTAACTGTGTCGGCCTAACTCCAGGTTAGGAGTGAGCTCTGAGCTTTGCATTTATGGATTATCCTTTAGTTCTGCTACAAGAATTGGTCATCGTACAACAATGTCAGGGAAAGTGGCTATTCCCTTCCACTTGCATCAATGCAGCCACACCATGGAGGTATGCACAGTATCCTGTGGTACCCTATGGTAATCAGGAGGTCTTCTTGAATAAGTTCCCTTACCTTGGGGGAAAAGCCCTCTGATGCCCTATGGGGGTAATATTTGGGGGTAAGTAAGGCAAGAAAGTAAAGAAAGAAAGAGAAAGAAAGAATTTGAAACCACTCTTTAACACCCGTACATAATCTCTAATGCATCTGCTGACACTATACTATCTATATCACCTACCTAGTGCACTTTTAAAGTGATTATAATTTATAAAAACACACCCTTGGAATCAAAACATATAACACCTCTTTCTGCACGTCTAACTTCGAAAAATGCTGAAATCCACAAAAAAATAAAACTGTTTTCACCCACCTTTACATACCAGCACTATAGCTGGTATAGGTCTGAGAAAAGTAAGCAGGCAGCATAGCCTGAACCAAAATAATCCATGTTTTTGCATGATGTATCACAGTGTGTGTGTCTGTATGTCTGAACCTAGCCAATGTTTGTGAAGGACATTGAACACTGTGTAAATGCTTATTACTGTAGTTATCTGCCCAACCATGATTTTTCTTTTAGGACTGTGTTTTCCATGTCCCTCTGAGTTGACATGTGTTGTGTGTCTCAGGGTGGAATCCTAACCTGGAGTTTGTTGTTGTTGTTGTTGTTGTTCAGTCGCTAAGTCGTGTCCGACTCTTCGCGACCCCATGGACCACAGCACGCCAGGCCTCCCTGTCCTCCACTAGCTTCCTGAGTTCGCCCAATTTCATATTCATTGCTTCGGTGACACTATCTAACCATCTCATCCTCTGTCGCCCCCTTCTCCTTTTGCCTTCAATCTTTCCCAGCATGAGGGTCTTTTCTAAAGAGTCCTCTCTTCTCATCAGGTGGCCAAAGTATTGGAGCTTCAGCTTCAGCATTTGTCCTTCCAGGGAGCAATCAGGCTTGACTTCCTGGAGAATTGACCGATTGGATCTCTTTGCAGTCCAGGAGGCTGGCACAAGGGCCACTGTAAAGCACGTTTGGACCACTCTCAGAGTCAGAGAGTGCACCATCCTCCCTGACTCCCAGAGTGGTCCAAACGCACTTTACGGTGTCGCTTCTGCCGGCCAAACTTTGCTGGTCTAACTGTGCCGGCCTAACTCCAGGTTAGGATTGCACCCTCATTCTGTGTGTCGGTTTCACTCAGCTGCTTCCTTCTCCCTTGTCTGCTGGAACTCTTAATTGTTGAACTTTTGAACCACTGTAGCAAACTGAAGCCTGGGAGTTTTACAGAAACAAAATCAGTGTTTGTACTGCACAAAAGGAGCAGTGCAAGTTCACTGCGGTTGGCTAGGGAGGCAAAACCAACACAGCAACACTGCCGTGGTTGATTAAAGAGACAACAGAGCAAAGAAAGAAGACTTTGGCCACAGCTTCTGATCTCCTCCTGCCGGTCCCCAGGATTTTTGTGAATATTTTAAGAGACTGTCCAAGTTTTTCTTAGCATAGCGATCCTCCCAGGATAGAAAGCTATAGAAATTGCTCATGCCACCATCGTTCCATTGATTGTAATGGAACGGCTTTTTATGGGTGTAACTATGACTAACCCTTTGGCAGTGTCCTATATTTTGAGGAGGGGGACAATGAATCCCAAGTATCTGGAACATGAATCATGCAAGGCCCAGCCAGAACTAACTTGGCTCGGAGCCTGGAGGAAGCCTGAGCTTGGACAGACACTCTTTTAATGAGCTGAATGACCCAAAGCACTGTTGTTCCAGGGAGAGAGCGCAGTGTACTCAAGCAAGGTGTTCAAACCAGTTCCAGGAGCACTGACCCAGAAGCAAGAATGGCATTGTGCTATAAATGCTTAAGGGACATGGTGGCGCGGTGGGTTAAACTGCTGCTGCTGTGCTTTCCAACCAGAAGGTTGGGAGTTCAAGACTGTGCGACGGAGTGAGCTCCCGTTGCTGGTCCCAGCTCCTGCCAACCTAGCAGTTCGAAAGCACCAAAAAATGCAAGTAGATAAATAGGGACCACTTCGGTGGGAAGGTAACGGCGTTCCGTGCACTACGGCGTAGAGTCATGCTGGCCACATGACCACGGAAGCTTGTCCTCAGACAAAACGCCGGCTCTACAGGCTTTGAAACAGAGATGAGCACCACCCCCTACAGTCGGTCACGACTAGACCATTCGGTCGTGTGGAAACCTTTACCTTTTAAATGCTTTAGCACCGATTTTAGCCCTTGAGAATATTGAGGTGTTCTCCAAGGCCTTCACAACTTGTGACTGACCAACCCAAACCACCATGTCTTGTGGCCTCTCAAAAACTTGTAACAACCCCCCCCACCCCCGTTTTTGTAATCCCAGGCAGGCAGCCAAACAGGAGGCTAATCGAGCCCTAGATGGGCTGCCATGCATGGCCGATGAGCTGCAATTAGCTTTTTGAATCCCATGTTCTGCAGGTCTGCCTTCTTCCTGTAGGAAGATGTGTCTGTGACTCTTTGTGCCCAGACCGGGATTTTTAGCACAGATTGCCATGTGGCCTCTCCCAGTCACACAATTTCCCTAGCAGTGCTGGCTATTTCTGAAGGCAGCCTCCCACAAACATGGCTACCTTCTCTGATGAAGCAGTGGGGAGGAACTCTCTGGGAGGGGAAAAATCCTATCAGGGCTACTAGATGGCAGTTATAAAAATCCAGGCTAGAGTTGAGGTGGGGAAGGAGGGATTCTTGCAACAGCCTAGCAAAATCACCTCACCTTCTCATTTCTTCCCAGGCAATTTGTGGAGACAAAGGAGGGGATCTTCCCTGCCTCAGCCAGCCTGAGCATTCTTGCTTCATTTCTGGGTGCGTATGTGTGTACGCATGCATGTGCACACAATGTTTGTCCTTACTGTACATTAGCTCCTGTGTGATTTGAGCACCAAGAAACAGCAGAATCCTGCTCCCCCACCCCTAGAAGCGCAAATTAGCATGAAGGTTGCTCCCAGGATGTGTGAGGTTTCATGCCTAGTATATCGCCTCTCCCTTTCACCTTGATGTTGCCAGGCAATCCTCAGCTCTTTTCCTCCCCACCCACTCCCACCCCACACATTCATTCCAGATGTAGACTCCAGAGAAGACACAGACGCAAAGCAAGTGGGTGCCATGCCTTCATAAAAAGCCACGCCTGAGCAGCAAGATTTTTCTTGTGGATGGGATCATGCAAACATCTCTGCGGTGTTGTCTGAGTAGTAGCATGTCAAAGACCTGTGCATTCCAGGCCCCCCTCACCTTGTGTTTGGCAGAATCCGGGGCATTTTTCTTTTATCATGTGGTGGTGGGTGGTGGTTGAATGGATGAGTGTAATCTAAATGGGTCCAAAGTTTCTCACCCCAGAAGTGGCTGGGGCGAGGGAAGACACCCAGATTTTGCACCTATTATATTCCCTCTGCGTTATCTGCCCAAAGCTATTTGAAGAAATGAGAACTGAGTGGTTTTGGAGAAATGAGCTGCCACAAAAGCCTGGAATGGATTTCTTTGGTGAAGGAAACCATTATAATCCCTCATATTTTCAGCCTCAGGTATGAGAACAGAATTTTTTTTTTTTTGACTGTGCTATGGCACAAATAAAGCTCTGTGTCTCAATGGGTGCAAAAACTGAAGATTATGCCTACAGTGGGAGAGTTGAAGAGTTAGGGGAGAAACCCAGTTGCAGCTCGGGGGGGGGGGGAAGCAATTTTTCATGCTAGGTTTTCAGAGAAAGAGAGAGAGAGAGAGAGAGCGCATAATTATCATAGCTGGCTGCTGGATTGAATGTGTTCTGCAGGCCTCCCTTCTGCACATTTTATGTGAGTTTTGCGTTTTCACTGGCACATTCGCTTCTCATCCTATCTTTATTAAATGGAGATTTTTGCACAGAATTTCAAAGGAGCACCTGAGAGGCCGTCCTGTCGATGTCATTTTCAATCCTTCCTGATTTATTTCCTCTTCTTACTCCCGTCTTTCCACTTTCTAAGCACCGGGCTCAGTGACTCATGGCAGCACCCGCAAAGGCTGGAGGCAAATGTGCCCAGATTCAACATCCAAATCACTGGGTGAGTGCCATTTCAAGGAAGGGCCGTGAAAGATGCACTGAGCTCGACTGACAGTTACTAGAGAGCAATGTGGTGGTGATGTGGGTTCTTTTTAAGTCCAGCAAAAGAGCTCTTGCTGAGGCAGCTCTTGACTGTGTCGCCCACAATGGCAGGTGTAACAAGATTAATGAGAGCTCCACATGCTGGAGAGAGGGCAGAATCCCATCACATGTCACCTGATGCCAGGGAATTTTGTCAGTGCAGAGGTGTCATTTCCAACACTTTCAGGGCTTATCTCAGCACACAGCCAAGAGTCACAGCTTCAGTTCCTACCTAGAGAATTTTCTATCTAGGTTTGGGGTTAAGGGAAAAGGCCACAATCTGCCCCTTGGAAGCACCACTGCCCATCCTACTGAAATAAACTGTGAAACAGTGCAACCCTCAGCCATTTGAAGTTATCTTGCTGCCTGACACTACCCTGACCATTCTCTTGGGCTGTCCCCTGTGCATGGAATCCCTCACTGAACATATACACAATGCTACCCTTCTGCTTCCTTCACAGCCCCTCCCCCTAGGCTTAACCCTTTGATCCCCTGACTGTTACCAAGCTGTAATGCACATAATGGCATCTCTGCATTCATCCCTTGCTACACGTTTCTCGTCCCCTATCAGTTTTAGACTGTAAGCTGATTGTGGGTAGGGACCTGACGGTTTTCTGGTTCTGAGGCCTTATAAAATGCCCATGTATATGAATGATGTCACATAAGGAAAGAAAGAATGACACCTTCATGTGATTTCCATTAATTTCAGCAGAACGTCTTCAGGCTAATTGTGCCACAAATATTTAACCTACTCACATATTAATGGAGAACCTAAACATTAATGCAAGAAACTAAACATATCTGAGCAGTGGTGCATTTCCACAGAGGTGTTGGGAGAACAAAAAACAAAGTCTAAGGATTGCAAATGTTATTTTGAAGCCGTATGGTTTCAATTGCATTGTAAGGGCGAACCTCTCCTTCTGCACGCTTGGCTTCTAGAGCGCAGCCATCTGCCCTTAGGAATGAGATGGCAAAGAAGAACGTAGTCCCACCTGGTCTTCTGCCCACCACATCTGGGCAGACTTAGCATCAATTAGGGTAATGGTGCCTGTCTAATAGATGCAAAGGAGTTACAGCACTCCCATTCATATATTTCCACGGTGGCTCTGAATGTGAAACAAATTGCTGATCAGGATGTTCAGATCAGAATAACTGATCAGATCAGTTATTCAATTAAGTACCATTGTTCACTCAATTCTGAATGAGGATATTATTTTGTCGTTTTCAGAACCCAGGTGGCATGGTCCTGGGATTGGAACCCCTCCACTCAAGGAATGAGACGGGGAGGAACTCCTCCAACACAGACCCTGGATT
The DNA here is from genome assembly GCA_029204185.1 of Lerista edwardsae. Classification (NCBI taxonomy): domain Eukaryota; kingdom Metazoa; phylum Chordata; class Lepidosauria; order Squamata; family Scincidae; genus Lerista; species Lerista edwardsae. The sequence continues at coordinate 5,122,822 of JAJKFI010000035.1, read as the reverse complement.
TCCTGGTACTACTTCACAATATCCTAGTCAAGGGATGCCCCTGGAGTTGGGCTCAGCATCCTCTCCATGACAATGGGACACAGTCCCACCCTCCTCTTCATGCCTGAGGAACATGCAAGGAAACCATGCCCTGGTTAATGGCTGCAGATAAGGGCCCTTTAAATGAAGCAACTTCTTAACAGATGGATCGGCAACAACCAGTTTGTATTCCTCAGCAGGTATTCAAGCCTTCTGTGTGCTTCACAACTCTGTTGAAACAATATCCTGCCAGGCCAAACCAGACAGGGTTTGGTTGGGTTGTCCCACTGAGCTTCTGCATGTTTGGTCTTCCTTGTAAACTCTGGCTCCTGGACTACACTTGTGCTGTGATCGGGACTCCTTGTTCTACCAACGTGCCAAGACAATATCAGAACAGGACACCAGGCTTCTGCAGGGTCTTGTTTATAATTTTATATCTTGTTGGGTTTTTCTCCCCTATATGTCATATGGCTAACACAAAATAAAAGAGATCAGATTGCTCGGCAATTTCTTATCTTTCTCACACAATGTGACTGTGTTCTTTTCAGTTGTGAGTTTCTTAGACCCACAAGAGAAAATGCCTGGGTTCAGAACACAGTCAATCAGACAAATATGATCAACAAAAGTGATGACATAATAGAATTCCATTCCCCACCCTCCAAAGACACACTCATTTGATGGCAGACCTTGGCTTGTTTATCTTTCCATGACTTTTGGGAGACGATGGAGTGAGAAATTATTTTTAAATTATGACTGTGAAACAGTCAGGAGGCTTCTGTCGATCCGAGAATATCTAGCTTGCCAGCTGCACTCAGAAGCTCTCTTGAGCTGGTGATTAGACAGCTGTGGCCGCAACGGAATTCAACATCAACTGAAGCTTAAAAACATTTTTAAAAAACCCCCGAGGTTGTTTGTGTTTTTCTTCCCAGAAGAATCTCAAAATGTCCTCTTGGGTTTCCAGTAGAAAATGGTTTCCTGGTACTTAACAAGTACTTAAGTCTCTATGAAGTGCTTGTGGGGCAAATTAATACCAAATGAGGGAAAACAGAGTTGAGAGATGTAATTCATTCACCAGGCGTTGCTCCTCCTCCTCTCTTCTTATTTAAATGGGAAAACACAACAGCAGCACCACTTCATGCGGAACTGCACATCAAGCCAGAGGCAACACACCAGCCAAGTATTATGGCCCATGCTCATGTCATATCCTACTTTTGTGGTCCTGGATGGGCAAAAATAACCATAAAATAGGTCGGCCTCCTTCATGCCAGACCCATGCAAGGTGGATGTTTCAAGAATTACCACCTTTTTCATATGTATTTTCTTGTTTCAAAAGTGAAAAAACTGGTTAAGCAACCTAAGTTGGTTAAGCTGCTGCAACTCTTACCTTGAAAAGTATTCGCAAATACTTTAAAGAGGTCCTTAACCAAAGCATCTATATCTGGCCTTTGGAACTTGCCCAGTGTTGTGAGGACAACATGTAATATAATGGCATCTCATAGTCAAGCCTTTCTAACCACAAGGAAAACAATTTTAAGGCCTACTTCAGCCAAAAGCAAATACTTTTAAAGTTCTGTTTACTTATTCTTCCAGATGAAAGGGGACATTGTAGTCCACAGCCGTCAGTCTTTTCACACCTGCAGTAGCGGCAACTATGTGGGTGCCAATGTGCTTTTGGCACCCACAATAATTTTTTGTGGGTGCTCCGCACCCCCAATATCTGGCACCCCCACAGAGCTTGGCACCCCAAGGGTGCACTTGTCTATTCACTTGTCCAGCCCCCAATGTCTGCTCTAGGGCACACAGTCCACGACAGAAATCAGATTTTTTTCTCCCCCCTCCTCCGTGCTTTACCTTAGTTGGAGCACACGCAGGTGTGCAGGAGGAGAGGAACGGCAGAGAAAGGAGTATTGTAATCTGATGAGGAGTATTGTGCAGGGGAGGGCACCTCGCAAGCAATACAGGAGGTTTTAACCCCTGAAATCAAGGCTCAAATGAAGGAACTGATGCCCTTCCCAGATCCTTTTAAGAGGATTATGCTTGGTGAATGGGTGTCCCCTTATCATACTAGAGGATGCCTAGAACTGTAAGTAGGTTTTATTCATTGCCCCAAGCCACACTGGAGTTGTTGAAAGTGCCATCCCCATGAAAGGCACCCCCATCCTGCATGGCTGCCATTCTGCCCTCGGCCTGTTTGCCGCGCTGGGCCAGGTGCGCTCCAAGCCAAGCTGAGGGCAGCACGAGCATGCACAGTGGTTGCAATGTGATGCGACCACTGCGCATGCTTGCAATCTCTGGAGAGCCCGAGCATGCGCAGTGGTCACCTTGCATCACAACCACAGCACATGCTTGCTCCAGCAGCAGGGAGAGCCAATAGCGTGCAACAGCATCCCACTTGTTCCTCCTCCAGCATCCCGATTGGCTGGCTGGCTGTGTCAAAGGGCGTGGCTATGTCGGGGGCGTATTTTACTGCTGTGTGGGTGTGGTTACATCAAGGGGCATGGCTGCGTCAGGGCATGGCTGCGTCGGGGGTGTGGCTACTGGGCACCCCCAATGTTGAGATCAAATCAGCTCCCCTGTGTAATAAACAGTGAAAATATGCATTTTTAAGGTAACCACTGACAAGAGGCTTCCGCAAAGAGCCGCAGGTGGAGGGTGGAATGGAGACTCACATTGCTCAAGCCCCATGGTTATATAATGTGTTCTCCCTTCCTACAAAGTCTTGCATCTTTCATAACGTCCCAACTTGCTGTGCACATTCTTCCTTTTAATTCAGCTGCCCTTCTGGAAGGGCATGAATTGGGATCCTTTGAATGTCTTATGTAACCCATTGAGAAACTTTTGTTGTTGGTATCTTTGTCTGAATTTCTTGCACTGACTTATTAAATGGCAAAGTATAAAGGCTGGCTGGAAATCCTAGTTGACTTTAAACAGTGGAGCTCAATTGGTATTCTGAGAAAAGAAAGTCTGAATGAAGGCCACCATTGTCCGGAAGATTTCTGTAGACAACCCTGTTTGTAGCTTCACCACAGGAGCAAAGATTTAATATGTACGCAGTTGGCTAATCCAAATGGAATGGGTGTTTGTTTTTTCCCCCCTTAAATCGGAATACATTTGATTTTAATGCTTTATCAGACATAATTTAGAGGCAAGACTGTTCCGAACTGTCTTTTCACAAAAGAAGCTTTGAAAAAAAATTACCCTTTCTGAAAGCTTCTATACACTGTAGATATTTATGCTGCCCTGGAAGGGAAAGGATAGAATTTCAAATTTCTTTTGAAAGAATTTGGATACAGTACAGTTTCACAACACTGTTTATTGCTTTGTACTCTCCCAAGCAGGTAAACACATATTAACAATGCCTTTTAACAATTAACAGAGCATGTTTTCTCAAGAATAAGTCCCATAATGCAAACTGGGGCTTGCTTCCTGGTATGTATAAGATCACAGTTTAGTTCTTAAACTTAAAGCCATGAATGGGCACTATATCAACCCTGTGTTCATAACATTTCATTAACCTCTGTGGCACAAACCTTTCATTCCTGCCCCTGTCTCTTGGCCAATTTGCTTCTCAAATCCTGAGATGCCGGTACGATATTCAACAAAAACAGGAAAGATGGGAAAACCCTGTTCTTCCAACAAGGTCATGTGACAGAAGACACCTATGTGCTAAACAGTCCCTGTTTGCCAAAAATATGGCCTGCCCAGTATCACTTGTCATTGATACATCACTACAATTATTAAAATAATATTATTTCAAAAATTTATTCATGTGACACTCTTCAGTTTTCACCCTTCTCTTCCAAGTCTCTACAACAGTGATTTTCAACCTTTTTCATCTCACAGCACCCTAGCAAGGCACTGAAATGATCAAGACACACCATCACCTTTTGACAATTGACAAAGCACATGGGGCTCACATCCCCAATGGCCCTACTAATAAATGACTCTCTCCCAAATTCCTGCAGCACACCTGGGAACCATTTGTGGCACACCAATGTGTCGCGGCTCAGTGGTTGAAGATGGCTGCTCTACAAACCTGGGAGGGGAAGGATGCCTCCTGAGTCTAGTACGCATACATGTGACTGCACATGCATTAGCACCTGATGCCATGTACTACACGCACTGTGGCACTATCTGTTTGTAAACAGCCTGTATCTGTTTGGGGTGGGATAGCTGTAGCCTAGTGATGAAGCCCATGCTTGGATGTAGAAAATCCCAATTCTAATCCGTGACATTTCTAGGTAGGGCTGAGAAGGACACTTACCTGAAACTGTCAAGACCTCTACTGAGGCTGCAATCTTAAGCACATTTTCCTGGAAAGAAGCACCATTGAACACATGGGACTTACTTCTCAGTAGACCAGCGTAGGCTTGTGCTGTATGTTAGCTGGGCAATGCTCTGATTCCAGGTAAGGCAGTTTTCTATGCTCCCCCACTTTTTCAACTTAAAAAAGTTTAATACCCAGTGAAGGAGAAATTATTATGGAACAAATGAATACAGCAAATGAAAAAGAGTGTGTATGCTTGTGTGCGCGTGCACCGTGTGCACGTGCGTGTAGATGCTTCAGGCAGTGATCTTTGATGCGAGACTCAGAATAGGGTGTTAACATCTTTTTTCTTCAGTAAAATGTTGAAGAAACCCTGAGCGCAAGATCGGGGAGACTAGAAGACAAAGGAGATGCTCGCAGTGATCTGGAACTGTCAACTTAACATCAAGCTGAGATGATGGCATTGGGAAGAAACACCCTTTTATTCTTATACCCTGAAAAGGGATCGTGGAGCTGCATCGTCCTTGTCACATGGTCATCACTCAGCACATGAAAGCAAGAATGCTCTATGTAATACAGTACTGTTATCACCACAGCAGTGGAAAATTTGCCTCCTTTAGCCCTTCACATTGTGTTAAAGAAGTCACTTGTAGCTGGCCTTGTGTGGCAACCTGTCCTTCTAACTGAATGAGGCAAGCTGCCTGACCCCGAGCCATTGACCTAACAGAGGGTACTGTTGCCGAATACTTGTCCTGCAAACGCTCAGGCCTCCAGGGAGCTTTCTGATTTCTTTCCCATAAAGAGAGGACTTCTGTAGATCATTTACAGTGAGAAAGGGTCAGGGCATTCCTGAAGCAGTTCTGAGTAATTCAGTTGAAGGCTATGAAACAAGCCCTCTTAGTTTTGCATGAGGATCACATGGCCCTTGTTTTGAGTCAGGGGGAAAAAGATGTATCAATTCCTAAGGAAGTCAAGGAAAAGAAGACGAAAATACAGGGCAGGAAATGTAAAATAATGTGAGGGTTGTTAGCATTTGCAGGTTTGAGGTAGGCATTGCATAGACAAATACTGTATTGCTTATTTTCAGCTTTATTGCTGCCCGTGTAATATTTATTTTTAGGAGAAACTTAATTTAAATATGGAGGGTCCTTCTCAGGTAAAATAGCTGAGGAAAGCCAAAAGACTGTCAATAACTTTAACAACATTTTTCAGAATGGCTTATTGCTGCCTACTGATAAGCATTTAGGCTGGACTTCAACAAAATGGGCTCCTTAGGCTTTGTAATGGCTGGTACACATCTCCACTTCTACTTCACATCCAAATCACAATTCATCTTTTAAAGCTGATGAGTAAACAGGACGTCTTAACCGTTTTAAATAGAAAATTACGGTAATTGCACAATCCAAGATAGTAGTGCCCGGGAGAGCTGAGAAGAAGACACTGCAAAAGAAGGGCACTATGACCACAGCAAGTTTGGGAACCGCTGACTTAATTTTTTTCCACAAAATTAATTCTAAACCCAGCTTTCTAGGCCCATTATACTTCTGATGATATCACTGGAGCACAATGGGACCTAAAAGCCTCCCTAAGTCCTAATTTCCTTCTGGCCTGGATCGAGTTTTCTTGGCCACCCGTCCTGCCCAGAGTTACTTACTGGTGAGGGTCACCTATTTGCATGATTATAAACCCTACCTCTGGTTGGGTGAAGTGGGATGGTGTTCCACCTGGGCTTCAAAAGGGCTGTGGACACCACCACATGTGTGCCATGTGTCCAAAGTATCTATGGATGATTTAAATGCACTGTACAGCTATAGCAGCATCAAAGGTTGGTCCTTGCGAGGCCTGAGCCCTTCCCGCCCTGGACGGATCTTCTCCATTGCAGTGTCTATCAAGTATAGTCCAAATGTTTATGTTTCCTTATTTCATGGTGTAACTGTCTCTTAGCCCATAGCAGTTCTCTATGCCCATCTTGCCTCATTATACCTGAGGATAGAACTCATTTCACTCAACAGCAATCTGATCAACTTTGTGAGTTAACAACATGCCTTTAAAATAAAATAAAAAAACACATTTGCATTCCAAAGAGCTCTAGAGTCATTCCTATGAAGTAAGAGCCAAGCTGGTAGAAGCTGGGCTTGCTTGCAACTCAAGAATAGCCAGGATCACAGTTCCGACAGCTCCCTCGTGCTGATTTGAGAAGTAGCAGATTTGGTCTGAATGTACGAAAGGGGCTTATAACAACACCATCCCCTCTTCACCCAACCAGAGGTAGGGTTTATAATCATGCAAATAGGTGTGAGGAGGGAATTGCTGTTCAGGTAATTGATGTGACAACTCTGTGTGTTTATAACGTACTATAGTTTCCTGCACTCCAGTGCTTAGGTTGAATGAGAATTTGGGAATTTTGTGTTTTCTGAAGAAGTGATGGGCAGTTCTTCAGATTCAGTCTATTACTTCCCCCTTCTTCTTTCAGATGGTACCTCTGCTATGCAGGCCATTGAAGTAGTTGAGAGGCAGGAAGAGAAGGGCAAACAGACTCAGAAACTTGGAAAATGATATAGAGATGTGCCTGTATTACAAAGCATCTTGCTATCCTGCAGCATGCCAAAATCCAACTGAGGTGTGTGTGTGTGTGTGTGTGTGTGTGTGTGTGTGTGTGTGTGTGTG
>JAJKFI010000035.1:5096049-5115860 GCA_029204185.1 Lerista edwardsae | reverse complement strand
GTGTGTGTGTGTGTGTGTGTGTGTGTGTGTGTGTGTGTGTGTGTGTGGATCATGGAACTAAGAGGAAGCTTTGTAGACCCATGCCTGAATGACTGTTCAAAGCCAACAAGGCAGCGGTCAAGGCGCTGGACTTTGATACATGACTTTGGTCTTCACTTGGTAATATATCCCCCTGGAAGCACTTAGCTGTAGCTTCAGGGGTTGCAAATGCTACTGTGGCACCATCAATCTGCTTAGACAGTATTGTCGGTTAGAAGAGCCCTTGGCCCTTGGACTTTGAGATGAAAGATTATGTGGAACTCACCAGGAGTCCCTTCCAAACAACAAGTGCTGGCTGGATCAAGGCGGAGCAACATCAATCCAGATTCCCTGAAGGAAAATTACTTTGATACAAACTGTCTTCTGCAAAGGAAACTGCCAGAAAAGAAATAGCATCGTTTCAGGAGATTTTGCTCATTTCCACGCTACTCAGAACTCCAGCGCTTGGGTCTTGGAAATCCTTTACAACAATGCAGCAAATACCACTGGCTTTCTAGATATAGGTCTTGTCCAATCAGAAAGTAGTGATGGTACTGATTAAGTAGTACAGTGGCCATTGCAAAGCTGGATTGGGCAGGGTGTCTAAAACCTAGGTCGTAGGTAGAAGCTTCCCCATTGTGCCTCTCGGCACTCTTTATATAAGCAGAGGCCCAATCGTATCCAACTTTCCAGTGCTGATGCAGCTGCAAGGCAGCCCCGAGGCAAGGGGAAAATGTTCCCTTACCTCGAGGAGGCCTCCAAGACTGCCTCCCCTCCACCGCAGGATGCCATTGGCATGGCTGCATCAGTGCTGGAAATTTGGATAGGATTGGGCCCCAGATCAGAAATGGCTGAATGTATATGAGCAAACTCATGCAAACCAGCTGTGGGCAAAATGGGTCTGGCATTTGCACATTCTTTCCAGTTTCCAGTTTGCTTCTCTAGTTGTTGTGGTAAGCAGCACTGTGGTAGAACTTAGCCCTTCTATGTGCTGTTTCCAGGGGGGGGGGGAATTGCTTGTTTGCTGCCACCATGAAGTTATTTGCTGTTACTTACATTAATCATTAACTGTGCATGATACTTATCGCTAAAAAGCAGGATGCGAGCCCAAGAATGCGCATTCGTTATGTGAATTCTTGTTTGTGTTTAAAACAAACAACAAAAACCCTCCTTAGTTATGCACATGACACACTCCTGTCTGTCTTTTCAACCCCTGGCAAGTGGCTGCCAATGACAGGCCAGCCGGAAGAAAGGCTCCCTCTTCTGCAGTACTTACATGGCACTTGAGGACGCCTTTGTTTCATAAAGATGTTTAAAGCTCTGTTTTATCAGTGAAACAATGCCGATGAACTGCTACTTTAGTGTTTTGTTTTGGTGGGGGGATTGTATTTTCTCACGTGTTGCATTTTTGTTAGCTGTCTGGTGCTTGCTTTTACATAGGTTGGGGTTGAAATCAACAAAATAAATAAGCAAATGAACCCAACCAAATGGCATGTCTGTGTCCAGTTGAATCTTGGTAGCCAGGTCAAGAGCACTGGCTCGGAGTGCCATCCTATACTGTGCTGGAACAGGCCGGCCGGCGGGCCTGCACTGTATCCAGCACAGTATACGGGAGGCCGGAGGCAGTAATGGCATCTAAATGATTTAGCAACAGCTACTCACTTTTGATTGGCACTTGTGTCAGGGCCCCACCCACTGGAAGTGAGGTCATAGCCTGAACCCAGGAACTGCCCCCAGGAACCGCCACACCTCCTCAGGAGGGAGCCCCAGGCAGCCTACCTGTTCACGCTGCTGCTGCCATCGGTCTCCCTCGCTCCGCTGCCTGCCTGCCTGCCTGGCTCTGAGAACGTGCAGGCAACTCAAACGTGCAGGCAACTCAAATGTTGCAGGGGGCGGAGCGGAGCGCCGACGGAGTCGACGAGTGGGTGGGCGAATGGGTGGGGCCAGCCCTAATCCTAGGAACGGGTACTTGCATACCCCCGCGTACCCGCTACATGACATGTCTGGCTGGAGCCCTTGCACACGGGGAGGTGCCAGCCTCCCCTATGGGCGCCTCAGATCTGCACCTGCTGAACAGCAAGCACAGATCAAAGGAGACCGCGTGGCCTGAATTGGGGCTGCGCAGCCTGGGGAAAGGGATGGCCAAATACTAAGTCCTTATGGCCAAATACTAAGTCCGCCCCCCTCCTAGGCAGGCACATCTGCCGGCCCTTCCCATGTCTTCCGGCCCTGCCGGCCAGAAACACCCTCCGCCCACCCACTCCCTCCCGCCTCATCCCACCTCTGCGCCAACCGGCTTCGACTGGTGCAGAGGAGGTGCAGCACAGGCAGTGCCACTCACCATTTATAGGATGGCGCTGCCCATGGCAATGCACATTCTTCGCATATATAAAACCCAGAACTGAATTAAGCCGAGATTCATTCATGGACCCTAGAACATGTCGAATCAAAGCCTGCATTTAACCATGTGCAGAGTGTCCTCCTTCAATCACCAAAGTGACCACAGCTGTCCCCCACTCTTTGGAATGAGGGGAAAGAGCCTTAGCTCATTGGAGCAAGGAAGGCCTAGGTTTGAAGCACAATAATCACTGTATGTAAGTGCTCTCGGGTCACAAAGCTGGAAAAGATTTCTGTTCCTCAAAGAATGGGCCAGTACTGAGACTTCTTAGCAGCAGTGGGTTGGATTGAACAGACTCTGCATGCAACTGTGAATGTGTTTCAGTGTGTTATTCTAGTGGACTTCTGTGGTAGTGTAGAAGTTGCAACATAAAATAAGAAGGTCAAATAGACAACTTCCCCCCTTGTCTACATGTGCACACTTGCGTTCCCTCACACACACACACACACACACACACACACACACACACCCCACAGAGAATGGAGAAAGCCCAAGGATTTGTAACAGAAAGATGATTTCTTGGACAAGCCAGTGTTCATTCTTATGCAGGCCAATGTGTAACTCCCATGCAGTGGTACTGAGTGTCAGCTGTGTATGTGTGCCAAGGAACTGTACAAAGGCCCTTTAATCTTTATAACATTAATGAAGAAAAGATCTTAGCTGGAAGAGCAGGATAGGGGTTAAAGCCTAGGAGGAGATGTTGGAACACCAGCACCAGGGACTTTGTATGATAGCATATACTGAACCTGAACTTGGAAAACAAGCAGAGAGAGAATATCTCCCCCCCCCCAACACACACACACACACACACACACACACCATTTTTGCTAAAGTTATTTTTTTTGTTTGCTTTGTATCTTGCTTGCAGTTCTATTTCAAATTTATGCTTTAAAATACTGTAAGACACTTTGTGGGCATTTTAGATTACAAGGCCAGGTAAAAATGGTAAACATAGGAATACAACATAAGATGTGGACTGAATTGACCTTTAATGCTGATTCCGAAGCTGGCCTGCAAGTGCCTCTCTCAGACAGTGCCTGCCTTTTGACTAGCTTGGGATTCGCGAGATTGGGTGGCTGAGAGCAAACCAGGCTCTCTCGTCATCCAAGGTCCACCCCTTTCCCCCTCTTCTCCTTGGGAGAGTTGTGAGAAGTTGTCAGAACCAAGAAGAGTGGTTGTGAAACAGGGCTGGGAAATTGCTGTGGAGCTGATCTGTCACTGTACTTGGAGGAGAACACGAAGAAGTGAATGTACAGAAAGGAAATAAGGAATCGAGAGGGGAAGGATTATGGTAAGACTGGGGAAATCAACGTGGAGGAATTGGCCAGCTGAATCAAGGGAATTGACACAGCTGTAGCCTGATCTGATGAATGCTTATTGATGAAGCGAATGGTCCAACATTCAGTGGGGTTTGAGCCCAAGCCAGTGTGTTTAAAAGGCTGTTCCCTTGAACGGAACAGGAAATTAGTGGACAAGGAGAGCTGAGGATGCAGAAAAGGACAACTGATGTAGTGGCATGAAAATCTGGGAAGGCCCCTGTCTCAGGACACTTACTTTGGTTCTTAAAATGCACCCCCATGGCTGTTTTACACCTCTGAAAGGCAATGTGATCTAGCACTTTCAGTTACGTAAACACAGCATTGAAGGTTAATTGAAAGTGCTTATATGTTTATTTTGACCTTTGCTCCAGATCAGAATCATGCACAATAATGGGAATGCTGCAGCTTGAATATGCCCTCCCCGCCAAAAAAGTCAGCAGGAAGGATGTTCTCTGAATCTCAGTTCATCAACTTCTTCAGTAGCTTGCAGAGAAAGAGATGCTGTTTCCCTGGAATGAGATTTTCAGTTTTGTTTTGTTTTTTAAATGATGCTTGTGGGCAACGTGCTGTCTGTTGCAGTGTACAGGCTATTCTTGCAGACCAGTTTTTGCTGGGATGGCAAACCGTTCTTTCTTTCTTAGCTGTTGCTCCAGACTGCATGTGGAGATTCACCTGACGGCTCCAAGATCCCAATAATTCAGATTCCCTCTATATGGTAAAATTATTAGGGGAAACCTTTTAGCCTAGCTTGCTCCCTGACATGCTAGCTTTCTATATGCAGGAATTTTTGGAGGGTATGGAGGAACACGGTCAGTCAAGTGAGTCCCCTACAGTGTTGTAAACCTCAGCTGAGATGCAAGCTCAAATACAGTTTTAGTTCCAATATAAAGATTTAAATAACTGGCTTCAACTGGAAGATGAAATGACCATGTATGCTTTAAGAGCATGTTTCCTTTAAGGAACTTGGTTTCGGGACTGACAGCAGCCCTGTAAGGGAGGCCAGTGTTCTCCATAATGCAGGTGCGGAGTCAAGGCTGACGGGAGGCGGGGTTTGCTTAAGACAACTTGGAGCCCAATCCTATCCAACTTCCCAGTGCCAATGCAGCCGTGCCAATGGGGTGTGTGCTCCATCCTGCACTGGGAGCACAATCACCCAGCCCTCCTCAAAGTAAGGGAATATTTGTTCCCTTACCTTGGGGCTGCATTGCAGCTGCATCTAATCAGTGGTGGAACGTTGGATAGGACTGGGCCCTTAGGCTGTCACCCTATGCACTCTATCTTGGGAATAAGTCCTGTTGAGTCCCACGGGACTTGCTTCTGTCTAGATAGCCATGGGATTCCCAGCTATGAATCCACTGAGATACAGCCTGCGCTGGTGTCTTTTATTTTGCATTTGGCCACTGAGCTGTGTTACCTCTAAAAATCACACTATTAATTTGACATCTTTCAAGGAGCTTTTCTTTCCTGCAGACAAATCCTGGGTGGCCTCTGCTGTATTTAAAATGGATTGGCAGTCATGAGGTAATTGTGGGAAATTTGCAGTGTTTAGTTTAATAGTATTAAACTCACGGTCCTTTCATTTTCTGTGTATGAAATTCATGGACATAAAGAATTAACTTCCAGTCATTAATGTAGGTCAGCAAGTGCACATTTAAATGACTTTGCCTTTCGTTCCCCCATAGGGCTTTTACTGCATTGTAATGTTACTCATTCGTGAATTGATAACATTCAGTTTTTGACTAACAATTGAACTGAGTCATTAAAACCATGAAATTGGCAACATATGATAGGTGTTGCAGCTTGATCTTAAATTGGTAGACAGTTTTGAAACCAGCTCCTGCTGAAATAAACTGGATTCGAATAGGCTGTAATCCTAGCATCTTTGTTTTTCAGAAGTTCTTGAACATGCATTGCATGTTCACAAACTTCTTAAAAGCCTGAAAATGATAACTGAGTCTTGGATTTCACAGATGTGATATATGACAACCACATCACACCCAGCTCCGGCCATCTCAGAGGGCGGGACAAGATTTTTGGAATGAGGCCAGTTGGCAGCAAGCAAACTCTCTCCATTGGCCAGAGAGCAAGCATGATCAGGATGCCTTTTATGGCGTTCTGACCTCATCATGTGTCTTGCTTTAGACGCCTACTGCTACTCAAGAGGCTTCTTGATTATTTGACGGTCTCCATCAACCAGAGCTAGGTATTAGCACTGAGGGTGAATCCTCTGTCTCATATTCTTTTGGTCCCAGACTCAAGACCTGATGTAGGACTGAGTCATAACCTCACCGATTTCTACGTTTTCACGAGGCTCAAGATAACATAAATACAATTTTCTCATTAGTAGTTTGCCCATCACTTTTAACAGGTGAAGGCCAATGACTTTTTCTTGTCTAGAATTCCTCTTGTAGCTCCTGTCTGAAACCTGACATGGGTTTTCCAGATTCTATAAAAAGGATGCACCATCTCTGTTAAGGCAGTATAGCTCTGACTATCAGTTGCTGAGGGCAGGGCCCATGAGAGGAACAGTGTAAAGGGGGTAATTTGTACCCAGGCCCAGGGTCAAAAAGGGGGCTTAGGAGCCGAGAAGCCCCAGAAATTTCCTGGGATCTCACATTTTCCAGTTGCACTTGGACTTGCTGCCTTTGTGGGATGCTCTGGGTGCTACTGAGGGCATGTGGTGGCTGCTGCCGCAAGCAATATGCACCAGGCCAAGTAATGCATACATGATGCTCCTTGACACCCTGTCAAATCTGGGAGGAAACTGGCCTGCTGCAGTAGCTCTTTGGCTTGTGGATACATGTAGGAGCTCAGGGACACAGCTGTGGGGCTACAGCTGCTGCAAAAGCATGCTTTGATGCACACAGGACACTTTCTGTTCTGGTGTGAACATCAGTATGATGATGCTAATTTTCTGCAATGATTTTCTATATTTGAAGGATTTCAGAGAGACCTAGGAGTGTGCTTGATTTTCTGTATTACTGTATATAGCTGTTGACGCTGTGCGGGCAGGTAGACCTGAGCTCCAAAGACTTTTCTTGCTCTTGCCACCCTCTCCCTGCGCCATTGCGCCCTTTTGCCACCCCCATTTTGCCCACCCCTTCACCATCCTCTGTCTTCCCACTTCCTACTGCCCCTGTTGCCCCTCCCCCCACTCTGTTCTGGAATGGGCCCAAAAGAAACTTTGTACCCCCTGATAAAAAATCCTCTCAGAGGCCCTGGCTAAGGGAGAGGATTCTACATCCTGCTTGTGGGCTTCCGGAGAATGTCTGACTGACTGCTTCTTGAAATGGGGTGCTGGAACAGATGGGATCTTTCTGAGATCTGGTATCATGCAAGAATTTCTTTTATGTTCCAAGTCCTTGCTCATGGTTATGCTGATCATAAATATGAATAATTGTCTAATAATAATCATTATAATGAATGTTTTATATATACAGTATATAAGCTGTATATAGGCTTGTGTGTGTGTGTGTGTGTGTGTGTGTGTGTGTGTGTAATCACTTATAATTAGCTAATAATTATCATTATAATTATAATTATTACATACTGTATATTCAGCTGTTCTGGTTTTGTCTCTCCCCCCCCCTTTCTTTGATAGAAAGCATATTTTGAGATCAAGATGTAAAATTTAATTACAGGCTTGGCAAGCACAGTCAGGATGTTCGTTTCTAATAAGGGGAATCGTTTAGTGGGAATCTCACCTGTGTAAGCCACATTAATATGAATGGCAGCTGCGCCAAAGTACAGATGTAGCTTTTCCATTCATTTCAATTAAAGTTGTACAGAGGATTCTGATAAATGGTACCCAGGTCTTTTTCATTATGTTAACATTTTCAGGCTAGCAGCAGCCTGCCATCAAATAAGCTTTAGTATCTTTGTATGGCATTGTGAATGTCGTAACACATTTCTGTAATTGGCTATTTACTTGTTTGATTGTTTTTTGCCTCATAAATTATTTTTCCTTAAGGCCTCTGGGGGGGGGCCTTAAAACATCAATTCTGGTTTCTTGGGGCAACCGGAAGTTATGTTTACGAGACCTTAGAAAGCATTTTTTAGACCTCTGGAAGGCCTAAAAACATTACTTCGAATTTTCAGCAAACACAGGAAGTGTTATTAGGTCTCTGGATGAAACCAGGTGGCATGGCGGGTGGCAGCATTTTGCTGCCCTGGCCCTGGATGGCACATGGGCCAGGACTGCATTTAATGAATCATCTTTGGTGCTCTTAAAAATTCATTGGTGATACAAATATTACATAGAAATAAAATTGAGTAGTTTTTTTTAATTAAGCTGCCCTACACATTTTTTTTTTAAAAAGTGGAATCCTGAATATAAAATATTTATATATTTAAATATTAAATATTTAAGTAATTGCTTTAATTAAAAATCCTCCTTCACAATCATATCTCATTCCTATACTGCACTAGAAAAGGCAGGCAGTCTGGCCTGCACTGTATCCAACGCAGGAGAGAAGGCAGCTAGAGACCACCTCAGGATAAGGGGATATTTTCCCCTTATCCCGGGTAAAGCCCCAGCCACTCCTGCGGGGCTACTCGGATCTGCGCCAGCAAAATTGCTGGTGCAAATCCGAGCAGTCTGTGTAGGCTGGCTGGGCCGGGGGTTAGGATCCGGTCTAAGTGCCAGATCCTGGCTCCATCCCCCTCCCTGGGCCGGCTCATCCACAGGTCTGCCCTCTCCTGCCCCAATTTGCCTCTCCCACCCTCCCTTCACCTTCCCAACCTCCACCCCCGTGCCGGCTGAATTTGGCTGGCCTTACGTGGTGCTGGGTGCCGGTATAGGCAGGCTGGCATGCGTCTTCATGCTGGCCTAGCCTTCCCTAGAGTGGCACAAATGTGCCTTATGGCACATTTGCGACACTTCTGAGTCGGCACAAGGGACTTGCACTGGGCCAATGTCAGGTAGGATTGCGCCCTTAATTGGAACTGTTCTCTTACTACCACCACCTTTTATTATACTTTAAAATAAATGTTTATTGGACCATTTTGTTTTAGCTTTCAGAACGAATGCAATGACATATTCTGATGCTAAAGCTGCATCTTGCATTCACCAAAATGGTGTCAAACTGATTTTGCAGCAGAACACAGCCCCATGTGTTTTCTCTTAGGGCTTGTTGGCTGAGAAAAACTGCTATCGTGAGCATTACAGAGCTTTGCTGCAGATATTTTATGCTTCGATTAACTTCTTAGTATGGGGAACAAGTTTATTTGTCTTTAATGGAAAAGAAAAAAAGTGCAGTTGAATGTTTGCTGTCAGTTTGCTTTTACTACCCCCCCCCCCCCGTAAAAAAACACACACCGATCAATTGAGTTGAAGAGAGGTCCAAGTTTAATATTGTTAAATTACAATATTTCTAGGTGCCATGCGCAGTGCCAAAAGAATTTTTCTTGGTGAGCAGGGGCCCCACAGGGAGGGTGGTGGCCCCGAGGGAATGCCCCACATTGGGCCCAGCCGCTCCTAGAGCCGGCCCTGGTGAGAAGATTCCAAAAAGAAGCTGTTCTCATGATGCCACTGCTTTGAAGAGGTGGATTGACTTTAGACAAAGGTGGAGCTAGTTGGCATGGATGGGTTTCTGTGTACACCTTCTGCTCTGATTACTTTGAAAAGGGAAAAAAGAGAGAAATCTGGTAAGTCAATTTGATCCAGATAAGTTATGGATATTTTCCTATGATTGTTCCTTTCCTTTGGCACATTCAAGGTGACCTACAAGATCAACCATGTGTAAAGGAGTTGCACTAAATCAATATAAAATAAGAAAATAAATAAGAGTGTCTTGCTGGCATGTCAATAATCTGATAGAGAATTATGCTGGGGCTTGTGGGAAAGCTGCTGTTCTGTGTATATGAGTGCCTGCCCTTGCCATTAGCTACATAAAGTGGCAGCCATGTTGTTGAGACAGCTCTCCCCTGAGTGCTTCGAAATGGTATGAGCAACTTGCATGCCACTACTCTGTACAGCTTTGATATAGGTGCCTCTTAAAAGACTGCAGGAAGGGTACAATGACTTACAGTGTAAGAAGCAAAGGTTCCCTGAACATTTAGAAGGACCAACAGGCCAGCTTGGATACCTTGTTTTTCCCCACTCATGTTTAAATCAACAAAACCAAAATAGCTGAAATAATGAACAAGTGTGCCCTTGATGTGCAACTCTAATGATAAACTTGCACACATCCGTTGCAAAGGTTTTAAGCGTTAACCATTCCACCGCAAATATAGCAGTTGAGAGGTGTGGGTGGGATTTGATCCAGGCCCCCTATTCCTGAATCTTGACAATCACTGGACTATCAGGACTGGTGATTTGGAGAGCCAGATTTGGATCTAATTGGCTATTTGTGTTGTCTGTTTCATGCTGAGCTGGAAGCTTCATTATCACTTCTAGTTGCCCAAAATGATGGTGCTGCTGCAGTGCAGCTTAGAATAGCTCATCAGGTCAGCCTATCTGTGTATTTATAAACCAATAATGGTAGTGTAGGCAGTAAAGTTCTTGAGCCCAATTGTAGTGCCTTAGATGGTGAATCAGTACTTTAAAGTCTGCTCAAAAGTAGTAGGACTCATAGCTGCCCCCCCCCCCCCAAATGGTCTAATGGTCAAAATGGTGATTGCATGTACTTTGGCTCCTTTAGAGTGTGTACAAGATGTGTACTCATATTTGTGGGGCCAATGCAGTTGGTCTCTTAGGCATGCACAGTTCTTTGCATGTGAAAGGGTTAGCAAGGTAGATGTGGTGTTACCAGTAACAGGTGCCTGTGCATGGGGGTGAATAGGATGGAACTAGATTGGCCCCCAAAAGATACATGAAATGGATCTCATGTGGATCTATTTTGATTGCTGTATGTTCAGTTGATGCTAGCAGTTTATTGGTTGTTTTTAATGAATAAAATGAGAATAATACAAGTACACTTTTTCCCCCTATCTGGCCAGCTTTTCTACCTTAACTCTTCCTTTTAGTGACACCAAACCCTCCCCTTTCATCTCAATTCAGTAATCTCATCTGCTCTTCTAAGTATTTATGAAGAAATAAAAATAGGATGTAATGTGCCAGTAAAGAAGGAAAAATGTTTTGTTTTGTTTCAGGTTGTCAGCATAAAAGAACTCACTGTCTAGATGGATTTCAATCTTCAGAAGTAGAGAATTATCACCCTGTACAACCTTTCTAAAGATGTTGGAGCCTTAGGCTTAAGTACCTGAATGTCACAATGAATAAAGAGATCCAGATAGCCAACTTATTGCTCATGATGGAAAATTACGCAGGAAGTAAAAGCAGGCAGGGAATGCTCAGTGTGAAGATCCTTTATTCTCCCCTCCCCCATTTTCATTGCACATTTTTCACCAGTTTGGACCTTTCTTATACCCTCGGAGACGTCTGTGATACCTCAGCATCCTGAAGGGGTTGCTGAGTCACTGAGCTGCAGTAGCCTGTGGTTGTTGCTATTTGAGTTCTGGGCATCTTCCTCTTCCCCAACTGAGCAGTAAACCACTGTGTTTGATGTTCTCAGCCCTACTGGGTGGGAAGTTTTCCTTAGGCAGCCTCCTATCTGGCTTCCCAGTCTGGGGTAGGGGCAGCAAACTACCTCCTCATTCCCAAGTTACCCAGTTAAAAGGACAAAGCAGGGGAGTAGGGTGGATGTGTGCTGGTTGTTTGATGCTGTGTCTTTGCCCTCTGTCTGCCCCTACAAGAAGTTCATCAAGCCAACATATGTGACTGGTGGGTTGTGTTCAGCTTGGTGGATTGCAATTGGATAGGCTTCGCTGTTCATGAGGCTTTGCTGACTGGTCACATCAGTCTAGAAAGATTCCATTGCCCCACTGGGCTACTTGCTGGGCTGAATCTAGTCTTTGTGTCTGGCAGTTGAGACAGTTTGGGGACTCTTTTGGCATACTTAATAATAAAAAATCCCAATAACTACAAAACTGGGTGGGAATCTTTGCCTCCCAACCCAAGTTCTGCACAGCTACTTCTGGTGGCTTGGCAACCCAGAAATTTGGCTATGACATAATGGTGTCATTGCCAAACATTCAGTCCCTTTTAACAACAACAAAAAAGGTTGCTAACCCTGTTTTATGCATTACTGCGATCTAGGGTGGCATCAGGGTTGGACAGACCAGTCGGAGCAAAAATTGCCCAATGTGTGTCATTATGTGCATTTGCTTGACACTTCAGCCAACCTGTGTGTTGTTGTCACTGCCTGGGATGGCCCCGATGGTGAGTGGGAGGGGGCTGTTTATATGGAACATTGCAGCGCCTGCAGTACTTACCGTGCCCAACCCCCAACCCCAACCCCCGGCTACAGTACTGGGTTGGGATGCATGGCTTGTAAATCAGGCTGATATTTATGGACCTTTGAAGGTGGGCATTATTATTCTCATACTGCAACTGCAACTGAGGGTAAGTGGCTTGACTAAGGCCACCGAGTGGCTTCATGATATGGACAAGATGAAATGAAGAAGTCTTTGAGTTGAAGCTCAGTTTTTGTACCCACCAGTGACAAATTATTTTGTACAAGCATCAGTAGTTACTCTCATTTCAATTATGTGACTCTGCTCCATGCTGGCATCCAAGAAGACAATCAGCAAATTTTCCTCCAAATAAATAGTTGGATCCAAGAATGTATCTTCTGATTGTGGAGATGAGTTATTCTGGGTCTGCAAGAAATAGTAGGAATAGGTGAGGGTCAAAGAGGATAGTAGGAGAACAAATGAAAGCTCAAATTATAGCCTGGGTGCAAAACTGAATACCTCTTACAGTAGTGGTTCCCAAACTGTGGGTCAGGCCCCACCAGTGGGTCGCAAGCCAATTTCAGGTGAGTCGTGAAGTACCTAGAGTAGCCATATTGAAAATATGGGAAGATGGGACTCTGGAAAGGGGGAGGGCTTTGTGGTTGACTTGCTTCTGTCAAGGTTGTACATAGGCTTTTTTTCTTTCTGATTCACTTTGCTATTAGGAAATGGCTGAGAAATAACCCAACTTCTTGCAGCATTCTCAGGATAGCAGCAGGTTGTGGTGTCACAATGACGGCACTTCTGGCCATGACAAAACTTCCGGTGGGTCCTGGACAGACTGTCATTCTAAAAAGTGGGTCTCGGTGCTAAAAAGTTTGAGAACCACTGACTTACAGCAAACATTGGGGCTACGAGGTTGTGCAGTGAATTTATCTTTGTACACAGAATGTTAGATTTGGAAGGGACCTTGAAAGTGATGGGCAGCGCAGTCTTACAGACTGTGCAGCGTTGACACAACAGGGTTGCGTCAACGCTGCACACTTAGTGCCGACGCAGGGGCACCAGTCGGCACCCCCGACTTGCTAAGGCAACCTGTCGGTGCAGGTTGCTAAGGCAACCTGTCGGTGCAGGCAGCGCCGGTCCTGTTGCACCCAGGCAGCACCTCCCTAGTGTTGGCCGGCACGAGAGAGGCGCCATGATGGGGCGGCTCGGGCATTGGTGGGAGGATGGTGGGAGGAGGGCGGGACATGGGCAGGTTCAGGACTCGGCCATAAGACAGAATCCTAGACCCGTTTGGGAGGCAGTACAGCACTAATTCGAATCATGCAGTCTCCTCCGAAGAGCCCAAGGGGAGGCTATACGGTAAGGGAGCAAACACTCCCTTGCTGGGGGGAGGCTCCAGCCTGTCCTAAGCAGTGCTAGGATATGGCGCTGGCCCACTGGCCTCGCCAGTCCGGCACTGCTTAGGATTGCGCCCCAAGTCCAACTCCCTGCTTTGTGTGGGCATTTCTCATTCAGGATGCTAGTTTTTTGGGTATAAATTAACTTACTTGAACTGGTAATAAACACACAGTCCATCCTTTGACATAGGCCTGTACACTTGTGACTCGTCAAGCCAGATACAGTTCACTGCCCATGCGCAGTAGCTGCAAAGGACTTGATAAATCCTGAGCTTTTCCTGCCTGCCTAGATTTGTGCAAAAAATAAATAAATCCCAGAAAGAGAAGGTAGGTGTTAGCAAAATACGAATTCAGTAAGATGTGCAGTAAGATGTACTTAGGGCACAATCCTAACCTGTGCTGGAATAGGCAGGCCGGCTGGCCTGTGCTGTATCCAGTGCAGGTTGGGAGCAGGCTGGAGCCTCCATGGGGCGAGGGCACATTCGTTCCCTTACCCTGGGTTAGGTGCCAGCCACCACTATGGGGCTGCTCGAACCTGCTGCTACACCCCCCTCCCCGGACTTCCCTGCCTGACGGAAGATGGGCACCCAAGCAGCGCACTGTTCCAGCCATTGTCTGGCTATCTCAGTCAGCACACCACAAAACTGTCGGTCCCTATAGCCTGCTAGGAAGCAAGATGACTAAGCAATAGAGATCATCAGCACATTCTCTCCCATGGGAATCCCGCCCTGCCAGAAGCCCTTTATAATTTCTAATATGTCAAATGTAAGATGTACTGTGCAAATATCCATGCACACTGCATTTTGTAAACATCCAAGCTGTAAATGACCTTATCAATATTAATGCTTTCCCAGCAACAAGCAATAATTAATAATTTATCTCAAACTCATTTTTACCCCCCAACTTATTTTTGAAATCTTTTGTTCGTGGGTTTGCTTTTTTCTCAAAAGATCATCTTAATTGCTATCAACTTTTTTATGGACTTCATTTGCTTGTGATGTAAATAGTGATTGGTGGGAAGAATTTTGCAAAAAGTGATGCAAAATCTTGAATACAGGCATGACCCAGTATCCACTGGGGTCCGTTCCAGATTCCCCCCCCCATGGTTATCTGAAACTGTGGATACTAGGGACGACTTTTTAAAGATAGGGGAATATAAGTGACTTTGCTGTAACAAGGTAAAAAATACAGATGTGTTTAATATCCCCTAATTTATTAATAGGCGTCCCAGTATCCATGGTGTCTGTGGATAACTGAAACCGTGGATACCAAATCAGTGGATACTGGGGCATGCTTGTACATGTTCTGATCCTACTTTTTTATTTCCAAATTCAACCCATTCACTTTCTCCCCACTTTAGACTTGCTCTTATATAACGTCAGGTTACATAAGCAAGAACAGTATACAGTAATTTGCGTAATAGTCAAGCCTGTAACACGGTGGTTACAATTGACAGATCTTTGTCAAAAGCCTGGAGCTAGAAATTTACTGTGACTGCTGGAAACTAATCGTTGGCTTATGTTTCATGATTAATATTGACGAGAAATGTACAGCTTGGTCAAATGTCGGCCACTGTCAGATCAAACCGCAGGCATCTTAAAATGGTCATTCAGATGCAATGTGCACGGTATTTTTGAACTGTAACTCACAATAGTGGGTATTATTCATCTGCTGTTGCTACATTGATGGACTTGGGTCTTTACTGATTGAAATGTTTTGCACATTGGCTTTTTGTGCTATCTTCCTACAGTATACTGTCCTCTACTTGGCAGATCATTTCTTAATCTAGGCCAGATCCCTAGATTACATGGATGGCAATTTCAATTCCTATGATAGTTGGGTGATGTCTGTAGGAAGGCACTATGTTATTCAGGGCCCAATGTTATCCAACTTGTACACTGCATCCTGAGATGGGGAGGCAATCATGGAGACCTCCTCAAGGTAAGGAAACATTTGTTCCCTTATCTTGGGGCTGCCTTGTGGTTGCCTTGGTGCTAGACAGTTGGGGTGGGCCCTCAGGGCACAATCTTAACCTGGAGTAAGGCCAGCCAAGTTTGGCTGGCACAAGGGACACTGTAAAGTATGTTTAGACCACTCTTGGAGTCAGAGAGGCCAGCACACAGACGTGCGTCATCCTCTCTGACTCAGAGAGTGGTCTAAATGTGCTTTACAGTGGCCCTTGCACCATCCAAACTTTGCTGGCCTAACTGTGCCGGCCTAACTCCAGGTTAGGATTGCGCTCTCAGGCCACTCCTAATCAAATTTCCAGCACCAGGGTAAGGTCAATGCAGCTCTGAGGTAAGGGAACAAACATTCCCTGACCTTGAAGAGGGGAGTCACAGCAGAACTCTTCAGTTTCCTTGCTGACCTTCCAATGTGCATGTATTCTTCCATCCTTTTGTTTTTTGAATGATTAGTGGTACTGATTATTTCTCTCTCTCTCTCTCTCTCTCTCTCTCTCTGTGTGTGTGTGTGTGTGTGTGTGTGTGTGTGTGTGAGAGAGAGAGAGAGAGAGAGAGAGAGAGAGAGAGAGAGAGAGAGAGAGAGAGAGATTTACCCTTGCTTTTAACTGAATATTTCATTCAACTGGAAATTAAATTGATCCAAGTGATACTTTTTATATTATTTAATGGAGCTAAAGGTTTCATTTGGTTAAAAAAATTAGTAAATCTTTTATAGTTATTGAAATTTATATTTAAATCCATTGTCTGTTTCAGGGATGTAAGCATAAGTTTGTGGTGAAAATATTTGACTTTCCTCTTTTTATGCATTTTTTCACCAGCTTTGGCCTTTTTTGTTGCCTCGTAGGTTTGCGTGATGACTCAGGATTCTGTGGGGGCTGCTGATTAGATGTAGTACCATTGTTCAGTTGATGTTGTTCATCTTCTCTTTCTTCCCTCCACTGATGGGTGAACAAACGAACATGTTGTTTTGAGCCAGCTCACTGGACTGTTTCGTCCCCATGATTACGTCTTTGATTTTTTTTCTATAAACAGCTTTGTGAACTTTTGTTGAAAAGCAGTATATAGCTACTGTTGTTGCTGTTGTTGTTATGTTATAATAATAATAATACCCAGGAGCAGGAAATTTGAGTGGCTCAGGTGACTTCAATCCCACAAGTAAAGCAGGATTGATGCCCGTAGAAGATCTGATCTTGTACCACCCTCCCTTTTCACATTTTCCCAAGTCTAAAGCTGAAAATATCTGATGCTTCACAGGTAGTCCTGGCTTGAGTCCAAGCGCTGTGCAAATGCACTGTATGCCTCTCTGCAAAAATGTGCAGGCATTTTTTTGTCATGCAAAAATGTGCAACCACTTACCCTCTTGCCTTTCTGCTGCTCATACATTTTTTTTGTTAAAAAAATTGATTGCTGCCTTCCCCATTTTTTTCCCCTTGGATTTTGGGGGCTCTCTTAACCTGAAGGGGTGGTTTCCTAAGGCAGCTGCCTCTTCTCTGGGGTCTCTGGTTTTGGTTGGTGGCAGGAAATCCACCTTTCTGCAGGCTATTCAAAGATAACAAATTAAAAGGCTAATGTGGGAGACGGGTGCCAGTCACTAACCACTAGGCACTGTGCCCATCTTGTTCTCCATTTGCTCTTACAAAGTTACTTACAGGAGTGCTCTGAACACCAAATGCTAATTGGCAGGGGATGGCATCAATTAAAAAGCTAATTAATTATAGCTGGAGATTTAAAGAATACATCATACAGTTGAGATTTCTTAGACACTCATCAGGGTTTCCTCAATGAGAAGATGTAATGGCAGACCAGTGGATTGAGTGGATGAGGCTTAACAGTCTGAAATGAATTTTCCTGGTAATTTCCTCTTCTTTCCTCATCCTTTTTCCAGGTTTTAGGAATAAAAGGGGTAAACATATCCTGGAAAGATGGTAGAACCTGCTAATTGGGCAAAGAGGCACCATTTAGAGTGCAATCCTAAACAGGAGTTAGGCCGGCATAAGCTATCAAAGTTTGGCCATTACAAGGGCCACCATAAAACGTGTTTGGACTTGGAGTCAGGGAAGATGGAGCACGTCTGTGTGCTGGCCTCTCTGACTCTGAGAGTGGTCCAAACATACTTTATGGTGGCCTTTGTGCTGGCCAAACTTTGCTGGCTTAGTTTATGCCGGCCTAACTCAGTTTAGGATTGTGCCCTTAAAGTCATGTCGCCGTTAGCCCCTGCTGGACATGGATGGAGAACAACTATCCATCTTCACCCCAGCATGGCATCATTTCCAGTGACTGTTGCTGGTGTCTCTTCTCCATCTCTTTTTAGGCATTCTGCCCTTTGGGACATTTGTCGATTTATGGAAATATTCATTAACAATAACATGGCTGTGTTGAGATTAAGAAACAGCTTTCACAGGTTACAAAGGATAAGTTTCATCAGGCAAAAATGGACAAAGCAAATGTTGGTGAAGAAGCGTAACGGCTGAGACTGTGAGCTGGGAGATCCCCAGTTCATCTCTGAGTGGGTCTCATAAACTGAGTGGGTTGGATCCCTACTAGTACATTCATAAACCGAAGGTGTTTTTTGTGAGTGTCCCCTTCCTTTTGCTACTCCCGGAAGCAAGATCCTTGAATGCTGGGGACTCTGAGGAGCAAATGGGGGCATTGGTGTGCCTACCATTTGTTTTTTTTGGGGGGGGGGAATGCCCCCAGTGCTGCAAAGGTGGAGCAGGGAGGACGGTACAGAAGCAGATCACTTCTTGCAGAGGCGAGCAGCACGAGTGGGTTTGGGCCGCCCACCCCCTGCATCCGTACAGCTCCAAATGGAGCATTTGTGGACGCAGGGGGCATGGCAGGGGTGGTGCAAGGGGTGAGGAGGTGGTGGTGTGGACAGCTGTGGTCGATCTGCAGACCTGGCCCTGGGGTGTAGAATCAACCAGGTCCACAACTGGATGGGGGGCACAGAGGGCATTGATGAAAATTGTGCCCCCCTTGTGGTAACATAATTTTTTCAGTACATGAAGTACTAGTTGGTATTCAGCTCCTGTAAAGCTTTAGGCAAGCTACTGACTCTCAGACTGCATACCCTTACACCTTGCAGTAGGAGGATAAAGTACTCTCCCACTGCTTGCTTGCTGGTGGGGAAAAAGAGGTGAGAACACATTCAACCTCTTTTGTGGCAACTGATCAGCTTCTGGATCCCATTCAAGGAACTGGTGCTTCCCAATAAAATCCTTCATGGCCTGGGATCCATCATGTATCTAAGAGATGGTCGCTTTAACATTTATTTCAACTTTTATAAACTGCCTCTCCTCCAAGGAGCTTAGTACAATGTACCTTGGGGGTGGCCAACTTGCAGCATGCCATGTGCCACTTTTCATGTACAGAATCTTGAACTTGCCACTTCACGTTATTTTAGCCCTCTTCAGAACTGCTTGGGTGGTTTCACCGGCCCATGTGATCTGCTGAGCCTCCATTCCATTATCTTTGCCCTGTCCCAGATCCTGTAGCTCCCTTTTTGGGCTTCGCGCTGGCAGAAGCACTGTGAATTACTGGCCGTGTGCAGCTGTGACAGGCAACTTTGTGCTTGCCACTTAAGAAGTGACCTAGTGCCATTAGTGGCATACGTGCCATGGGTTGGCCACTCCTGTATATGGTTCCTCTCCTTCCTCTTATCTTCATGACAACTGTGTGAGGCTGGCTACGCAGAGCCAGGAGCTGAAACTCCTAACTGGGCAAAGAGGTGTGTTTTTTTTTTAAAGTGGTGTTCCTCTTATATTGAGCAGCTGTTCCGATTCACCCCAGCACAGTATATTTTCCAATGGCTGTTGCTGATGTTCCTTCTGCATCTTTTCAAATGGTGAGCTCTTTTGGGACAGGTAACCATTTGTTTAGCTATGTGAACTACTTTGTGAGCTTTGTTGAAAAGCGGTGTATACATATTCTTTAAAATACTCAGGGTCTTCCTGATCCAAATCTGAAACTCTAACCCCTACACCACACTGGCTGCAAATCATATTACCAGGCAGAAGATTTAGCCGAGAGGGTTAATGCCTCCGTTTGCCCGAAGATAACAACTGAAGATCTCAAGGTCGTGAGCTCGAGACTCCCGGAAGTCTGTGTGAGCGGCAGACCTTGCAAACTGCAGCTGATTAAAAGCTGAGTTCCAGCTGCCTCGTGGGAGGAGGAGTGTGCTGAACTCAGCTGCGTCTCTGGTGAGAGCAGGGAAGCCTCATCAGCCAGCAGAAGACAGACGGGTGGCTAAAGAAAGAAGGCTAAATCCAGAAAGAAAGATCTGTTTGAGTGTGGTTCTTGAAAGATAGAACATTCTGTAAATTGTAAAAACCTTCGGGTTTGTGACAAGTCTGCCTATGTAAACCGCCTTGAGTTGTAATCATTAGAGAAATCTAGTGACCTTTAGAAAGGCGGTATATAAATACATGTATTATTATTATTATTATTATTATTATTATTATTATTATTATTATTA
>JAJKFI010000035.1:5052157-5087167 GCA_029204185.1 Lerista edwardsae | reverse complement strand
TGTGTGTGTGTGTGTGTGTGTGTGTGTGTGTGTGTGTGTGTGTGTGAGTGAGAGAGAGAGAGAGAGAAGCATCAAATTTCTCTGCTGGTGACTTTGTACCACATTGTGAAATCTAATACTGTAGTAACTTTCTTTCAAGAACAAGAGCAGCAAAAAAAAAAAAAAATTGATGCTGTGTTTTCAACAAACAATTCAAATTGATTTGCTCTGATTTGCTTCGCAATGCATCTTCTGGTTTTGCATGCAATGCATATTACTCGTTTTGGCCATGCAGCAGATGAGCAGATGAAAACTACCGTCAGTTGGGCACCCCAATCCTAAACTGCACTGGCCTAGTCAAGCCACATCATCTGTGCTGCATCCAATGCAGTTTAGGAGCCAGTCGGAGGTCTCCCTGGGGCAAGGGGATATATTTCCCCTTATATATTTCTTGGTGCAAAAAAAGGAAGCCCAATGTAATGTGAGGTCGGATGGGAGTGGGGTTAAGATATGGCATGCGCTACCGCCACCAATCCCATCCCCCTCCTAGGGCCAAATCCTCTTATCTCTCCTCTACTCAGCACAAACCTACCTATGCTAGTTGATGCAGGGATGGGATCTGGCACTTTCAGGCCTGTGCCGGCCTTTGCACTGGCCCAGGCAGTTCCTGAGTAGACACAAACAGTAAAAGTAGGCACATTCACTACACTCTGAGGCAGTACAGGGACAGCCAAGCTGGCTCAATGCCATTTTAGGATTGTGCCGTTCAACTCATATGACTTGCTTAGGAATGTATTTAATACAGTTTTTCATATCTGTCATATTGAGTATGTATTAAATAGGTTTTGCAGAAGTGTTTGTCATGCCTTGACTGTTTTTCTGTTTTGTACTGAAACTGATATACTGACTGTGGCTGCAGCTACTGACACTATACCAACTATGTCACCTACCCAGTACACTTTTAAAGCTATTATAGTTTATAAAAATATGCCCATATTCATCAAGGAGCAAGTGAAATGAGACATTGGAGATTTGCTATTTGGATTGAGACTGTGGCACTAGGGGAGGGCGAGTCAATCCTTCAAACCATTTTCCTGATTTAAATCCCATCCCCAAACAGCTATTTGCTCCATTACAGAAAATATACTCTTAAAAGCAGCTGGAGGGATGATGGGTCCGACCATAAGTATATCTACTTCCTGTTTCTACTGTGAATGGCCATTATGCTTACATTGCATACACTTAAGCTTTTCTTAATTGTCACAGTCAGCCCAATCCTAAACTGCCCGGCCCTTTAGAAGAAGTGATGTCAAAATGTTTGTTCCTCTTCCCCCAAGTAAAGGCACTGGTCCAGCAATGGGTCGCCTCAAGTCTTTGCTGGCTATTTTGCTGGCACAGACTTAAGAACCTCTCTGTGTTGGGCCACGTGACCTGACACAGAGGTTAGGATTCAGCAGTGGAGGCCAACACTGACTGCCCAGACTTGGTCCGTGCTTCACCCAGTTCCACCCTCCCCTACCCTGAATTAGTACACCACTGGCAGTGGTAAAACTTACTGCTGAGCAGCATGGCATCAGATCCCCCTTGGCACCTAGGCTCAGAGCCTATTTGCACAGGCCCAACGCTGGCGGTAAGCCCTTATTGCTGGTGCTAAAAATGCCTGCTCGCACTTTTGCAACACCGGTGCTGGCGGTAAAGGCTTATTACCAGTGCTAGGCTGCATAGGATTGGGCGCTGTATCTTTTGCATTTTTCCTTTATGTTAGTCTGCTGTGGTGGGCATTTATTATAATTACTTTTTCTTGAAGATTCTGTATGAATTTGTATAGCTGAGTGTTTTTGTTCCAAAAATCTCTGAAATTCTTACAGCCCTATTCATATCTTTTACATGATACTCTTCTCTAAATAGATTATATATACTAAGGAATTTTTGCAAGGTTCCAGAATTTAACGAAGCATACTCTCACTCTTGACAGATCTGCTAACTTCCAGTGTTTTACTCTTGTCAATCTTGCCGCCACCACAGCATGTGAAAGATAAAGTCTCTGTTTCTTGAGGGATCTTTCTTCTTATTTTTATTAACAGAAACATTTCTAGGTTCAGAATCAAATTTACCTTCAATCTTTTGTTAATAAATTGCAAGATTTGAGACTGTGCAAGATTTAGTTTTGCACAGAACCATCAGCAGTGAACAAAGTCACCTCTTATTGGGGATCATATAAGGAGAAGGCATGCAGTCTGAGGGGAGAAGTGTCTAGTGGTTAGCATGCACACACCCCTTCTAATTTTTTCTTTTTTACAGAATCAATAGCTGAATGGAGAAGAAACTGGGAGTTCTGTTGCCTGTATCATCATAGGCTAAGGAGACCAGGCAGAGGGGGGAGGCAATCAGGGGAACCCTCCCAGGAGCGCACAAAACTCCAGGGTTCTTATTTAAGATCAGCATCTGAGATGTGACCACCCGCCAAATTACCCATGAACTAGACATGAACTAGACAGGCAAGAAGTCAAACAGAATTGGTTTATTAAATCAAAGCACAGCAGAATTAAATAAATGGGGGGGAAAAGCGGGGTTAGATAAAAATACAAGAATGCTGATTGAAAATGCTTCAATTTGGCTTGGGAGACACAAAGAAAAGCTTGATTAAATTAGATACAATAACTAGTACCATCCAACAGATGAAGTTGGGAGGCTACTCAAGTGCAAAGCACACAAAAACCCCAACATGTAGCAAAATGCTAAGGCTTGTAGGCAGTTTAAAGGGAAAGCAAATGAACTAAAAAAAATCAGTTACCTGACACATCTAACTAGTATTACAGGTCCTATCACTAGCTATTACATTTTCCCAGGAATCCTGGTCTCTGCACTTACTGGAGAGTACATGGGTGTGCTTTCTGTGAGCCAACCCCAGGTATCACTGCAGACCCAGCAGAAACATACAGAAGCATAACTGTGCTTGAACTTGGGTTATTTAAGTTTGATGTCATCAAATTATCTGATTGGAAGAATGAAACCCATCTTGTCTCTCCAGCTCATCCCTTTACCAGATACATAGGTTTGGTTGCCTATCAGTAAGCACACACCAATCCCAGTAGGAGGGTATCCACTGGCTTAGCTGCCACTGTTTCTACAGTGTAGAAATGGTACCACATGGTACCAGGCGGCAGCTACACCAGGGGCAACAACGTGGCTGGGAGCGAGGCCAGCTGGCCTCATTGTAAGTGGCGCACTACAGCTACACCACTGACTGCGGGGACGCAAGAAGTAGGAACTGCCTGCCACCTCTGCAGCAGTTAGTCTCTGGAGTTGATGCCCAGTTCCTTGGAAGTAGATGGCAGAGCTTCGAGGCATTGCATAACCCAAAGTAACTGCAGTGACATAATCATGCGACCACAGTTACTTTCGGGATGGGCCGTTTGGCCGTGGATGGGGGTGGCACAGAGCTGCGCTATGCCACTAAGGGTATTTGTTCCAGAGAGGAGAAAAAATCCACAAAGCATGGCCCAGTTTGTCATGGTGTCCTGAATGCTCTGAGGGAGAGGCAGTGGTGGTTAAGTCCATCTTTTTTTAGTGTCTTTGTGCACCATAACTGCCTTTCTGGATTTACAATCAAAATTGCAATTTAAGTGTGTCAGGGCATAACTCATACTACACTATCTCCTTGGTGTTTCATTAATAGCAATAAGCTTTGTTATGTACACTTATCAGATGAGAAAAGTGAACTATATTTTTGTAGGGAGAGACTAGCTTCACAAACTGAAACAAGTGTGAGATGTATATGAAGTGTTAGCATTTTAGGTTTTGTTTTCAACATTTTTGTGTGTGCGTGTAGTGAATTTGAAGTATCCAGATGGTCCTCAGGACAATGATTGAGAGGAAGGGGGAAAGATATTGTGTGGAGAGAAGGGAAGATGAATTTACTACAGGGGCACGGGGTTGTAAACACAGAATGGGGAATAAGAGGTGTACATCTGTGGTGATACAGAAATTTGAAATATGTGAAGTCGTTTCAAGGAATGCATGCATAGAAAGTGCAATGGGGGAAGTTTACAGTTCGTATTGGCCAATGTGGCAACAGACAAGCTCCAAAGCTTGGAAGGGCACCACCTGCCTGCACTGCACTTATCAGCAGTGTCTGCTGAATCAGGAAGAAAACAACATCACAAATGAGAAGCAGGCCTCATTCTGCCATAGCCGGGCTCACATCCCATCCTTCCTCCTTGCAGGGCCGGATTTAGTTATTGTGGGGCCTGTAGCATGAAGTGGCTCTAAGTTTTAAAAATAAGCTGCCTCCTGCCACCTAACCACCACTTGCTACACCCCTCCCTCTCCTCCCCTGCCCCTCTGCTAGTCCAGGCAGAACTTACTTGCTCTGGTGTGTCCTGGTCAGGCCCCAGCATGCCCGCACAGGCCTTTCCTGCTGGCACCTTCCTTTGTCACAACATGCTTTCCGGCTTGTTTGTGACAGCCCGTGACAGCAGAGCATGTGCTCTGCCAGCACTCATTTTGCCTGCAGTAACCTTTGAACTAAATTATTTGTTCGTATCATGTTACGATGTCTAATGATTACGCAGCATGCAGCTCTCCCGACATGTAAACAAGAGAGCTGCCAGATCATGAGGGGCTGGTTTCACCAGTGGCAGGTTGCAAGCATTTGGTGTGGGGCCCTCAAAAATGCAGGGCCTGTAGCATATGCTACTTTGGCTACTAGGTTAATCCGGCACTGCCTCCTTGCCCGATTTGACACAAACTTTGCAGCTTGATCCTATTCTGTCACCTATATCCGTCTGAGTTGGCCATTTAATGCAATGGGGAGAAAGAAGTGGGTAGGGACTGAACAGTGAAAACATTCACTTGTGTTCATCACTTTGGGGAGGGGCAAGAAAGTTCTAGAAAACAAATATGCTCTCCTTGCTTCCATGAGGACTACAAAGCTCGCGCTCGCGCTCGCGCTCTCTCTCAGAAATTGACAGGACGTTAATGTGTTTGGTCTTTTAATTGCTGAGGAGCGAGGAGAAAGCACACAGCAGCAATCCTGCTGACGATGGAGTAGCGTCGCCTAAGAGGGAAAAAGGCGGGAATTGAGGTGTGTGCGCGTGAGGCGAGGAGGGGGAAGGGACGGGCTGGGGAATTAGAACCTTATTTGTAGCAGCCGAGTTTGCTGCTTTTAATTCGTTGATAAACCTATTACATAAGGAGCGGCGGGGGAGACTCCAAGCGACAGCCGCCGCTGCTTCCTCCAGAGGGAGAGAAAGCTGCCTGCAGGCAACGACATTGTGTTGCATGCGGGGAGGGGGAGGGGTGATGTTAGTGCAGGCGCCGGGCTTGACTCAGCAGTCGCCGCGCGCGCGCGGCCCCTTTAACCGACGAGCTCCCCCAGGCGTGCCAAGTGTGAGCGGCGGCGGCTCTTCCTCCCCCTCCCCTCAGCCCCGCTCCGTTGCAGTGACAGGCAGCCCCCTCCCCTCCGCCGGCCTTCCAATCCGCGCCCGCCCCCTGCCAGCCAGCCCGTCTCGGGGAGGGAGCTGAGCGCGCGCGCGCGCGCCTGTGCTGCACCCAGCAATTTTGCAGCCAGCCCGGAGAGAGGCAGACAGGCACAGGCGAGAGCTGCTGCTGTTATCGCAAAGCGTGCTCCCCCCGCACCACCACCCATCTCTCTCTTTTTTTTCTTCCCCTCCCCCCCGCTGACAGCACACCATTTAAAAGGGAGGGGAAAGATATTTACAAAAATCAGAAAAGGCAAGCAGTAGGGGGCAAAACAATGGAGGTGCCTCGCTTGGATCACCATATGAGCAGCCCGACCAGTCCCTGCGAGGATGTCATCAAGAACCTCAGCTTGGAGGCGATTCAGCTCTGCGATAGGGATGGTGAGTTGAAAGCTCTGGTACTGGGGCTTAATTATAGGGAAGGGGGCTTAAGCCTAGCTGCACGCAAAATGCTTCCTACTGCTACCACCGCCCCCTCCCAGGACTGCTAATACAGAATTAATCTCCCCCCTGGCGTATGGCTCGTTTTTGCCACCCCATCTAACCCTTTGCCCCCTCCCCGTGCGCTGTTTTAGGTGTAAATGCCCCCTCCTTTTGTGCTTGAGAACAAAAGAACAAAAAAGGGGGAGAGGTTCACACCTTGTGGAGGAAAGCCTCCTCCCCTCCTTGGAAAGAGGGGGATAAAAGCGGGGTTATGCTTTGCACGGTGTCTAGATGATTGGGAAGGAGGGGCAGCTACCTTTATGTTAACGCGAATGTATTTGGCTCCAAGCACGGGAGTAGGCATGAATGTACGCACATATCGGGAGTCTGATTGTAGCTACTGCGAGCCGATGAGGATGATCACTTCTTGCGAAGCCATGATCTGGAACTGCTGGCACAATCCCCTTTGTGGCGCCTTGAATTGGGGGGTGGGGTGGGGTGGGGTGGGGGGAAGAAGAAGAAAGTGATTTCTGGGTGGTGACATGGAAAGAAACGTCTCTTAGATTTTTTTTTCCCTCATGCAAAAACTTGTTGCCAATTCACATTATCCATTTTTGTAAATAATGAAATACAATCTAGATTAATAACATCTTAAAATGGGGTGTGTATGATAATGGTAAATGCGGGGGGGGGGAGAAACCAGGTTTGGGGTGGTGGTCGGGGGTTGAAAAGAGACAGTAAGGAAGGGTTTGCATGTTTCAGCACCATGGATAGTTACAGCTTCTCATCAGGGCTGAGATTCAAAAATTGCCCACCATCTGCACTGAAATTTACTTGGTACAGTCTGATATAATGCAGAATTTAGAACTGATGCAAGACATCTTGTGTGCTAATATTAAACCCTTTGTTCTACACACACTTACAAATGTTGATGCTCGGGGGGGGGAAAGGGAGTGGGAATAGAAAGAAGCTTGAAGAAGCAGCAACTAGGGAAGGTGGTACAATATTAGCTTGTTAAGATTCTAAGTGGAATAGTTAAAACCGT
This sequence comes from Lerista edwardsae, assembly GCA_029204185.1. Taxonomy (NCBI): domain Eukaryota; kingdom Metazoa; phylum Chordata; class Lepidosauria; order Squamata; family Scincidae; genus Lerista; species Lerista edwardsae. The sequence goes on along the minus strand of JAJKFI010000035.1, from coordinate 5,080,237 downwards.
CTCACAGATGAAGTTTAGTTGTTTGAGCTGCAAAAACCCAGACATTTGTAAGGGGGTACTGAAGATCTTGGAACCACCAATTTACATAGTGATGCATCAATACTGAAGGCCAGCAATTATAATTATGTTTAATATTAATTTGTACAATGGTGTCTGATTTCAAAAAGGAAGCACTATGCTAAAAATAGTGCCAGAAGAACTTATTTATAAACGCAGTGCCTTAAGGAATTAACTTACAGAACACAATTTCATTCACTTATGTATCTTCTTGTAGTAGCTCAAGCAATTTAAATTATTTTAATTAGTATTCCATAGTTAAAATAGTAAAAGCTGATGTGCATTTGGCTTAACGGACTCTCTAACATGATTTTAGTACTCTTCTGAACATCTGGTGGTTTCATGGTAAATTTCTTTTTCTCTATGTCCATATTGTGGATCATACAGCTTCAGCCCACAAACAAGTTACTCCTGAGTAGCCCCTGCAGTGCCAATAGGAGTTTTGTAAAGTTGCTTCTGAACCGTAGGTCAAGCAATGTCACAAAATTAATGTCTTTAATATGTTGCATAGCAAGCTTGTGAAAATAGGAAGATTTAACCATTCCACAGTTGCATATTTGTCGCATTTTGATTTTAGCATTCTCAGGAGCATGACTTAATAAATGCAGTAGATGTTTTAGTTATTCACTTGAGTGGTCACAATTCTCATATATATTTTGTGAGGAAACATGGCTTTATATTCAATTCAAGAAATATTGTATGTGTAACAGACAATGATGCCAACATATGTGAGGGAAGATACTCAGTAGAAAGACGTGGCAGTGGCAAAGACATTACATGACTTTTCGGGCAATAAATGAAGTTGCATATTCTCAGAATTTCTAAAATATAAATGAGCATATTAATATGATTTCTTTCATTGATACAATCAATTTTTGGAAATAAATGTGGAAAACAAGTTATGATTCCCCCCCCCTTCTCAGGCAAAATGTAGTGAAGCTTGTTATGTTAATTATGGTAGGCTGCTAATTGACTCAGCAAGGTGTAATTAATTGTTCTATATAACTGAAGCATGATCTCATGAAGTCCAAGTAGGTTTCCCTTCCAGTGGTGTTTCCCTCGTACGTTTTTTTAAAAATACTGACTCAAATAGATGTTGTGCTATGTGTGTGCACATGTGTGCATGTATGTTTGCACAGGTTGGGGAAAGCTAACTTTCTTGTTGACTTCATGTTGCTTGCAAATTCCAGCCTATATTGCACTTCTGTGGCTCTGAGTCTGAGAGAGCTCCCTGGTCCAAGGCTCCTTTAACTCCAGTGTGTTGGCTGTGGAGCGTTCACACTGAGTTGGCATTTCAAATGTCAATAGGTACACATTTGAGAAAAGTAAATGTATGTGTGCACTGAAAATTACCAGTTGTGTGCAAAACTTGCTGTGGAATAGTACTTGAAACGTACTTTGTTTCCAACAGGTGGCACTTAAGAATACTTAAATGCTAAGGCACAAGAGGGGAAAATATACCCAACTTTTGAATACAGCAACATATAATTAGCTGCCTGTCATTGATGTAGTGTTAAAAAGTATTTTGCTTTTGAAGCATGATGCTTCAGAAGCAATCTGTCAAGCAGTCCTGCAGCACAATGTGCATTTCAGTAGTACATGCATACAGCTTCTGCAAAAAAAAACCAAAAAAAAAAAACCCTTGAAATGAATGGATGTTGCATAGCAGCAGTTCTAAAAGGAGAAATTGAGTATGATTTGTCCAACTATCAGTTCTTTCAAGTTGCTGGTTGAAAGAGTTGTTTCACTCTTCCCCCCCCCCCCGACTAGACTACAATTTTATTTCATAGCTGCCGTCTTTCAAATAGCCAAGCCTGGGTAAGCATTGAAATCAGTTGAGCATGGTACAGCCCATAGTAACTTGTTTTTTTTTATTTTAGAACCCCACAAATCAAGGCATTATTCATTTGGAGTCAAATACAGCTTTCTTTTGACTTGTACAAGGTAAATCTAATTAGGTTGCAATCCTATACACACTTTCCCGGGAGCAGATCTCAGTGAACACAGTGGGTCTTACTTCTGAGTAGACATACATAGGATTGTGCTGTTGGTTACAAAAAACCAGTAGACAATATACAAGTGTGAAAAAGGTATTTGAATACCCAGAATATTTTAAATATTTGGGTATCATCCCACCTAGTCCTTTCGCTGTGGAAGCTCCCTCTGTGAAGGAATGTGTTACTTACACAAGTGCCATGTGGCACTCCATTTGATACCTTCAAGTTGACATGGAGCCATTTATTAGCACTAACTTTGAATTCACCTAATGGTAGCATCATCTAGCTCACATTTTACAATTTTATCTACAAGAATGTCATGGGAGACTTTGCCAAATGCTTTGCTGAAAGGTAGGTTCATTTTGTCCATGGCATTCCTTGGTCTTGGACTAGTCATTGCATCAAAGAGGAAGATGCAATTCCTCTGCCATAATGTGCTCTTGACAAACCCATGCTGGCATCTAGAAATTGCCCCATTGTTTTCCAAGTACTCACAGACATTCTGCTTAATCATCTGTTCAGGGATCTTTCTGGATATTGGCATCAGGTCCTCTTTTTTAAAAGATGGGGACATTTGCTTGTCTTCAACCCTTTGGCACCTCACCCATTCTGCAGGAGTTCTCAAAGATTACAGAAAGCAGCTTGGTGATCACATCTGCTAGCTCCTTTAGTCCCTGGGCTATACAAGTCCTGAGGACTTAAAAGATATTTTCAACTAGGTTTTAAAAAATATCTCTTTTCCTATCCTTAGTCACGATGCCCCCAGTTCTTCATTAGTGTAACTGATTGGTTGGGCCATTCTTACTGCAAAGGTCTGCAAAGTAAGAACTAAATAAAAATACTCTGAAGGCTCAAATTTGTACCATCTTTAGAGCCCTGTTTTCTACTGCTGTCAAGATTCCATGCATTTTAATCTTTTCTCTAAATTCATAATAGGCAATATTCTCTCACTGCAAATGTATCTCAGAAGGGATTGTTCTCAACCAGTTGCTGTCCAACCAGTGAGGGAGGGAGCAAGTGCCCCGGGTGCAATGCTGCTGGAGGAGGGAGAAGGGCGGCAACAAGATTGCCTCTCTTGGGGAGGCAAGCGGTATTTGGCTTGCCCATTCTCCCTTGTCTATATGGCTCCAAAATGGAGCCTGGCATGGCGTGTGGGTGATGTGGCGCATGGGAGCGGGGAACCAGCAGTCCCTGGGCATCCATTGGCTGTGTCTGCAACTGGTCTCAACTAAACTTTTCCTACCAGATATTTTTTGAATATCTCTTGGCCCAATCCTATCATTTCCCCCCCTTTGCCAGAGCAGCTGCACCTAAAAGATGTGCCCTATATTGGGGGGGGGCAGAGCAGTAGCCTTCAAAAGGGGAAGAGGATTTAAATCTGCCTTTCCCTCCTTAAGCTTCCTTCTCACAATGAGTCTCTTTGGACCTGTGTGAGCTCTTTAGAGAAAGGGTGGTGAGGCTGTGGAAATGGAAGATAGGATTGGCACATATCATCCCTGGATCTGCCACTTTCACCTGCACTATTTCATCAGTTGTTTTTCGGGGGGCGGGGGAGCAGTGAGTATGCAGCTAAATGTAAGCTAGTTAACTATACCTAAAGCAAGTAGTACCTGTATGGACACGAGAATTCCACTTAGCGTGGATAATGGCCATTGATGGAAAATCCTCCTTGAATGTGTCTAATTTGCTTTTAATGCCACTTAAGCCAGTGGCTATCACCACATCTTGCGTAATGAATTCTAAGAATTAAATATATGTTACAAAAACGTGGTCTAATCAAAAGCTGTATTGATGTTGTTACTACTACTAGACAGGTACGGGAGTTTTCAAATAACAAGCCCTGGGTTAACAAGGAGGTGCGTCTTTTATTAAGGGCTAGGAATGCTGCTTTCCATTCTGGCAATATGATACAGTATCGAGAGGCTAGAGCTAAACTGAAAAGGGGCATTAAGGATGCCAAAGCTGTATATAAACGAAGGATTGAACAACTTTTTGAGAGCTCGGACTCCCGTCAGGTATGGCAAGGTTTGCGACAAATTACGGGACAGAGTAACAAGAACAGCTTGACTTGCTGCAGTGATTCCTTGGCAGAGCAACTAAATCAATTCTTCGGCCGCTTTGAGGCGGGAACAGGAACAACTATCGCCCCGGCATCTGAAATTGAGAGAACATCAATGTCTAACACTGACATACAACCTCTCCTACTGCAAATTTCTGATGTGAGGCAGGTTTTCCAGAAGGTTAATATTCGTAAAGCAGCTGGACCAGATGGAATTATGGGACGAGTTGTTAGGGACTGTGCTGCAGAGTTGGCTGGAGTATTTATGGATATATTCAACCTATCTTTGCTGCTGTGTTCTGTCCCAACGTGTTTGAAAACATCTATCATAGTACCAGTCCCTAAGCAGTCCGTAGTGGCATCTCTTAACGATTATAGACCTGTGGCCTTAACACCTGTCATCATGAAATGTTTTGAGAGACTGGTGTTGAATTATGTTAAGGCTAGTCTACCACCCACTTTGGACTCATATCAATTTGCCTATAGGAGCAACAGATCTACGGATGATGCTGTGTCTATTGTTGTTCACATGGTATTGCGACATTTGGAACAACAAGGTACTTATGCAAGGCTGTTATTTGTGGACTACAGTTCGGCTTTTAATACGATATTACCTAGTAGGCTGTTTCTCAAGATGCGCAGTCTGGGCATACATCAGAAGATCTGCCTGTGGTTAAAGGATTTTCTGACAAACAGGCCACAGTCAGTAAGGATGGGATCCCATTACTCTTCTACTCTAATATTAAGCACAGGAGCCCCTCAAGGCTGTGTGCTAAGCCCCTTCCTTTATTCCCTGTACACATATGACTGCACGCCACTGTATAGCACCAATGCTATTATTAAATTTGCTGACGATACGACAGTAGTGGGGCTCATCAATGAGAACGATGAGACTGCGTACAGAAAGGAAGTTCAGGGGCTGATACTGTGGTGTAAAGAAAACCATCTTACACTTAATGCCAAAAAAACTAAAGAGCTTATCATTGATTTTAGGAGGAAGAGAGATGCGCATTTGCCTTTGCTCATAAATGGTGAGGAGGTGGAAAGGGTTGGCAGTTTCAAATTTCTGGGTACCTACATTTCATCGGACCTCACATGGACATTAAATACCGATATGCTAGTGAAGAAGGCGCAGAAGAGGCTGTACTTCCTAAGGGTGCTTGGGAGGATGAACCTTTCTCAGCGTCTGCTTCTGGCTTACTACCGTAGCACCATTGAGAGTGTCCTTACATACAACATTTTAGTATGGTATGGGAGCAGCTCTGTAGGGGATAAAAAGGCACTACAGAGAATTATTAAAGTGGCCCAGCATACCATCGGGCTCCAGCTACCCACCCTTGAAGATATTTTCGCCACCCGCTGTTTAAGGAAAGCACATAATATCCTTAGAGACTTTTCCCATCCAGCTTACAACTTTTTTGAATTGTTGCCTTCTGGCAGAAGGTATAGGACTATTAAAACTCGGACAACACGTTTTAAGAACAGTTTTTACTCTAGAGCCGTAACAGCATTGAACAATGAACTGAAGTACCAGTAGATAGGGGCAGTCGGACTGTATTATTTCCTATTGTGTGGATGTTTATCATTCCCTATTGTGTGGATTTCCTGTTGTGTATTATTTCCTATTGTGTGGATGTTTGTGTTTCAGAGGAGGAATTTTTTGAAGGGGGGCGGGGAGTGTGGGGATTGGGGGGGATTGTTGGGAATTCAATGTGTGTGTTGGTTTGGTCTCCGGGTGTCAACGAATTTCATTGTATTGTGTAATACAATGACAATAAATAATAATAATAATAATAATAATAATCTTCACATTATGTAAACTCTTTTTAAAAGCTGTCATCCAAACCTTTTTCTTCTTGGTCGTTTTCATAATGTATTTCTTTTGACATTGCAGTATATTTCTTTGTATTCCAGGCTTCTATCCTTCATGTCCAGTTGCCCATCCACTACATGTTTTATGGCCATATGTAACACTTGTTGGTCTCTCCCCTGATTTTTTCTTCTTCTTAAAAAGCAGCACTTTTTAAAGAGGCCATTGCTGTTTAATTGGTTCTAATAGTATCCTACTGTTTTATCTAGTTGATTTGAACATTCTTAGTACTTTATTCTTCTGGTGTTTTATGGACTTGCTTTTAATTCACCTCAGAGGCCATGACTCTCTGGGAAGTGGGGTGGAAAGAAATAGTAGTAATGTTATATTTCAGTTCCAAAATCCTATCAACTTTATGCAGAAGCATTCCACATTACTTGCATGCAATCTAGCAATGGATGCCTCTGCACAGCACCCATTCATTTCAGTGGGGTTTCTTTCTTTTGAGTTGGTGCTCAGTAGATTTCATCTTCCATGCATTCCTTGTAAAATTGTAGTGGAGTCTTTCACAGTCAATTTCCTAAAGCCAGTTTTTAATGCCTTTCATTTCTGTAGTGTAGCTTGTCAAAGTTATTTCCCTGAACTTTGAATTGTTTAGCATTCAGGATCTTCTGTCTCCCTGTCTTCTTTTTTCAAAAAAGCCCATTTGTGTGAAATAACCACTCACTTGCAAATACTACATTCCCGTGTAGTATTACTTATAAATTTCACAGTTGTGTGTGCTTCTTCTTCTGGATCATTAATCAAACCTTTAATTATATTGAAAACTATGCCCAGCATCTGCACACCTTACCCCACTTCAGTGTACATCAGCAGTTCTCAAACTTCTTATCACTGTGACCCATATCATTGATTGTGGCTTCTGGGTTGTGCCCCAGAACGCAGAACCGCGAGGCATTCTGGGGGGCAATGTGGCCTACAAATTGGGTTGCGTGCTGGGACTACCAGAAGCTGGAAGACCTTCTGGGACACGGTCTAGTCCAGAATGCCTTGTAGCTTCCAGATCACACTCTGTGAACCATCTTGCAAGACATATTCAACTCTACATGTTAGTGATTCACAGCACAATCCTATGCATGTCTACTCAGAAGTCAGTCCCATTGTGTTCAGTGGGGTTTACTCCCAGGAAAGTGTGCATAGGATTGCAACCTCATTCTGTCAAATAAGATTCTGTAGAAGAAAGAGTGATGACCAATCATGTTACAGAGATGGCCTTTGAAACTTTGGTCAATCACTCAGATTTCAGACGCACACATGATAAACTGTCTTATGATATGGTATTGCTTCTATAAATGGGCAGTTCTATGTGGTCCTGCCCTTTGTTTTATCATCTTTAACCATGTGTTTTAAGCCTGTACAATTTATGATTGATGAAGTTGAAAAAAAATCTCACCAACCTGAGGGTAGCCTACTGTTCATTCAGTATTTAGTTTTTGTGGAGTGCAAAACAGGGGCTACCAGGGTTGTACATGATTGCTGAACTATGTTTTTGATTGGATGGGTCATAAGTAATGTAGGCTTAACCTAACTGCACATCTTCCAACAAGCCTCTCATTTTGGCACTAAAAACAACTAATTGAAAATAAATTCTGTTTAGGTCAATAAAGTTATGAATTTAACCAACCTGTCATACATTTGTCAACTAACTATTATAACTTGAGGTCCACCAATAAAGATGTCTGGCATATGCTCAAGACAGAAACATATACATCTATGATTAATGTTGCTCAATTCCTTTCTTGTCCAATTCACAGTGGAACACATCATTTCGGACCCAACCCAGCCCCCAGTGCATTGGATTTTGTAAGATAATGGTGTTTTTTGTAGATTCTATGTATATATCTGTGGGAAAACGCATATTTAAACAAATACTTTGCATCTCAATTTTTGTACCAGGCGTTTGTGAAATATATGAAAATATTTGTATAGTGAAAAAAAATTTTTTTTGCATTTACTATTCTGAACCACTGCAGTCCCTCAGAGGATCCTGGGATATAAAAATATAAAGCTTCCTATAAAGCCTGCTGAGACATCCTGAATCATAGTACGAACTTGAGATACCTCACTATGAATCTCTGAATTCTTGCCAAAAGGACACAATGCAAAGATGACAGAATAGTTTGTGATTGCTTGTCTTTATTGTCTGGTCCAGTTAAGACTCTCATCGCTCACATGCTGGGATTGACAGGCAACAGGGCATCCAGGTGCACTTTCCAAATCAAGTAGCAGGTAGGGGTTAATTTAGGGGTTCCTAAACTACGGGTTGCAACTTGATTATTGATAGGTTGCTGCCTGCGGCGACCAGGAAGCCAGGAGGCATTATGGTGTATAACGCGCAAGTTGTATCAAGGTCACACCGACAAGTGACCCATGTCATTGGCCGCCTTGCACTGTATTGCGCCCTGGACCGCCCTGTAGCTTCCTAGTTGCGGCAGGCCCACAACCATCTAAAACTTGGGATGCAAATCACTGGTGGGTAATGATCCACAGCTTGGGAATGCATCATATTACGGAGCGCAGCACTCCCCATAATGCTTGGCAGCTGGCGACGAGCCCACAACCCACCATGGATGACAAGATGGGCCATGAAGCCAGAAACCACTGCCCTAGTCTGTCGTTATAGAACAGTTGCTGTTTTAGGGCGCAATCCTATACCTGAGCGCAATCCTATACCTGTGTTGCACCGGCGCTATGTTCTTGCGCCGGTCCAGCGCTGTTGCAAACGTGCCATCAAGCATGTGCTACATATGGTGTGTGTTGGGATCAGACATTCCTGGTCAAAGTTCACGTAGGTGGAAGTGGACTTGTCATACTTATCAAATAGCTATGTTTCACGACTGGCTTTTCTCTGATCTCCTGGATTTGGGGGCTTCCTGGTAATCTGAGACAGAGGCTTTCCCAAATTAATCTGGACTTCCTAGTTTTGTATGGTGACAGCAGGAAGACTACTCAATTCCCAGTAAATCCCATTCTGACTTGCAAAAAGAGTTAAGAAGAAAGCAAGGGAGAAAGTGCCACACTCTAGGCACCCAGTTTTGCTCTTCTTTTTTTCACAAATTGAAAAAAATATATAGATTGAAATTAACATTTTTTTTTACTCTGTGTGAAAAAATATTAAGGGATTTCTTGCAGAACAAAATGGAAATTATGCCTAGTTTGGATGGGATGGAAAAAAAAATCTGTCTAGCTCTGCTTGATTGATCTACATCATCAATTTTCAACCACTGTGCCATGGCAACTTGTGTTCCATAAATGGTCTGCAGCTGTGACATGGAAATTTTTTTGGGGGGGGTACTTTATTAGTAGGGCCATTGGGGATATGAGCCCTGTGCCATCATGCGGAGTGCTTTGTCAAATGTCCAAAAACTGATGGCGTGCCTTGACAACTTTAGTATCTTGTCTGTATGCTGGGAGATGAAAAGGGTTGAAAATTGCTGATCTACATTGTAGATTCTACAGGATTTACTAATTTATGGCTTTGGGTGTAACTTTATAGTTGATAGGTAACTATTAGCTTGAAAGATAGAAATGGATCCACCATTTCCCAAAATGGTCTCCAGCTGACTATCAGCTACTGGGCACAAACAGGATGGCACTGTCTGTAGCATGCCCTCCTTATGATATTTAGCAAACCACTGTTGGCAATACAGTGCTTTGTAAGATGGGCCATTAATTTGATCCAGCATAAAAGTTCTTATGTCATTTTCCTAATGGGGTTGCTCTGAAATTCACTGTTGCGTCTAAGAATATAAGTAAAGCTGTCCCCTGTGCAAAGCACCGAGTCATTACTGATTCATGGAGGTGACGTCACATTGCGATGTTTACTAAGCGGACTTTGTTCTATGGGGTGGTTTGCCATTGCCTTCCCCAGTCATCTTTACTTTAACCCCAGCAAGCTGTATACTCATTTTACCAACCACGGGAGGCTGAGTCCACCTTGAGCCGGCTACCTGAGAACCTGATTTCCGCCAGGATCGAACTCAGATCGTGGGGAGAGTTTATGACTGCAATACTGCAGCCTACCTTGACTGCAGTACTGCACCACATGAGGCCCTTGCCTAGGAATACAGAATTGTATAATTATCCCTTCATTTGGCTCAATTAGATGTCTAATTGTCACAAGACTTTAAATCTTTCAAAATATGAAATTTTGCAACTCCAGTTAAAGTTTGAAAGATGACACCATGTTTTTTTTTTAATGTTAGTTGCTCCAACTAAATATATTTTCTCATTTTTTGTGTGTGACTCATTTTATAGTACCAACCTGGCTTTGGAGAGCCTGACCCTTTTTGTCTGCATCAATGTGCCATCAGTTCCTTGATTTTGCCTGTTAGGAATTTTGCTCATGTATTCTGTCATCTTTTGCAGCTCTTCCCTCTTCACCCTTTTGGTGGCCTAAATCCCTTGGCTCCTGAATGAACAATGAACTGCTGCCAAGCTTGTAGCATGTGTAAAGAAGTATAGCTGCATTAAAAAGAACTGCTTTGAAACCAACTCATTCCTAAGGAAGGTCTAGTGTGAAACCACTGTCCTTAACCTTCACTCTTCCTGTAGGTTTATTGTAAGCATACTTCGATAACCTTGAATCTCTTTATTTCTACGGACTCTGGTTTCTGCCCCCATCCCTTGTTAATAGTCTTGGCTTCTTATGCCCTTTCTGTTCCTTCAAACAATCTCGCAGCTGTTGAGTTTTTTCCTACCTCATTAATTCTCCTTTGCTTTTCATATCTGAAGTAATTTTTCTTCGCCTTTGCTTGTTCATCTTAATTTCTCTGCCCTCTTCCTTGCCATTAATACCTGTGTGCAGATTCCTAAGAAGCATGCTTGAGTTGAGGTTTGTCATACCCGTTTGTCTCAATTCTGTTCTGGGTCAGTCTCCATAGACCAAGGCATCTATTTAAGCAGAGGTAGCAACTGCCGGAAAAAAATGTTCAAAATGATTGGGACCAAAGATGGGTTTACAGGAGAGAGCTGCATATGCAATGCAAGCTATACTTGCTGTTTTCAGTAAGAGTGCAATCCCAACCCTGAATTAGGCCGGCATAGTTAGGCCAGCAAAGTCTGGCCAGCAAAAGGGACACTGTAAAGTGTGTTTGGACTACAGACATGCGCCATCCTCCCTGGCTATTAGAGTGAGCCAAACACGGTTTACGATGGCCCTTGTGCCAGCCCAACTTTGCTGGCCTAACTGTGCCGGCCTAACTCCAGGTTAGGCTTGCACCCTTAACAGTTCCTACTGCGAAAGAGGCAAGCCACTCAGCAAACACACAGTCAGCAGAGCTCTAGCTGTGCATGCCTTTCTCTCCCGTGCATCTAACTACTTTGGATCCTGGCTTGAATCTGTTATTTAGCCACAGCACTGGTTTTTTTTATATCGAAAGGCACTATTGTGGTGGTAGAGTTTGCTTATAGACCAGGAGTCCTAGGTTTAGATCCTTAGCCAGTCATGACCTTTGCTATGTGATCTTGGGCTAGTCACCATCTCCCAGCCTGATATATCTTAAAGGTTGGTTATGAGGATGGTAAAATAGGAGCACCCTGGGGACATTTTCCTTGGAGGATAGGCAAGATACTGGCATGATAAATGAGGTAAATTGGTTTTGAGCAAAGTTGCTCTATCTCAAGTTTGTATTAGATCCGGACAGCTTAGTCTGTGGGCTGCACATATACCTCTTGTTCTATTTTGGGTGCTTGAGGAAGCTTACAGAATGTGTTTTGCCAGTGTCTTCATGATGACCCATGAACACTGTTCTAACTGCTATAACATCACCCATTCTTTCACTTTACAATTATGCACTTTTCAGAACAGTGTTCTACCCTCTGGATCCAACATTGTCTAATGACACCAAGTGGGCAGGGTTTGTTACTGGAAGGAGCTGGCTCTTAATACATTCTCAAGACATGTTTTAAAAAGATGACTAGCATGGTGCTGACTTTGCTATATTAAGGGCCTATGGTTTACTGAAAGCCATGTGTACTGCACTGTATATAGAAGGTCCCTACATTTCAGGTAGCAAGGCTGGGAAAGACTTCTGCCTAAGAACCTGGAGAATAAGTCATGACCAATTGGATCATAGGTCTGACTCACTGGGCTAGCTGTATCTTTGGTTTAACTCAATAGGTGGTGTTATTCTTTTTTTAAAAAAAAGTATGTGAAGACAAAATAAGCATATTGCCACTAAGCTTCTACCATTTATTTACCATGTATTCAATTGATTATTATCCATTGAATACTCTGTTAGGATTATGGTCACTTAATTTTTGTGTGAATTCTTTCCATCACTGACAGTCCAGTCCTACGCATGTCTATTCAGACATGAGTCTAGTTGAGTTCAGTAGGACTTACTTCCAGTAAATGTGTATAGGATTGCAGTCTGAATCGTTTCCTTGTGTAATGATATGCTCTCTTAAATGTGTTTCTAGGAACTGCATTATCTTTCTGTAGACCTCCTTCACGTATTGTACGCAGGATTTTTTTTAATGCCTGCATTTGTAATCAGTCCTAACTTAGCATGCATATTCTTCCTTAGAATTCACACAGTATCTCAATAATCCATATAATAGGCCAGTGGTTTTCAAACGTTTTAGACCGGGACCCACTTTTTGGAATGGCACTCAGGTCAGGACCCACAGGAAGTGATGTCATTAACCTGGATGTGATGACAGGAAGCGACATCATCAAGAAGGAAGTGCTGTCATTGTAACATAATAAAATAACATTTCTGAAAAGCAAATTGGCATTCTTGGACTGCAGCAATCCCTGATGGAAGGCAAGATAAGGCCAAATATGATATAAAGGCACTGAAAATTTTAAAAACCCTCACTTGAAAATTCAAACTGTTAACACTCACAAAAGGAATATAGCAAGAGTAAGGTCTGCAGCTGCCAATATGGATGCTCCCAGCTTTCTGTGACCTACCTGGCATCAAGTCACGACCCACCAAGTGGGTCCAGTGAATAACACTGTAATAGGCTATAACATGCAAGTGTTATAAATAAATGCATACATTTTCCTAGGCAGTGTACTTGTATTAAAAGTACAGAAGACACAGTCCCTGCACAGGCTTAGATTAAACACATCATGTCTGATTGGTTGTGTTTTCTCTTTTAAAACAGCTGAAGTCTACAGTATGATCAGGAGTATAATGTGGATGTTTTGTAACACTTGAGTTCTATGCTTTGTTCCCATTGAAAATATTTTCCCCTATTCTGAGCCAGGAGTGCCATTTGCTGCAATGTGGAGTAAATATGCATTTGGGGGTAGCAGATTTTTGGCAGAAACACAGTGCAAAATTAAAGGGTTCAACATTCTCTACTCATGCATAAAAGTCCCTATCCAGATCCTAAACCATCTCCCGGGTGGCTGCTACTTTGAAACAGAGAAACCAACAAGACAGTGATGCCTCTATTTTGGCCCAAATAGACTCTTAAAAAAGGGGGGATTTTCAGGATGGGGGTGAGGGAATAAGCTAAGTTCTGAGTTTTTTTTTAATTTTAAAATATTTTAACCCACCTTCCCATTTTAAAATAGAGATGCCCAAGGCATCTCAAAGCAAATAAAAACAATTGTAAATCAATCAGCAGACTGATCAGTTAAAAATACCAAACAGACAAATGCAGCATTTGTCTTGATCTGGTGGCTTCTCAGTTCATACTCCATAATATGGCATCAGCTCACAGTTCATAATTTTCCAGGAGTGCTGTGATACATAATTTTAATTCCCTAGATTACATTCATCCTCATAATTTTTCTGTTCGTGATTCGCTGAAGACTGCTTTGATCCCTTTGTTCAGGAGCATTAATAACTGTAATGTCTATAATACATAATCTATAATGCAGTGTGAAAAGTTTCCAGCTGTAAGTTAGAAAAGGGAAAGGACCTTAGCAAACGTTCCCTTCAAAATGTTTGATCCTATGTATTTTGTCAGACTGTGAAACTTTTTTTTTCTTTCAGCATTGTTACAGTGCATTGTGGAGTTTGGTAGCTGAATCCATTTCCACTGAGGTGTTTTTAGCTGAATCATTAATCAGTTTTAGTTTTTATTGTTATCACAAAGTGTTTTTGTCTCTGTTCATGCTCGAATGCAGACGCTATTTTGCATAGATGGTTTTGAAAGCAATAATTGGACTTTCAAAAAAAAAAAAACTGCTGAAGATTTTGGTGAACTTCCACAATCTTACCCAAAGCTTTAGAGAAATAAATGTATTTTGCTAGCATACCCAAACACGACTTGGTACTCTGATTGCTCTGTGTTTTTCTATTTGTTCAGACAAAGGGCATTATTTCATCAGCATTCTCATCTACAGTACAGTGCAATCCAGTGCACGTTTCCTCAGAAGTAAACCCCATTGAGATGAATGAAAATTACTCCAAGGTGATTTAATACTGTATACAGTATTTTAATAATTTAAGATCTTACTCTAAGGGCTCCTGCATTGCAATCCTAAAGTTTGCTGTTCATAACTTTTTTCGATCCTGCATCTGTAGGTGATATAGGATGGGTAGATTTTCAAAAACGTTTAATGCCATCCGCCCTGCTAAGGAATGTACCATGAGGTGGCATTGCCAAGTGGGTCCCAACCCACTCTGAATAACACTGCCCTAGAGTCATCAAAGAAATGTGCATCACCTATGGTGGTAGAGGGGTCGGTGACAAGAAATAGGGCCTTCTCAGTAGTGGCACTAACTTTATGGAATTCTTTCACTCTCAATTAATGAACTGCAGGGCTGGCTCTAGGAGTGGTGGGACCCAATGCAGGGCATTCCCGCAGATCCAAGGAGACCACGCGGCCCAAATTGGGGCCACAAGGCCTGGGGACGAGCCCTTGGATTCTGCCTTGGATTGTTGTGAGGAAAATGGACTGTGGAGGACAATTTGAGGGACCGCCTTCCATATAATCCTACCTATCCTCTTAGGTCATCAGGGGTAGCCCTTCTGACTGTGCCACCATCAGTAGGTGAGGGGGTGTCAGCTAGGAATAGGGCCTTCAGTGGTGGCACCTCATTTATGGAATTCCCTTCAACTAAGGACAGAGCGCTCTCTCTCTCTCTCTCTCTCTCTCTGGAGGCCTTTCAGCAGGGCCTCATAACATTTCTTTTTTGGAAGGTGTTTGAATGAATGGTCGGCTGCTGTTTTTTAATGAAATGGCTTTTAATGTTGGTGATCCTTATGTTTTTGCTATTTTAATGTTTGTTTTTATGTTGATGTTTTGATACTATTTTTGTTTAATTGTTGTAAGCCACCTTGAGTCCCCTTCATTGTGGGGAAAAAGGCAAGGTAAAAATCTTTCAAATAAATATACATGTGGGAGATAACTAGAATGGCATGTGTGTGTATTTGTGCACGTGTATGTGTGATCTTGTGCCCAAACAAGCTAGATGCTGAAATGTATGGTGAAGGGACACTACAATATTCTCCTTTACTAGACTGCTCCTCTGCCAACTTTCTCCTCTTTAGCCAATTCAGAGGGCAGTTCTGCCAATTCAGAGGGCAGTTCTTAAATCCCTTTAGTGACTCTCTCACAATCTCCCAGCGCATTCTGTTAGACTTTAACATCTCCATTATGTGGCTGCATAATGGTGCTGGAGGGGAATGCATGTATCCCTTGTTTGGAAAAAGAATATTAACAATTGTTGTAGTGTAGGATTAGACATTATGGCAATACAAATTCATGGAAGCTAGGTCTATCACTTGCTACTAGTTGTGCTGGGTAAGAATGCCATCCTCATATATGGGGCACTATAGTCTTGATGACAGATTCTGTAGGCAGGGCAGTTATTTCAATGGTATGTGTCTTTTGTATCTTTGCACTAGTGGCTAGCCACTGTTGAGGACAGTCGTGCTGCTGGATTACATGGCATTATGATGCAAACCAGCAAGACTGTGGTGGTGTGCGTGCCTCTTTTTAGAAATAGTCAGGAGTATGTGTACACCAGGCTAAAAACAAATTGAAATTCTGTGCCCAAGTGATTTTAAACTCCCCACTAAGAAAAGCTGATACCAGTGTGGATTTTCTTAGTTTTGGGGGTAATGGAACATGGAGCCCGGCAGGACACACAAACCCTGCTATCAACCCTTGGGAAGCTCATTGGGTCTCATCTCTGACATTTTCAGTCGGCATTGTTTGTGTGCTTTCAATTAGGGGCTATAGTTAAAGCTTTGTAATGAAAATATAAAATGGAAACTTAGATTCTCAGAAAGCTGGATTCTGCATTTTTGTTGTGTCCCAGTGACATATGCACAGCCTCAGAATAGTACATATATTCTCCTAGTACTTTGTTCTTGTAAAACATGCAAAACATCTGGCCATGATGTGCTGACCCACAGCACAATCCTAGAAACTGTGCAGTGTAGCCGCAACAGAGTTGCGTCAACGCTGTGCACTTAGCGCTGCAGGCAGCGCCGGACCTGTTGTGCCACGCTCTTGCGTCGGTCGAAGCCAGCTGGTGTAAGGGAGGCGCCATTTTGGAACAGGGTGGGCGCCCCCCCGTTTCGGGGTGGGCGATGGGCGTGCCGGCCTAGGACAGAGGCAGGTCCAGAATTCAGCCACTCGTATACCTGTTCAGGAGGCTGCGCAGCCCCGGATGTTTTAACATTCTTCAGATATTGTACAGATGTATTCAGCCTTTAATTAGAATGTAGAGCCAAAATAACATTGTACTCAGCTTTTTATAGATGCTATTGTCTTCCACTGGCTGTTCTTTAAAAGAGTGCTAAGCTGAGGCTCTAAAAATTGCACAGATTACACATGGAATCTGCTGCCTGGGTGCTGTTGGGACCTGGATGAAGGCTAACAAACTGAGATTAAGCCCAGGCAAGACAGAAGTTCTCCTGGTTTGGAAGGCCACAATGTGGATACTGGATTATCATCCTGCACTCCCTATTCAGAGCAAGTCCCCAGAGCAAGTCCCCAGCTTTGGGATGCTCCTGGATTTGGAGCTGCTTCTGGATTGCCTGGCTTTGACTAGGGAGGCCTTTTCTAAAAGACTGGTTTCAGTTGGTACACCAGCTGCGACTATACCTGGATTGTTCTGTTCATGGCATTTATGGTGATCAATGCCATGGTAATATTGAGGTTAGACTACTGTAACACACAATATATGGAGCTGCCCTTGAAGACAGTTCGGAAACTGCAATTACTGCAGAATGCAGTGACCTGTGTGATTGCTATAGGTTGGTGGTTCTACTCTGTTGGGCTGCTTGTATGATGGCAGCACTAGCTGCCAGTTAGATTCCAGGCCCAATTCAAGGTGCTGGTTTTGACCATTGAAGCTCTATGCAGCTTGGGGCCAGCTTGTTGAGAGACTGCCTTCTTATGTCTAATCCAGCCTTTTCCAACCACTAGGCCACCACACACCGGTGTGCCACAGGAATTTGGGAGAGTGTCATTTTTAATAGGGCCACTGCGGGATGCAAGCCCCCACTTGCAGCACAGTGTGTCTTGTCAATTGTTAAAAAGCTGATGGTGTGCCTTGACCATTTTAGTGCCTTGCTACTGTGCCATGAAAGAAAAAGGTTGAAAATCAGTGGTCTAATCTGACTCATCCCCTAGAGTCATCAAAGAAAGCCCTCTTAGATGTGTCATCACTTATGGTGGTAGGAGGGGCCTATTTCACAAGAAATAGGGCCTTCTCAGTAGTGACACTAACTTTATGGAGTTCCTTTGCTCTTAATTAATGAACTGCGGGGCCGGCTCTAGGAGTGGTGGGGCCCAATGCAGGGCATTCCCATGCTCCCCCACCTTCCCCGCAGGGTCCCCCCCAACTCACCAAGAAGAGCCTTGGGCAAGGTGCAGCACATGGAAATAGTTGGTGGTGACATGATGACGTCATTGCCAACTGCTTCCAGGCGGCCCATTTGGGGCAGTATGGAGGCTGGGGCAGGTGGGAAGGACCAAGGTGAAGCTGCTCTGCTCATCCTACGAACCTACAACCCTTAGTTATCCTGTCTTCAGCAGCAGGCAATATGCTCTCTGCACTGGTATGGGGCCCCCTAAAGGCTGGGGCCCAATGTTATAGTAGTCATATTGGCTTAAGGTTGGTCACTGATTCCTCCCTAGACTTCCATTGGGGCCGAAAAATGTTTCTCTTCATACTAGTCTTTCATTTTATTATGGTTTTTTAATGCTGATGTACTGTGATTTTTATGGGGATGTTTTCATGCTGATTTGTATCTTGCAGGCCTTGCCCTTTTGTTCTTTTATTAAGAAGTGTCTGTTTGCAATAATGTTATATGCAAGAACAATTCAGTCTTGGATTATAATCCAGCTTTGCCATGGTAAATAATATGAGGCCACAATGAGGGTGTGACCATTCTGCGGATGATCTTAGAAAGAATGATCTCCACTCTTTAAGGTCATGGTTCTTGGTGTGGGATTGTTTTTAGGCGGCTCAGACAATTGGTACACACTTTTTTGTGAATTGGCGTAAGTTATATTTGAGGTATGCATCTCCTTTTTAGTGCTTTAGGTCATGGGGATCAATGGCATATTGTTTTGTCTTTACGATATAAAGCAGGTGGTGGTCTAACCTTATAAAAGGCAGTTTCCTTGTGTTCTCTATGAGTAAGGCCCCCTTTATCCTATTCCACACCAAGAATTTCCTACTATTGCCACAAGATGCCAGTATTTCTTGATAAAATTATGACAAAAGAGATTTTGTATGATGTATATATGGTTGCATTTTTATATCACATTCAATGGCAGACCCAGCCGAGGCTCCACCCCGGCCCAGTGCAAGGGTGGGCCAGTGGGCCAAACGCTGCTCGCCTTTGCGCTATGTCAGGTGGGCGAGCGATCGGCAGCTCCGGCTCCACTGCCGCTCCAGCCCATATGTATCCCCGGACCTCCTGCACGGCACACCACTGATTACATGGTATAAGGTCACTTGATACTCATCTGTTAGAACATCACTTTCCCTTCACTTGATCGTTTTCCACCTTCATTTTCCCCAAAGAATTCATTTTTCAGGTAAACGTCTGTAGATAGTTCTTACTCTTTCACCATTTATTTATTTTTAAAATTACTATTAGGAAGAGAGATGCCGAACCTGCTTGTCCTATTTGTAACAATTGATGATAGGTTTGTGGGGCCAGCCAAATGAAAATAGAGCATTTTTCCAATTAGAAATAATATTGTGGCTGCATCTGCTGATACTATATCACCTCTCTAGTACAATTTTAAAAGCATTTAAAATCACAGAAAAGGAGAACTTGGAATAAGAACTTAGAATAAAAACACACAACACTGCTTTCTGCCTTTCTAATCACAAAATCTGCGAAAAAATAACACAATTTTCAAAGGCTCATGTTTAAGTGATCACCAAATTTAATGAAAACGTTCCTCAAAAAATAATACTTTTGTTCCCCCAAAATAGTAAATGTTCACCAAATTTTAGACCACCTAATAATCTTAAAGTGATAACCACATATTGAGTTCTCGTCATTTTCCTAAAGTATGTGACAGTTAAAAAAATGTTTGTCTCCCCAAAACAGTAAATTTTCATAATATAACCCAAGCCCTAACCCCAACCCTGTGTTTGGGACATATAATTCTGCTAGCTAAATAATAGTATTGTCGCGTAAATGTCATAATATACAGTGCATTTGGTGAACATTTACTAAATTCGGTATAACCATGGTTTGGTTTTGGACCACAGTGCTAGAGGCTCACAGTTCAATTTGGTAAGCGTTTATTTTGTCCCCATTTTCAAACACTCCTAATTATTGTTTGACAAAGTTTTCAAGCCCTAAAGATCTGCAGAATAAAAAAAAATTGGTCACAATTACTTCTAAGACATTGAGCCACTATCACAGCCGGGAAGGCAGCCGGCTCAGCTGCCTTTGAGCCAAGGCAGCTCAACCAGATCAGGAACTGGATTATCTGTCCCCTGCTCAGTTGCTTCTCCTCCCTCACCTATTTCTGTCACTGGCCACAGCACGTCCCTTTCCATTCTCCCATCTCCTTAATGCCTTTTCACCCAAAATATAACACATACCCACAATTTTTGATGGATTTTTCTATGTGTTTCTGCATAAAGAGGATTATGTTCCCTGCCCTAGCATTGTTGTAGTCTGTTTTTCCAGCTGCAAAGGAAAAGGGACGTCTCACCTTGCTATAGTTGGAAGGAGAGCCCTTGAGCTCTATTATTTAACTGTCACTCAAAAAATCCTAGCTAATCTGAAATGCATTGCAAGTGGGTTTTTTCCCCCCTTAGCTTGTTGTAGAAAAATTATCATAATTGCCTGCTCAGTCATGTGCATGTATGTGACACAGATGTTCTCTTGAGCTAAGGTTAGGGCTGTAATCATAAGCACACTTGGGGAATGCAAATTGGTTTAACTGCCAGGGCAAAGAACCATGGGAACTGTAGTTTCTACAACTGGACTGGGGTTACCAACAGAAAATTCTCAACACGAAACTAGTTTCTATGGTTCCTTGGATAATGCCATGACAGTTGAACTAGTTTCTGCTTCACAGTGGAAGCATGCCTTCATTTGAATGGAAGTTCTTTTTTAGTCAATAAACCTTCCTTCCAAATGAATAAGATTGCATTTCCAATAAGGTTATCTTTGTTGTTCTTCAATCAGTTTTCATCCTCAGGGTATTTTTTCTATATCCCTCAAGAAAAAGAGATTCTATGAAAGCAGAGATCCTTGAAGGTAGTACTGTTTTTGTGATGAAGAGTAAATATTCTTTCAAGAAGAACTCAGACTTCTAAATCTTTGGGGATGCGAGTCCCCGTGGTATACTGAGTAGCTGTGTGTTATTTATGGAGCTCACTTGCTGCTTTTGAAAAAGAGTTGGAAAAACATGATTTGTGCAGAAAGTGTTTGCCAGGCATGAAGAACTTGGAACCATCTGACAACCAGTATGCTATGTGCATCTTGGAGAATATCTGCAGTGCAGCTTTTTTGGAGCACCCTTCATTTTGTAACGCTTACAGATCATTTTGCCTTGCTTCACCTGTTCCTTGCGTCACTTCTTCATCTCGCACAGCTCTACCACTACCCCTTTACCTGAATGCCTAGTATAATGGGTAATATAAAACTGATGCTTATCTCCGAGAAATTTGGAAGTAGTATTTTTTTTTAGCCCTGCCTTTAAGCTACATAAAGTAGTTTGCATTTCAAGAGTGCATAGATTGGGTTAGAGTTACCATGTAACCAACGCAGAGTACATCGCAGGTAGGTGCAAAAATGGGGTGACTTTGTAAAGAGCTGAATTGAATGGCTGGCAAGGGGCAGGTGCTATAGCCAAAAAGCACTGGGACGCAGTTCAAGAAGTTCCAGGCTGCAATCCTTTACTTCAATGTTTCTCAAACTGTGGGTCTGGACCCACCTGGTGGGTTGCAACCTCATGTCAGATACTTCACAGAAAGCTAGGAGCAGCCATCTTAGAACCTGCAGATCTTACTCTTGCTGTATTTCTTTTGTGAGTGTTAATAGTTTGAATTTTCCAGTGAGGGCTTTTTAATTTTATTTTTAGATCAGTGCTTTTAGATAATATTATGTCCAAATCTTGCTTTCTATAAGAGATGTTTCATGGTTGTGCAGTTGCTGCAGTCCACAAATGCCAGTTGTTGTCCAGGAGTGTCATTTATGTTGCCGCGACGATACTTGATGTCACTTCTGGCTATGACATCATGTCCAGATTAATGACATCACTTCTGGTTATTCCCAACACAAAAGATTCTAGTCTAAAAGGTTTGAGAACCACTGCTCTGCGTATTTACCCAAGAGCAAGTCTCATTGAACGCAGTAGGATTTAATTCTGAGTAGACATACAAAGGATTGCGCTGTAAGACTCTTTGCATGATCTCCAACCATTCCACAATGAAAGGACCCAGTTTGGATAAATGTACACATTTTATTGCTTTTTGTCACCTTCTCCCAATTAGGTAGCTAATGCCCTTTGGAGCAGATGGCTTGATAGGGCAAAACCTATTACCTCCATCAGCATTGCTTTGTGCCACATCAACATTTTGGTGTCTTCAGATCGGAGAGATTTTCAAGACTGTCTCTGTTCCTGGACCACTGCAGGCATAGCTGTGTGGTTAGGAGAGTGGAAATGTCCTTCAGGGTTGCACACTCTTTCCCCTGTCTTCCCCCTCCTCCCCTGCTTTCTTGCGCATTTCTTCCTTTAATTTTTTTAGAGCTAACCATGGTTAGTGTTCCATCTTTATTAGTTTCACTAGCCATAGTTAGCATCAAATCACAGTTTGCTGTAATGATTGAAAGTTGGTTTACAGACTGTGTTTTGTCATGGTTGATAAAAACCCTGGGTCTGATGGACCTTTATAGTCGAATCAATAATGAAAAAGAGGAGGAGAAACTCATTTGCAGGAGAGAAGGTGTGTTTGTGTGAGCCTTATGTTTTTAGTCTCCTAGCCATGGTTAGAAGATCTGGCAGCATTATCTTGATATCACATTTCTGTTGCTCACACTTTCAAGAAACATTTTTAGAGACTGAGAATATTTCCTCCTGAAATTGGCAGGGTATATCCTTGAATATTAAGCTGTTAGACATTCAGCATATGCTAGAAGAAAACAAGCTGTTGGTTCTGGCTTGCAGCTTCTTGCCATGATATCCCTATTTCACTGCTCAGCAAATAGACTCAGGTATATGTCTTCACCTCTATTTGGTTTTATACCTGTCATGTCTTCCCCCAAAATGCCACCAGAATTGTAATTTGGTGAACATTCTGTGAACTCTTCCTCTGTTAAAAATCCATAGCTCCCTTCATAGAATTGCAGTCCCCAGGGTTCCCTAAATAGAAAGAATAACTAACAGTGTAATCCTATACAAGTTTAGTCAGAAGTCCCACTGTGTTCAGTGGGACTTACTCCCAGGAAAGCACGCATCGGATTGCAGCTGGGCAGTGCAATCCTGAGCTGCGCGGCTGCCACAGGCGCAGCGGTAGCCAAATAGCTACCGTTGCATCCAGCAGCAGCCAGACAGCCACTGGAGGCACCTTGGAGGAAGGCAATGTTTGTAAGGGTGCAGGGCAGACAGTGGTTCTCCTTGCCTCTGTGCCAAAGTTTCCTGATGGTAAGAAGTTTGAAAGATAGTGTTCCCATCCGGGGCCGATATAAACCACAATTAGTGGACTGTGGTGCTAACATTTTATGGATAATGTTCATAACTTGTTTGCATTCTTCTTGAGTGGAATAACTTTCTTCTAGTCAATTTTGCCTGCAGCCCAAGAGCCTTATTCTCTCAGCCCCCTCAGTAGTGCTTCTTTCTAAGCGCTATGAATTTCATGGCTGGGGAAACTAATGGGAAGCTAGAGACGATCCGTATTGGCATTTAAAAACTCTGCAGGTCCATTAGTCACTCATGCTCTTTCAAGCAGAAATCCATCTAGAGAATGACCTTGTCCAACCGTGAGATACTACTATTATGCAAGAAGAGTGATCTGTTCTAGCTTGGGGGTTGATGTTGGGGTTGTTACTCTATCCTAGGTCCCCATCGCTACTGAAACTTCACCTCATGTGAAGGTGATCAAATCGGAACTTCAGAAACATTGAAGTGATTCCAGAGTCTAAAGCTAGTCCACTGGGAGCTGAACAGATGAGCAGAAGCTCCACATTTTCCAATATTTGGTCCATACCTGCAGTCCAGAATGTGCAGCTGAACAAGTCAGTAGTATCACATGGGACTTCTGCTTGCCTGCTTCAGCTCCTAAGGGTGAGAATGTTTTCTTCCTATACAATGTTTTCTTCCTATACAATCTTCCTTCCATTCACAATAAAACCAGGTGTGTATTCCCACTTATCTTGGATAATTGGTTTTTCCCTCAAGCTGGAAAATACCAGAAAATTTACCATCAAAAATGTTTAGCGTAGATATATATTGAAATGCTTAAAGCTTATATGTAAAACTAGTTGTATTCATTTTAGTAAATCCTAATTTGATAGAGGAATACTTAAAGCTGTTCTATCATTTCTGGAAATGTTTAATGCTCTTTTGAGTATAATCCACAGGATTGCAAATCTTCATGCTGTTAGAGCTATTTACATCTACCTTGAGTAAAATTAATATGTTTCCCTGGCAAAATTGCTTGTTTCTGGTGTTGCATTGTTCTCTTATCCAGTGTATTTTCTTGATGGTGTTGTGGCTTGGGAAACAGAAGCTCATTTTGGTGACCCACTATGGACTCTTTTTCAATGAAAAGAGAATGACACTGCTGGCATGGGCCCTCTTGTTTTTACAAGGAGTCGAAATCATAGCCACGTTGTCTGGAAAAATAATTTCCATCCCTTAGGCAAAGTAGCTGATTTGTAGCAGCGTTTCAGATGTAATTTGGACTGATGGGTGGTCACATGCACATCCATACGCAAACAGGAATGTGAAGGTCAAGCAAGCAATTTGGAGCCTCGCATTGTTTGTTGACACTGCCCACAGGACATACCTTATGGGACTTGAGGAACAAAAGGCAATACAATGTTGTCCTGACTTCCGCTTTCATTCATCAGGATTTGCTTCATTTTAGACTTCTACAATTTGTATTGTACATGGCTAAGAGCACAATCCTAAACTGGAGTTAGGCCAGCATAAGCTAAGCCAGCACAGTTTGGCCAGCACAAGGGCCACCATAAAATGTGTTTGGACCACTCTGAGTCAGGGAGATGGCACATGTCTTTGTGCTAGCCTCTCTGACTCTGAGAATGGTCCAAACACACTTGTGCTGGCCACACTTTGCTGGCTTGGCTTATGCCGGCCTAACTCAGCCTAACGTTGCGCCCTAAATGTATCCGAAAGTGTCGTTTAGTGATAGGGAAAGGATCTCTTTGGAATGTTTCTTAGAGCCCAATCCTGTGGGCTTGTATTGTCACTACTGCTGCTCAGCGCTGTCTCCAGGTGTCATAAACATGCTGTAAAGCACGTTTATGGCATCCGGTGAGAAGGGAGCACTGGTGCTGGGGCAGCACCCCAGCGCAGGCAGTGTAACCGGCAGGTGCTCCAGCAGCACCAGCCAGTGGTAAGGCCTGCTGGGGGAGGTGGGGAGGGGCGGAACTGGGCTGGAAGAGAGGTGGAGCAAGGGGTGGGACTGACGGTGGCCTCCACCACTGGATCCTATCCTTCGTATCAGGCCACACGGACTGACAAAATAGCTGGCACAGACTTGAAGAGGCCTATTAGCTGGCTAACAGCCTTACTCCAAGGGAAGGGGATGAAGTCCCCAAAGTGTCTTTTGTAGCTGCTGTGGCAGCCATAGGATGCAGCAGTAGCCATTTTGGCACCACTGCTTCCAAGAGGGCCTGGCACTTTAGGATTGGGCTGTTAACACCCTTACAGAATCACAATTCTCAAGATCCTTTAGAGAGGAAGTTATGAATCTACTGATGATGATTATAAAATATCTAAAATAAAATATAATAATGATTTTTAATGATTAAACTGCTTTCTTAATAATATAGATCGGGGTGGCCAAACCATGGCTCTTGAACCACATGAGGCTCTTCAACATATAATATGGGGCTCTTGGAAATAGGTTGACTGAGCTTGTCCTTGCATCACAATTAATATAAAAGGTATATAAAAATGTTTCAAGCTTTATAATTAATTACTGGATATAAACTGAGAGTCCACTGGATTAAAATGTGACTTTAAGGCTCATGGTCAGTAAATACATTTAGAATTTAAATGTTTCTTAATTATTGTGGCTCTCAAACATTTAAAGTTTATCAAATGTGGCTCTTACATTAAGCAAGTTTGACCACCCTTGGAATAGATGTTCATTCCTGTTTCTCACATGTAATTCTGAATGTAGTAAAACTAGCTCATCAAGAAGAGGAGTCCATGAAAAGTTTCTTTTGAATGAACTTATTTCATGCAGGGAGTTATATGGTTTTGCTTACAGGTTTCCCCACATGCAGTCTGAAGTAGTAGAATTCACATTTCTTTCCCTTAATTCACATAATGTATAGATTGGTGCTTTCCTTCCCATGCCTTGAAAATGATGCTCCTGTTAGTGCAGCCTTCTAAAATGGCAACCTCTTATGGCATGCAATGTTGCGGACTCATGCTGTAACCCCTGCCACCCTCACCGTTGCCAAATCATATTTAAGGATGGTGCTAGGTTGGCCAACTATACTTCATTTTCAAAAGTTTCAGCAGTTTAAGTAATCATGAAAGATTTTCATCGTTTGTGTTGTGCTTTTTTTAAAAAAGAAGCTTGATTTCATTTTTTCTCCAAGCATTGTTTTTCTCGCTGAGAGTGACAGGGCACAGCTGTGGCTAATCAACAGAAAGACACAGTTTTCTCTTTCCTATGCGCCTTTTATTGATTCAGCCGAACTATAAAGGGAATAATACAATATCTGGAAGGTGCTTTGTTTGCTGAGATTTTGGTTAAGCTGCAGTCACGAAGATCACAACTACTCTAAAATTGATTAGACAATTTAACTTGATATTTAACTCTGACTATGACAGAGAGAAAGAGGCCTGTGAACAGGAGCATAAAACATTTCATCTTTTAGTGTTCACACAGATCTTAATAGAGCTGGCAGGTAGTGTTTATTCTTTAGGATTTTTAAGGACTCGTGTTGCACACAAAAGTGAATGATGTTCATTCTTTTTTTATAAAAGGGGAAAATGCTGTTTGATGTTTTAGTTGAGCCATCCAGACTTTTCTGAAAGCAAAAAGGGTCTCCAAAAGATTACGGTGTTCACTGCCTCAAGAGCGCATGGCCTCTTAGTGTTGTGCTCACTGTTTCTGAAATCTGCACTGCTCACAGCATTCAAGTGTGTCGCAGGTAACCAGAGTGTTGTGTGGTGAATGTACAGAGTACAAAAGACTCCCTTCCACATACGTGAAGGTTTATTGGGGAGCTATGATTTGCTGCAGCTCTCTGATATCACTCTACGACATATCAAAAGAGATGTGTTGCCTCTGTATCTTCTTACTGTATTTTCCACGGCAAACACTGGTGTATGTATAGCAAAAGTGGTGTCATGTCAGGTGCAAATAGATCTGGAGCTGGTGAAGCCCATGTAAGGTTACGTTGGTTTTCAGTTTCTGGTACAGAGGTGATTGCCTAAAATTTCCAATCATGGAAATCTCCAATACTACGCCGTTTTACATGGTATATTTTGTGGTTTTCAGTCTCCTTAGCCTTCCTTGCGTTGGTAACGTGGATAGCTTTGTTGAAGTCACTTTGCCCTAAAGTGAACTTTAATCAATTTATTTTCAGTTTCTCAGGCTTACATATGGTATAGGCACAGGATTGGTATCACTTTTGGAAGGCTCATACTTAGTTGTGTGTACATTGCTCTTAATTCACTTTAATAATCAAGTTGAAAGAAGAGGCATAAGGAGTCCTATTGTATTGCTCTTGATTTTTCGAATGCCTGCACCAGACTTACAGTTATTCCATGAAAAATTACCTTCATGGGCACATCAGCGGGATTTGCAACCCCACGTTCACTCTAAGCTGAGGGTTTATGGCTGTGAAAAAAGCCATATCAGTCCCTCATCCAGCACTATCAATCACTCTTCAGCTATCTTGTGAATTGCATGTATCTCTCAGCAGCACTTGCCTGCAGAAAAGGGCAGGAGTTCCCCCCTGAAGGTTTGCCCTTCTGAGGCAGTTAACACCCTTCTCCTTGAGGCTGTTTAGGATGCTGTTTCACTTCCTCTGATGCCTCAACTCATAGCTATCTGGCAACCATGTGCCTTTTCTAACCAGATATTCAAAACCCATGTCAAAGATTCTGACCTTGCTGATTTCGAGATGGAAAAAGGTGCTTGGCTTATTCTGTGGGTAAATAACTCGGGAAAGTGTGTAGATGTAGATGCTAACATGGGGTGTAGATGGATGCTAAATTAGATGTTTCTATGGCCCTGTGCATAGAATTAAATAGCATGAGAATCTCAGCTTTTTAATTTGTTTAAGCAATCTTCTGGTCTTGGCAGAAATGATCGTTACTCAGAGTGCGGAATAGTAATTGTTCTTTCTTGCACAGAATTGCAGATATTCATTAAGGAATAAATGAATATAACTTTTGGACAATTTGTTTCTTAAGACTTTAATACTTTTGGCAACGTGTGTGTGTGTGTGTGTGTGTGTGTGTGTGTGTGTGTGTGTGTGTG
>JAJKFI010000035.1:5006555-5052147 GCA_029204185.1 Lerista edwardsae | reverse complement strand
GTGTGTGTGTGTGTGTGTGTGTGTGTGTGTGTGTGTGTGTGTGTGTGAAGACTCATAAAGCGTCTGTCATTCACAGTGGTTGGAATATGTACATTCGTTTCCACACACTCCAGCTGGTGCAGAATGCTACTGTCAAGGGCCAGTTATAGGAATCACATGAACCCCTACCGTGTCAATCAGCTGCCTGTTGGTTTCTAGGCTCAATAGACTTTCAAAGACTTAAATGGCTTAGCCCCAGGATATCTAAAGACCTGCCTCCTACTTTATGAACCTGCTCATTCCCTGAGATCATTGCTCATTTTCTGAATTTCATTCAATGAGAGCATGAGACCATACCTTCTCTATTGCAGTGCCCCAATTTGAAATCTCCTTCAAAAGTACGTAAAAATGTGAGTAGATAAATAGGTACCACTTTGGTGGGAAGGTAACAGCGTTCCGTGCGCCTTGGTGTATAGTCATGCCGGCCACATGACCACGGAAGCTTGTCCTTGGACAAACGCTGGCTCTACAGCTTAGAAACGGAGATGAGCACCGCCCTCTACGGTCGGTCACGACTAGACCATTCGGTCATGGGGAAACCTTTACCTTTTTTTACCCTGAGAGCTCTAGCTAGTCCACATCTTGCTGTCTTTCCTGATCAGGTTTAATTCTAGTCGGCCTCTGCTAGATCCAACTGTCTGAATTTGTGCTCCTGAACTAGACATTTTTGTTTGGCTCTGGCAGGTGTTTTTCTTTTTTCTTTCTTTTCTGTCCCAATTTGGGGCATCCAAGGTGACTCACTATAGAGCACAATAATCTCAATGCAACCACTGCATATCTACATACAAATTACAGCAGAGAAAGAAAAAAGACCTTAAATCAATGAAATCTGTATACAGCCAAGTGGCATACATAACAATTGAAGGAACCTTCATCTTATGTCAATATTAACAATGGGATGTATTTCACCAGGCGCTTATTTAGATGGCAGAGCTTGGAACAAAGCATTCAGTATTTGTGATGCGCATTGGATCGTGAAATCAGTACCAAGGGTAGCTTGAAAAAGATGTTGGGGAACAGCCTCTGATAAAGAACCTTATGCAATGCATCTGACAATTCAGTTCACTGTTGCAATGCGTAGAAAGGGCTTGCTAAAGAACCAAGAGGAATAAAGATCAATGGAAAAGATGAAATGCAGTACACAGGCTTTGGTAAGATTCTGTAGGCATAGGATTTTTACTTACTTCTTCCAGGCTGTCTGGTTCCTGCCCCCTCTGCCATGTAGTGAGCAGTCTGTAGGCACTGCAGCATTGCACATCCCCATTGCTGGGGGAGGGTGGTATAGGATTCGGCAGTTAATGAAGCAACAGAGGAAATTCAGTATTGTAATACATCAGTGAGTTAACTGTTTGTGCTTATTAAATGTCTCTGATATACAGTGGGCCCATGAAATCCACGGGTTCGGGATTTGGGACCCACGGATTTCAGAATCCCGTGGGTTCTGAACCCCTAGGGGAAGGACCCCCTGAATGAGATTGGGGGCTTCTGGAGGGTTTTTTGAGAGCCACAGAAGTCACATTTCCCTGGTCCTCAGAATGTTTTATAAAGGCATACAAACCGAAAACCAGAAGTAATTTTTTCTTTTTGCCTGAAACGAGCATGCAACACAGTTGCATGCAGTTTTTGCAGGTCTCAGAAAATCCTCCAGACCCGACTGGGGTACAGCTCCAGTTGGGTTCAGAGGGTTGGGGGTGGCCCAAATGCACAGGTTTGAATACTCATGAATTTCTGTATCTGCAGGGGTTCTGGGAACAGAACCCCTGTGGATAATGATGGCTTATCTGTGTAATATATGCAAATAGGTGATGGCAAAACAAAATACATTTTTCTTTATCATTCGCCTCATATAGCAACAGTTCAGATAACATTGAGCAGCACAGGTGAGAGGAGTAGAGCTAGAGGAAGACCCAGGTCCCAGTCTTATCCAGCTTTCCAGCACCAGTGTAGCCACAGTGCAACAAAGGTTCCCCTTCCTGGAGGAGGGCTCCCTGATGGCACCCTCACTGCAGGATGCGGTGCACACTCCATTGGCACGGCTACATCAGCACTGGAAAGTTGATAGGATTGGGCTCCCGGTCAGTCTACAATAGAAGACAGAACTAGAAATGAGTAAGAACCCGAAACTGCTACTGAAAGCAACAGCCTGACCCCAGCTTGCCCCTCTCTGCCTTGAGGTGTAGTAATGGAAACAGGTGATTGTGTATTCTCATGCCGTATGCTTCCCTGTTTGTTGGCAATCGGTAATATGGGGAAATGCACAACATGTTGATGTCATGTGTCGGTTCCTGTACTGCTCAAGAAAGGAGAAAGGAACCTGTCCTGGGGTTGCCTTCTGGCAACATGTGGAGTCTCTTGTTCTTTAGCAGATCTACTTTTGCCCACAGGCTTTTCCTAATAAATGACATTTAAAGCCAATCTTGTTAAATAAAAATGGCTAGTGGGAGAAGCCATAAATTGGGCAGAAGTTTGTATGAAGTGTAGAGATGACTCCAACAAATGGGTGCAACTTGCTTTCTTCATGGGGAGTGGGGGAGAGACTTCCAGTAACTTATATAGACAGAACTGTAGCAGTTTCTGTGGTTATGACTGAGCTGCATTCTAGCAGCCAATAAAGTGCTCTGTGCACCTGCGAGAAGGTCTGCCTGCACACATGTGCAGTCTCTCTCTCTCTCTCTCTCTCTCTCTGTATAGTCTTTAGCACCCACTGAGTTTCTGGTCTCTGCTCTGTACTAAGGTGTGGCACAAATGGTTCTGAGCACTCAGACTGTGTACATGCTACCAGTAGGTAGAAGTTGGTACACATAGTAACTAGCATGTCAGAAGTGGTGGAAACAGTGGGTGTTAAAAGCATGGGGAGGTGGCTTAAGCAGCATGTGTGGGTGCTCTGTAGCAATGCAATATATGGGGAAGAATTGTAACAGAGAGCATCCATTTCACACCCTTACGTTTCCCACCTCTTTTCTTTCTAACCTTTCAGTACCATTTTTTTCCTTTGCGGTGTATATAGGTTCAGGAGTGATTCATTTGAGCAAACAAATATTCTATTATTAAGAATTGTATCAGAAGCCTATCGGAAGAGTTGTATTGGAAGTCAGGCAACAACCTACTTGCATGACGAGAGTACTTGTATGAGACTATGCAACTGCATAAATGAAAAGGGCTTTTTGTAGGTTTTGGGATGGTTCTGGCACTTATTGCGAACATATTCGACTGTATTTGATTCTGTTCTCATTGGTGCTGTTTTCCTTCTGCTTTGCCATTGTCCACTCAACTGTTAAATTCTGTGTGCCGTGCAACTCACCTCATGATGCTGAGACAATATGGGACATTGACAACCCAATCTTACCTAACCTCCCGCATAGTGATGCAGCAGTGCCAACGCAGTATTTGCTGAATTCTGTTGGGGAATTTAGGCCTTGGGTGGCCTCCTCCTGACAAGCAAATATTTGTTCCCTTCCGTGAGTAAGCCCCCATTGGCCCAGTGAGTCAACCTGCGCCAGCAATATCACCCGTGTTGTTGACCCAGGAAGGTGGCTTGAGCCTAGGAAGGGGTTAGGATTTGGTGTGCACCATTGCTGATACCTCCATCTGCATCGTGGACCTGATCTACTGATCTGCCCATCACTTCCCTGTTCTGCCTGCCCTTGTTCCAACCTCCCCCATCCCCATCCCTGCCATCCTACCCATGTTGCTTCTCTGGTCTTCTGGCACATGTAAGGAGGCTCTTGCCTCCTTGCTGGCCCTCTGGCAGCACATGACTCTGCACCCGGCCGGAATGTTTTTTGGCCACTGCCATACTGCTTGTTCTGCAAATGGGGCGGCCAAATAGGATTGGTCTGTCTGTGAATCACATGGATCGTCATTGCCAATGGATTCAGTGACAGAGTGGGCAAGTGAAGCCAAGGAATGCAAATATGAAGAAGAGGGAAAGTTGTGCTGAGAAGCCGGGCAAACCAAGGGCTATCAACAAATCACACGTTTGGTGAATATCTCTTTTTGGCAACCTGTTCAGCTATGTCATTTTCAGCTGTGTCGTACTACTTCTAAAGACAGTATTAAAATAAGAAGAAAACACAAACTTGGTGTAGCTGTAGCTCTAATCAACCAGTAAGGGGTAAAGATCAAGTGCACGCTTGGGTGGACAGATTTCTCCCAGCACTCTAATTTTGCTCTTGGGGAACTAACTGATCTGTGCAGCTTTGATAAGAATGTACTGTGGAACCTCTGGATTATTTTCTGCTTCAGTTGTAGCATCTATTCCAACAGGGGAAAGGAAAAGGCCTTCAAAGCTCACTACAAAGACTCCCCTGCTCAATGGCACTGCGTGGGCTCAGTGATGATGGAGAAAAAGTTTCTTCAGTGTCTTCACTAGCACAGCATAGGTCTTAAGATGAGTGTCTCTGAAGCTTGCTTTATAGCCTACTTCCTCCCCCCCCCTCCGGTCGATTAGAGGAATTCCTGGTCACACAACGTGGAAAGGGAGTGCCTAGAAACAACACTCTTGGTAGTTCAAGTACATTCTGTGTTCCATAAGTCACTGACAGAACAGCCAACAATGTTGTGGGCTACCCGCCTTCTGAGAAACAGCTAAATTTAATCCATATCCCCTGAGCCTTTGCCATGTAATGATCTGTTGAAATAGGTGTCTGCATAAGTGTCTTTGTCTACAGACCCCTTGAATACCAGGGTAAACTCAGAAATGCATCCCATTTCCTGTCTATCTTAGAGGAGACAAATCCAGTAGAGACGAAAACCTATCAAGAGGTTGTGGCCATGATAGCTAGATATATGCTGCCTCTGACCAGCCCCGGTATTCCCTGGGGTTCCGTTCTGGACCCCACCGTAAATCGGGCTTCTTTGTTCCGTCTTCAGGACCTCCATGTGGACACACTAGAACTTCCATACATCCTTAGGGGTGCAATCCTAACCTGGAGGTAGGCCAGTACAGTTAAGCCAGCAAAGTTTGGCCAGTACAAGGGACACTGTAAAGTATGTTTGAACCACTCTCGGAGTCAGAGAGGACCGCATATGTGTGTGCCATCCTCCCTGACTCCGAGAGTGATCCAAACATACTTTACAGTGTCCTTTGTTCTGGCCAAACTTTGCTGGCTTAACTGTACTGGCCTAACTCCAGGTTAGGATTGTGCTCTCATTGTACATTAGAAAATAAGAGAGTGGAGCTGAGGAAGTACTGTTGTGCTTTGGAAAGGTCACTTCCAAGGAAATGGGTATCTGCAGTTACCTCTGGAGTCAGAGAATGATGAGGAATAGTGTTGGTTTCAAGCAAGAGTGTGAGCAAGCAATCGGCTCTATGACATGTGCCCTTTGAAAAGGCTGTTCATGTTGCAATTAAAATAATTGTGCATGCCTTGGGATGTTTATTCTGGAAAGAAGGCAGTAATGAGGAGTGGGAGTTTGCTAGCACAACATGAAATAGCATTGTGCTCACCAACTGTGGCTTTTTTATTATTATTAAGTTGCTGCTCATATGGATAATAACTTAATTATATAATTAGCCATTTGTGAATCAGGCATTCGGCAGGATGGTGAGAGGAGACGAGAGGAAAAATTGTTCGCAGCTTCCATTGCTAATGTTGGTTCAAACTAGCTACATCAAAATCTGTGGGTTTGGGGGTATATTGTGCTCCCTCTTAGGCATACATTTGCATGACTGAAGGTTATTTCTGGCAACATGTTTAATATTTGCAAACCACCTAAAAGTGTTTCTATGCTTGTGGCATAGACTCTTCTGAGTGTAGTAGGAAGCACCACTCGCAGTAAGCGTCCCAGAAGTTGGTCTGGAGTTTGTTCAGGACTAGGCTCTACCGTGAACCCTCAACTTGAGATTTGAAGGGATTTGGCCCCTGTGCCACCACCCACCTTGGGCCAGAGAGGGAACTGCAGGAAGGTTGGCAAGGAAGTCCATTAACCTCAGTTAGTCACATGAGCCTCTCTGGCCTCTCTAAGAGGTGCAAATTAGGGTTATTCTCTAGCATACTTCCTGAATGTTTGCTCTTTCGTTAATCTGGCGTTAGGCCAGCAAAGTTTGGCCTCCACAAGGGACACTGTAAAGTATGTTTGGACTACTCTCTGAGTCAGAGAGGCCAGTATACAGATGTGCTCCATCCTCCCTGACTCTGAGAATGGTCCAAACGTGCTTTACAATGACCTCGGTGCCAGCCAAACTTTGCTGGCCTAACTGTGCCAGCCTAACTCCAGGTTAGGATTGTGCCCTGAATCAGTGGTGGCCAGAGAGAGTTTGTGAGCTTTCAGGTCTTCCTTATATCATTGGGAACAGGTTTTGGAAATCAGCAATCCTAGTCCTCAAACTTTGGTCAATTCACCCCTTCAGCCCATTCACTCCTATGTTAATCAACTCTGGCCTGATCTCCTGGAGGGGATTCTTTCATGCCAGATGCAAGCAACTGTTCACAGACCTGTGCAGAGTCTTGCAAAGTATATGCGACAGACAAGCCAAAGAAGGGGAAAACAAGAAGTAAAACTTAGGTGCAAATATGGGACAAACAGGTAGGGGTGTGTGTGTGTGTGTACGCGAGCGTGCAGGGCAAAGCGGATGAAAGTGTGTAGCCCAGTGTAGAGGGCAAAATGTTGCCCTGGAAGTGACATCATGGAAGGAAGTGATGTCACAATTGTATTTTCATTTTCTCTGGTTGTAGGCCATAACTTTTGATCAAACTTTTGATATTACACTCCAGTTTGTTTCATTGCATTCTGCATGAAATTCCACATCGAATGATGACAGTATTATTCCTAATAAACACTATTTTAACAAACTGCAGTCTTTACATGACAGTTGTATTTTCGTTTTCAGAGGTTTTGGCCATAACATTTGATGGAGTAAAGATATTACACTCTGGCTTGTTTCATTGCATTGTTCGTACATACCACCATTTTGGCCACTAGTGTCAAGCTCAGCTTGTTGCCCCCCCCCAAGCTTGTTGCCTGGTGCAATTGCACCTCCCTGCACTTCTTTAGCTACACCTCTGTGTGCGTTGGTTAAATGAGCAATCCTTCTGGTTTTGTTTGAGATAGTGGAAGCATATGCTTAAATGTAGAGCAGTGGTTCTCAAACTTTTAAGCACCATGGCCCACTTTTTAGAATGCTAGTCTGTCTGGGACCCATTGGAACTGATGTCATGGCTGGAGGAGCTGACATCATTGTGACACCAGAGCCTGCTGCTTTCCTGAGAACGCAGCAATAAGTTGAACAATTTCTCAGTCATTTTCCAATTTCCCATTTCCCACTGGGTCCCAACACACAGCGAGAAACACTGATGTAGTGGCATGCCTCCATCACCAGAAAACAACAAAGCCCTGAGGAATGTTGAAAACTTACCAACATTCTAATTTCTATTCTAGACAGTGGCATGTGGCAACCATTGTGCTTTCATTTATATAAAAAAGTGTGTAGAGTCAAAATAATCTTTCTGAGCTCTTCGTGCAAAGGTACTGCAGCTTTTTTCTGTTTGTTGTTTTGGGCCTGGCAAAGTTCAGCCTTAAGATCAACCTTAGCTCAGTGTGACAGACCAGCTCAACACTGAAGAGACTGAATTGTACAATTGGTTGTATCAGTCTGGATGGTACCTATGCTGAGACTACTGCGCGCAATTTTGGCTTCCCATCTAAAAAATGGATAACTTGTTTTAAAATGAGAGAAACTGGGAAAGGGTCAGTAAGGATCCAAGAATGCCCTGCTTTCTTGATCATGGAAAGTCTTCCCCCAGTAGCACAATTTATCTGTACAGCAGTTGCCATATGTGGTAGGGAGTGCTTGCTAATGCACTCCTCTCCCCCCACCCACAATCACCACCCTCACCACACATTCATCTCTAAATTGGGACAAATGACCAAACAGGATGTTCTTCCTTGAGAAGAAAAGCTTTTGTCTTCTTACTTGAGGAAAACGATTGATAAGCTTGTTTTCTGTCCCCTGTTCATTTCTGAATGGTGAGGAAAAAGCAAGTGAGAAAATGTATTATATCCCTTGTACTAGAGAGCCCTGTTGAGGCATTTGTCTCCTCATGGTAAGCCCTGACCCTGTACGATGACACGCACACATTCCTGTTAGCCCCCCCCCCCCATTACATAAGCATTTGTCTGCAATGGCAACTGAGGAACATGGGGGGGGGGGAATTCCACCCTCCCAGGGCTATCGCCTGGGTTGTCACCCTGGGTTGTCACCTTGTCCCTCAATGAAACCGAACAGTATCAGACTGAACTCTTCCATCACCTCATCCATAAAGCTTTTCCATAGGAGTTTTCAGCTGTGAAAGTCATTGAGTGTTGTATAAGCTAATTATTTACATTTGTCTTTGAACCAGAAATAGGTCTATTGATTGTAGCTGAACATTAGGGATGATTACAGAACTCTCCCCTGCTGAATTTCTCCCTGGATTCTGGGCACTAATAATGTTGGAATCCCTCTGTCTTCTGGTTTTTCTTTTTTTATATAAAAATTGCAGGCTATGAAAAACAACATGGTTTAACACAAAAGAATTAAACAAAAAAAAATCCAAAGAAACTTGAGAGAGAGAGGCACCATTTTAAAAAGGAGAGGTACAGCCATATTAGTAGACTAAGGGCTCAATCCTAACTAATTTTCCAGCGCTGAC
Source organism: Lerista edwardsae (assembly GCA_029204185.1). Lineage (NCBI taxonomy): Eukaryota > Metazoa > Chordata > Lepidosauria > Squamata > Scincidae > Lerista > Lerista edwardsae. The sequence continues at coordinate 5,043,475 of JAJKFI010000035.1, read as the reverse complement.
ATAGCTGTGCCAATGGGGCATGCGCTGCATCCTACGGTGGAGTAGTAGCCACAGAGACCTCCTCAAGCTAAGGGAATGTTGTTCCCTTACCTCGGAGCTGCATTGCCCTTGCCCTGTTGGTGAGGATTGCGTGAGGATTGCGTGCTAAAGATGTCGTCTTCTGGGGAGGTGGGTCATTTTTCTTTATTTTATGTCCTGCTGGATTACTGATGCAGTCCTGTAGAACTAAACATAAATGCGTGTGTTCTTAAGATCCTTCTTCATGGGGGGTGGGGGGGGAGCAGTGGTGTCATCTAAATGATTTAAGAACAGGTACTCACTTTTGATTGGCACGTGTCGGGACCCGCCCACCGGAGGTGACGTCATAAGCCAGAAGTGATGTCGTGGCAGGAAGTGACATGAAAAAAGCCCTTTTTGAGGCCTCAGATGATTTTAAACTGACCCAACAGTTGCAACAGTATTCCACAGCACCCCCAGAACATGTTAAGGAGGCCTGGCATCATGTTAAAACCCCAGAGCAACTCATTTTTCAGTGGCAAGGAAAGGAAAGGCTCCGCTCGCTGCCTGCCTGCCTGCCTGCCTGGCTCTGAGAACATGCAGGCAACTCAAATATGCAGGAAATTCAAACATTGCAGAGGGCGGAGTCAACGAGTGGGCGGGTGAATGGGCAGGGCCAGCTGTAATCCTAGAAACCGGTACTTGCATACCCCCGCGTACCCCCTGCATGACATCATTGGGTGGGAGAAAAAGAAACTTTTTTTTTTTTGCCTTTCTGGGACAGCAGGGTCGTTTTAAATGTGTAAATACATAGTGCTTGTCAGGGAAGTGAGCTTATAGCATTAAGTTGTTATATATGGAGTCCATGAATGTGTGACCTTGGCAACAGAGATAGTATCTTAAACTCTGTCTGCTGGCAAAGGAGCCCATTTACTGGGAGAGGTCAGCAGCCTAAGCTGGCATATACTGTGAACTACCTCTGGACGCTTGTGCCTCCCCACTTGGGGATCTAAGTATTAAATCAGACCTTGGAAGAGGGCTGGTCTGTGATCCAGTCTCCACCCCAACCCCCAGGACCTTCAGGATACTTTCATGCAAAAGTGTCTCCACACAAGGGAGGGAACTTGGTTTGTCAGAATTCTACTTTCTTGCCATAAGTCAAGCACAGCAGAACTTCAGTCATAATGGAACAGCGAGGGAATAATAGGGTGGAATGATGGTGAGGAATCTCATCACCACTAAAGACGTACCTTTGAGGAGCTGTAGAGCAGCAGTGGAGGATGATTTTGCCTCTCGCTGCTTGTGAGCTTCTGAGACTGGTCTGAACCAAGCTAGTAGAAGCAGCAGGAATTTTTTTTTTTAAAAAAAGTGGCTACTATGCACAGAGGAGAGGAAGCCGGCACCAGAGAAGGGGTGAGGGAGGACCAGAAATTTTTTCTGTAGCAATTAAAGAAGTTACATTTGAATAAGCTAAAGGAAGTAAATTGTGGTGTCCCAATAATCCCCATTTCACTGCAAGTCTTTCATTTATACATTACTATTCAGAGCTGGGCTATCACTTGCTTAGTTTGGCTAGGACGTTTGTTCCTTTTCGTTCTCTGACGGTGGCACTGTGCTATTAATCACTTGTGCAACGTCAAGAAATTCAACAGGTGCAGCTTTCCATTCATTGTACTCCTTGTTGCTTAAAAAATGGTGTTGAATTTCTACTTGGAATGCAGTGTAAGCCTCTGTCAAGAAGAAACTGGCGACACTAAGAGGCATAGATCTTTTCTCTTGGAATCAGGGCTGCTGTCGTTTGGTTGGTGATCAAGGGCAACATTCATTAGGAGTGTTCTCTCGTAATGCCAAATGTTTTCGCTTGGCTTCCTCCTCTTCCATTTGCCTTTCCGTCTTTTCCTCCTTCACACATCCCTATTTTCTTAACTGTTATGCATTTCTGCAATCCCCTCTTCTAGTTTCTCTGCCTGTCCTGCATTTTCCTACCTTCTCATGCGGGGTGAGGCTGACAAATATCACGTAATCCTTGCCAGTTTAGCACCCGCTGGTGGGCATCACTCAAGGGAGAGCTGCTATGCAGGGGAATGCCTAATTTTAGTACAAGTATTGCTCCTTGTAGGGGACAGTGGACAATTGATCTCTTTCTCACATGAGCTGCAGAAATTTGACCGGGCTGTTTTAGGAGCCTGCAGTGCTGCACCAGCACAGCCGCAGTGGTCACAGAAGGGGAAAACAGTGGCTGTGCACGAGTCTGTAAAAGCTCAAATACAATTTAAGCTGGCATGTGTAATTTGGTGTTTACGTAGTTTGATTCAAACAAGAAAAATGGCAGAATGTGCAGTAGGAAGCCTTTTCCATGAGCAGGTAGGTGGTTTCTGGTTTAGTGGAAAAGTGTTGTGTGAGAAAAGTGCCTTTAATTCAGATAAAAAGGAACAAAACTACTGCCTGCCAGGCCCAAAAGTTCTTTTCAAGACCTGTTTAGAGCTCATAAGAACATAAGAAGAGCCCCGCTGGATCAGGCCGAAGGCCCATCTAGTCCAGCTTCCTGTATCCCACAGCGGACCACCAGGTGCCCCAGGGAGGCACGAGACAACAAGATGCTTGGATCCTGTTGCCACTCCCTTGCACCCGGTACTCTGAAGTAGCCCACCACCAATGTAAGGAGGTTGCACAATCCATCATTGCCAATAGCCCACGATGGACCTTTCCTCCAGAAATCCGTCCAAGACCAGATGCCATCACCACCTCCTGTGGCAAAGAGTTCCACAGATTAACTACCCACTGGGTAAAAAAGTACTTCCTTTTATCTGTTTTAATTCTCCCAACCCTCAGTTTTAGCGGATGCCCCCTGGTTCTGGTGTTTTGAGAGAGGGAAAAGAACATCCCTCTATCGACTCTATCCCTTCCGTGCATAATTTTGTATGTCTCAATCATGTCCCCCCTCAGGCACCTTTTTTCTAGGCTGAAGAGCTTCAAACGCTGCAGTCTTTCTTCATAAGGGAGGTGCCCCAGCCCCGTAATCATTTTTGTCGCTCTCTTCTGCACCTTTTCCATCGCCACTATGTCCTTTTTTAGGTGCGGCGACCAGAACTGTACACAATATTCTAGATGTGGCCTTACCATCAATTTGTACAATGGCATGATAATATTGGCTGTTTTATTCTCGACCCCCTTTTTAATTACCGCAAGCATGGAATTGGCCTTCTTAATTGCTGCCGCACACTGGGTCGATACTGTCATTGAATTGTCCACCAGCACCCCAAGATCTCTCTCTTGAGCTGTCACAGACAGCTCAGAACCTATAAGCCTATAGGTGAAGTTTTGGTTTTTTGCCCCAATGTGCATCACTTTACATTATTGCTCATTGGAGTTCATATGTTACAACTTGTAGCTTTGTTATTCAACATGTTTCTTTAATGCATCCCCCAATACACTGTGGTAGCGCATTGCAAAATGTCTTCCATTAGCACTTGTGCAAGAGTTCATGGAGCAGTGCAAATGCATTATTTCAGCCATTTTAACCATAACTCCAATCTGAGTTTTGGGAAGCTTTGAAAATTGTGGTGACCGGTAGTGGTAAAGCATGCAATTTGTATGCTGTAGATTAAAGGTTTGGGTTTGATCCCTTGAAACTCCAGCAGAAAGCATCTTGTGGTCAAGCTGAGCAGGACCTCTGCCTGAGACCTTGAAGAACAACTGCTCCTTGGAATGGTTTGATCTTTTTCGATCAAGGTGTTTTGAACTGAAGAAAGAAAAATCTCCATAATGCTTTCCATTTTGTACATCATGCCTTTCCTGAATTGAGAGCGCATATTAATTTGGTTGCTATAACAATGAAATTTAAAAATGTTGGCTGGCAAATAAAGCCTTTGTACTACATAGAAGCATAATAGAAAACTTCTGGTCATAGAGGCCAGGCACCTCCTTGCACTACACAGTTTTATTGATGTAGAAGTGGGAATATAGAGGCCTTGCACGGGAATCACTTAATATTAGGTTGGATTTGGCATCTTGAGAGGAGACAGATATGCTTCTGTGGTAACCTCCTACCTTTAACCATTCACTCCACTACAAATTCCTTCTGGGTATTGAGTAGTCTCCAGAAAATCCTTCCCTCTTTGGGCTAATGCTTGGCTCCTTTTCTTTCTCTTGCTCCCCCCCCCCCAACTGCTTGCTCTTGCATGTCACTACTTCTGTGTTTAGTAAAAATCCTCATACTCTATGTGCAGATTGCTGCTGAATGCCGAATTTGCCCGTTATATTGGAGTTTGCCTGCTAATGCTTCGTACTGGGATTGCATAAACAATTCTAGAAATTGTAGTGCATGATCTAGCCCAGGCCAAGCACTTTCAGTGACACTAATGAACAAGTGCTTACCTCACTTCCATCGAAGATCAACAGAGTTTTTACTGGATTGTTCCCATCATGTGTTGCGTGGAAGATGTGAGAATAAAATAATAGAAATCCATATCACCTAAGCATGGAAATTTACCTTCAGAGTGTAAAAAAAAGGAACAAAGTACAAAAGTACACTTTCTTGTTAAAACGGTTTTATATATTGTTCTACATTGTTAGCCACCTTGAGCATTTGCTCCTGCAAATGGAAAGGTGGGATACAAATCTTTAAAATAAAATAAATAATACATAAAATGTCTTTTTTTAAATGTGCAGGACATCCCTGCAGCAGCTAAGATCAGAACTGTGGCGGGGTAGCATTCAAGGCCCCCTCTCCTTCCACCATACTCACACAGTGCAATCCTAAGTAAGGGTGACATAGCAGGGCTGTATGCTAAAGCCTATTAGGAGGCAGCAGCAGCAACGTTCAGGACAAGGGGAGGTTTTCCCCTTGCACCCGCATAAGCCCTGGTCACCCCTATGGGCCTGCTTGGATCTGCGCCTGCTGTTTTGCAGGGACAGAGGAATGTGGACAGGAGCAGCCCGAATTGGGGCTGCCCTGGCTGGGGACGGGCTTTAGGATATGACACTACGGTTGTCTTGCATCACAACCCCCAACTCAGCCTGCAGCGCCGCCCTGTTACGCCCCCGGAACACCTCTGGAATGGCCTTGTGGAGGCCCTGCACCAAACTTGACTGGTATGGCACAAGGCCGGCGCTGTGAACGGATGCGGCAGTGCCTGAGTGCCGGCACTGCTGCTTCTGCCGGTCCAGCACCATAGTGCCGACGCGGACATGCTTGACGGCACATTTGCGACAGTGTTTGGCCGGGGCAAGAGCTTAGTTCCGGCGCAATGGGGGTATAGGATTGCACTCACAACCTGTGGGCAACCCACCCCAATTCAATTCCTATCGACTAAAGAAAAACTAAGGCCAGTAATGTTTTTAAGTGTTGTATGTAGCTTGATATTATTAGCTGCCTTCAGCCATACTAATGTTCTGGTTTGGTGGAGTTGTTTGGCAAACGTACTGTTGTTCCTCTCACAGTTGTTACTATGGTTGTTTAACATTTCCGTCCCTCCTGTAAACATTAAAGCCTTCATCATTTCCATACTCAAAATGTACAACTAAGATTAATGTTAGTGCCTGTGTATATTTTCCAGTTGATGATTGGTGGCTAAGGTTAGCTATTAAATTAGCAAAGCAGTCATTTCTGGAAGGGAAACAATTCTCTCTGACATTAATTACTTCATACGTCTTTCAGGATAGTGGTGTGTGTGTGTGAGTGTTAATCACATTGGCTCAGCCCTACTTTTTCTGTGATTTGCTGTGAACCAGACTGTGAAGTTTTAAGTAACGTTGATGAACATTTAGTCATGTGGATAATCCTGTAACTATTGTTGGCACTACTTATGTGAATGCCAATGCTCTCATGTGGCACACTTGAAGACTTTGCATTATTGCTGCTGTGCTGTTTCCCTGTGTAGGTTGGCCAGGCAGCCACTATTGGTCTAAGAACTATGACAAGTGATCTGTCAGAATTTGTCCTCATCCATACTTGCAAGCAAAATGAGGTGGTCAGGTGGACCCTACCACTTCTGAATACTGGTGGAGAATTGCCTTTTTGAAAAACCAACGAAGAATAGAAAAGTAGCATGACCAGGAGCAAACTGGACCTGATCCGTTTCCCTTGATATGCTAAGGACTTTAATTTTATTTTTCAAGGAGTTTAAGAATGTGAATTCCCCCCTTCCCTGCAGTCTGAAGTGGTATGGTCAGTAGTATCATTCACAAACGAGCTGCCGGAACGTGAGGCGGGACTTACCGCCTGATTGGCTGCTCGTTCGTGACACGTCGCTGCCTGCCCGACTGCCGCGCTTCGGAGGGGGTGCCCGCTTGCCTGGGGGGTGCGCTGGGTGCCTAGGCAAGCCGTGGAGGGGTGCGCCACCTGGAGGGAGCCCCCGCAGCAGGCGGGCAGGCGGCGACGCGTCACGAGCTGCCTGTCAATCAAGTGGTAAGTCCCGCCTCGCGTTCCGGCAGCTCGTTTGTGAATGGCACTACTGGGTATAGTCCTCTCTGCCAGCTCAGCCTTTTATCACCCCCTCCTGCTGTTAAGGTAATCACTTAATCAGTATCCAATGATTCAGTATCCGCGGTTTCAGTTATCCACGGATACCGTTGATACTGGGATGCCTATCAAAAAGATAGGGGAACATTAAAGAAATCTCTTTTTTTTTAACCTTGCTGCAGCAAAACATTGATGTTCCCCTGTCTTTAAAAAGGCATCCCCGGTATCCACGGTTTCAGGTATCCACTGTGGGACCTGGAAGGGAGCCCCAGCGGATACCGGGGCATGCCTGGATTAACCAAGCTCCACTGTGATCTGGCATTTTCTGTTCCAGCTCCATCCTCTGGTCCCCAACTTTAGAGTTTGAAATCTGAGATCCAAGTCCCATTCATGTGCGTTTATTGAAGAACACATTCTACTTTTATTATGATTATTCAGATATTTTTATCCTGCATTTTGACCCTTAGTGGCTTCCCAAAGGGGGTCCACAAACATCAAAGTGAAACGGCACTTACACCTGCCTACTGACAAATAATTGACAGATCACTGTAATAGCTTTTGGACCTCCACTGGCTACAGGGCAAATCTACACAAAGCTGTAACAATGAAGGGTCTAGAAAATGTACATCTGTTAAAAAAAGGGGAGGGAATAATATAGTTGTATAACAGCTCTCAAAGAGTTATGGATTTCGGAATTCCAGATAAGGGGTAATAAATCTGTACTTTAAATAGGACAAGAACAGCACAAGGACATCAAAGGGCAGCTAGGAGATGACCAACCTAATTGAAATGCCTTGTGAAATTTTTTTTTAAAAAGCATGCCTTTGCCATGCACCAAAATACCAATTGTGGGGGAGGGGGGTGAACAAGTTCCAAAACCTGAGGGCTGCAGTCAAAATACCCTGTCTCTTGTTACCTCAAGCAAAACACTGGTGTGAGGGAATGCAGAGCAGAACTGTATGCAGAATCTATATGGGAGAAGACAGATAATCTAAAGAAGTGTTATTCACACTGTGGGTCAGGACCCACTTGGTGGGTCATGACCTGATGTCAGGTGGGTTGTGGAAAGCTGGGAGCAGCCATCTTGGAAACTGCAGACCTTACTCTTGCTATAGACCTGTAGTGAGTTGGAATTTTCAAGTGAGCTTTTTTTTATTATTTAGTTCAGTGCTTTTACATCATATTTTGTGCTAATCTGGCTTTCTGTCAGGGTTGTTTCATGGTTGTACAGTTGCTGCAGTCTAAGAATGTCAATTTGCATTTCAGGAGTGTCAGTTTATTATGTTACAATGACAGCACTTCTTGCTTGATAATGTCACTTCCTGCTAGAACATCACTTCCAGGTTAATGACATCACTTCCAGTGGGTCCCGACACAAGTGCCATTCTAAAAAGTGGACCCCAATCTAAAAAGTCTGAATAACACTGACCAGGAGCAGCGATTTTCAAATTTTTCATCTCCTTGCACACTGATAAGGTGCTAAAATTATCAAGTCATACCATTAGGTTTTTTTTTTTTTTACAAGGCATACAATGCCACCGGTGGGGGGCTCCCATTCCCCAATGGCCCTATTAATAAAGGACCCTCCCCCAAACTCCCACAGTACACCTGTGGAAAATTCATGGCCCGCTTGTGGAAAATTGCTGACCTATAGCTTTAAAGGTCAAAACCAACACCTTGAGTTCAGCCCAGAAAAAAAAGCTGCTAGCCAATAGAGCTGGTAGAGAATGGGGAGTCTCAGGCCCAAATCCTAACCAACTTTCCAACACTGACATAGCTGTACCAATGGGGCATGCGCTGCATCCTGCAGTCGGGGGGGAGCAGTTACAGAGACCTTCTCAATGTAAGGGAATATTTGTTCCCTTGAGCTGCATTGTCCTTATCTGGGTTCTGGAAAGTTGGGTAGGATTGTGCTCTCATTCTCCTAAGCTTCAACTCCAATTGGCTATCTGTGGTTACTGCTGCGCTACTGCATCGTGGACCAACTGAAGCTTCCAAAAGCTTTTCAAGGGTGGCCCCACATAGAGTGTGTTCTGGTAGTTTGATTTTGATGCGATTACACAACCATTCCATTGCTGGGCACAACCAACACATTGCATTACACAACCATGCTCCAGTATAAATTATAAGAGACGATGCTCTAGTTTTCTCCTTTTATTAACGGAGGCAATATTTTTATCCATGTCCATGTAGGAAATAAATCGCAAGATAGCGGCATTGCAGAGATGGAGGAGCTTCCAGTTCCACACAACATCAAAATCAGCAACATCACCTGCGATTCCTTCAAGATTTCGTGGGACATGGATTCCAAATCCAAGGAGCGCATCACTCACTACTTCATTGACCTAAATAAGAAAGAGAACAAGAATTCCAACAAATTTAAGCACAAGGTACGTTTGTGGTGTTTGCAGGAGGAGGAGGAGAAGCAGTAGTGGCAACCCTCCAAGATCTTGCTTGCTGTTTGGATCCCCATAGCATTGTTGCTTGTGATATATTGTTGTTCAGTCGCTAAGTCGTGTCCGACTCTTCGCGACCCCATGGACCACAGCACGCCAGGCCTCCCTGCCCTCCACTAGCTTCCGGAGTTCGCCCAATTTCATGTTCATCGCTTCAGTGACACTGTCTAACCATCTCATCCTTCATATATCATCTCATATATATTCATCTCATCTCATATATCATTGTGATATTTATTTATTTATTTATTTTTGGGGGGATGTTTGCTGGTAAATTAATTATCTTTGAGACTATCAAAGAAGAGACTTTTGTTGTGCCCCAGCTCAAGCCATTGCCCCAGAGGAAAGTGCCTGCAATAATTTTAACTGCTCTGTATAGTTCAGGCCATCCTAGGCTACGGACCTGTTAAGGCTTGATAAACTTGCCTGCCTGACTAGGAGGACTACAAAAGGAGGTGTGTGTGTGGGGGGGGGGGGGGGAGCCAAAGCAACCACGGGATGCATCACTTGTGGACTGTATTTGGCTGTGTAGTCAGCAATTGCTTACGCCTGATCTAGCCAAAGGCCTCAGGAGGGTTAAGTGGAGACTTCTGCCATTTGCAAGTGGGCTGAAAGGGAAAATGGTTTGGGTGGGTTGGTGACACAGAGAAGACAGCACTGCAAAGTTAACAGCAAGGTATCAAATTCTGGTAGGCATGCCAAATCTTTTATTGAGAAAACCATTTCCTATGGGCTTAATTCTGATTCATACCTAGGTTTCTCCATAGGATTCCTGGGGGCCAGGGGCTGGGTAAACTGAGTCACATGTTGTAGGTGATGCTAATGTTTCTGTGATCCAAGTCCCTTGCCCAGGATGTTTGGCTAGGAGAGAAACTAGGCCATTGCTGAGGGAAAAAAACAAAATGGCTTCCCCATTGTTATACAAGCCACATCCATAAGCTGTCTCAGACCCAGTTAGTGGTGTCTGAATTGTCAAATTCATAAATTTGGTTATTGATTTTGTCTGGATAGTTACATTCTTCGTACCAGTGGTGCATCACTTGTGCTCTGAGGTAGGAAAAAAACCAAGAATTAAAAGAAAAGCAGTTAAAACCGTGATGTCAAGAATTCACCCTGTGAAGTACTTTGAAGAACTGAAAGATATATTTAGGCCTTCAAGCGTAAACAAGTGTTCCAAAGCATGAAACACTGAAACAGGAAAATCTATGCTTGGCGCTACAGGCATAAGTGAAGCAGATCAATAGCTGTTATAAAATCAGGAACTGATTGACTCTAGCAAAGCCCATGTACAAACATGTAAAAATTATTTGCCCTATTCCAGCAACAGCAGCCTTTCTGCCCCCACCCCAAGACTTATGGACTAGTCTGGACTCATACAAGAGCTGCCTGTATGCATTGGAGTCCCATAAAGCCCTGCATCAGGCAGGCTTATTTAAATTGGGTGTGTTATATGTTGAAACATTGTTTTACCCTCAGCTCTCCATAGCTGGGTTTATAGCACCTGAAATCTGAAGGCAAATTAACAAAAATGCAAAAGGATCAGGCTTAAATGCTAACTGCATATACACACATTTGTTCCTCCCCTCCCTCGAGATGACAATGCAAAAAGATTACAAACACTACTGCAAGCCTTTCTGAAACTGATAAGTCTTGCAAGCCTTTCAAGATAAGGAGAGAAACTGAAAGCCTCCTCTGGAAATTCATGCCCTACAGCTGAGGGTATAACCTCAAAGATCTTGCTCCTAGACAAGGTTCTTCCAACTTTGCATAGCAAAGATGCTTTGAGCTGGGTCCTAGATGAAGATCTTAACCAACAATAAGACTTATATGGGGTGGTCTTCAAGATACACAAGTCCTCAGCTACTCACAGCTGCACAGCTACAGATCCAAGCTGCCCTGTAGGGGTGGCTAGGGCTTACTGCTGGGTAAGGGGACAAACCCCATGGTGAGCTCTGGAGGCAGCAAACCTGTGTTGGATACAGCGCAGGTTAGGATTGCGCTGCCCATCTTCCAGTCTTGAGTAATACTCAAGACACAATACCCATGGGTACAAACCATGCCTATAGAGGGGTAGTCATGGGCAAAGGGGCTCTAGGGAAGAGAGGAACGTGGTGAATAGCTGGATTCAATGTTTGCCCAAATCCCTCCCCCGCCCCCATGAACCTGTAGTATTCACCTGGTCTGGGCATAGGGTCTGGGCAGTCATGTCTGTGGTGACAATCCTGGCGCAAAGCCTGCTGGGATGTTGTGCCATAGGCGCATTTGCCCAGAGTATCCCTATGCCCAGATGAGGTGAAGACTGCAGCGACAGAGCAATGGAACAGTATGCACTGCTTGGGATGGAGAGGGTTTTTTGTTGCACAGCAATCTCCAGTTGCAACAAAACTTTCTCTAGGCAAGCGGTCCTCCCTGCTATTTCATTGAAAAGTCCTCCCTGGCACAACAGGGGCTTTCAGTTCTGCTGAGGAGCTTGCTATCGCCATTACTGATATCCCCTAAAATCTTCATCCGGGTGCAGAGCCTGCTCTGTTCCCACGAGGAAGGGGTTAGCACAGGCACTGGATCCGGCCCACAAGCCGGGGTTTGGAGCCCTCTGCTCAATGCCTCTAAAAAGTTTGAGAACCATTTACCTAATCTATACCAATCCTATTAGTTCCTGTTGGAAAATCAGTTTCAGTTCACACCAGTTACTGAGATTGTTAAAGTTAAAGGTTTCCCCACGACTGAATGGTCTAGTCATGACCAACTGCAGGGGGTGGTGCTCATCTTCGTTTCTAAGCCTGTAGAGCCGGTGTTTGTCCTAGGACAAGCTTCCGTGGTCATGTGGCCAGCACAACTATATGCCGTAGCGCACGGAACGCCGTTACCTTCCCACTGAAGTGGTCCCTATTAATCTACTTGCATTTTTACGTGCTTTTGAACTGCTAGGTTGGCAGAGCTTGGACAAGCAACGGGAGCTCACTCTTGTCACGCGGTCTCGAACTCCCAACCTTCTGGTTGGAAGCTCAGCAGCAGCAGTTTAACCCGCTGCACCACCATGTCCCTATACTGAGATTGTTACCCCTATGTAAATCAAGAGCTGCCTGGGTCAGCTTAAAGGTTTCAGAATATGTTTCCAGAGATGATGGTGACTGAGGAACAAGAGCCTTTCCTTATGATGCATATTAGGAAGTATATTGAAGAATGTCTCCTAAATATCTAATTGAGGTGTACAGGGAATGGGATTCTTTCCTGCTCTCAGATACTGAGATGTCCTGGATCTTGGATTTGAGGAAAACTCATGAGTTGAGTCAAGAGAATCCGTATCGGGGCACAAATTGCCACTCTCCAGCGTCCTGGTCTCAAGCAGGTTGCAACTGAAATGCCAGAAGACAAATGGCAAAATACGTTATTAATTAATCAATCGCTTTTCCAGATTGGCTCTAGACACCGTATTGCAGAATATTACGATTCTAAAGATGCTGTCCTGTACATGCTTACCTGTACACTTACCTGTACACTTACGCTTACCTGTACATCCTTTGAACATGGGACTCATGTATAGGATTGCCCTGCAACATCCCCCTCGGCGCCCCATTTCTACCAACTGCATACTCACTTTGCAGTCATTACCTCTTGGATCCAGAGCCTCCTTTTGCATAGAATTTCACTTCTTGCTGTGTTTGATGCATTGCTGGACTAATATGGTATTATTTATCCTCTCATATCCTTTTTTCGAAGCTAAGCAAGCCCAATTCTTTTAATCTCTGCATATAGAACATGCTCCCTGTTCCTCTGTCTGAACTTTAAAAGCCGTGAATGAATAGCCAGGACCTTGGGAGCTCTGCAGCAGATACTGATTCAATCAGTCTCCGGACCACCGCAGTACAAAAGTGAGAAATAGCTGTCCGTCTGTTTTGTAATCTCTCCATTGCATATCTGCACCTTTATGGAGCAAGTGGAGAGTTGAGGTCAAAGGAGAAATTTGAAATATGAGAGAGAGAGCAGTGTGCAAAGTGTCTCCAGTGCAATTAGAGCCAATGCCATGAAAATCTCTCTCTCTCTCTCTCTCTCTCTCTGTGTGTGTGTGTGTGTGTGTGTGTGTGAGAGAGAGAGAGAGAGAGAGAGAGAAATAAGGCTGAAAGCAAAAGCAGAATTTTTTCCAGCAGTACCATTTCAAGAGAGAAGGAAGGGGTGTCGGATGCTTCCTAACATGCATCATAAGGAAAGGCTCAGTGTTTTGATAATGCTGATTATTTGATGCCACTTTTCAACCACAGTTCTCAAATCAAAAGAAAACTGTTCTCTACTCCAAAGGGGTTCAGTCTTAAAAAGCTCCAAGGGAGGCAGCAGAACAGCCGCTGAGAGGGGTGTCGTGCTGGGACCACTAGGGACAGCTGCTTTCCCTCAGCTGAATGACAGCCCAATCCTATCCATCTTTTCCAGCACTGATGCAGCTTTATTAAAGGGGCATGCACTGTATCTTGCAGTGAGGAGGAACAGTCGTGGAGGCTTCCTCAAGGAAAGGGAATATTTATTCCCTTACCTTGGGGCTATTGTGCAGCTGCATCAGCCCTCGAAAGTTGGATAGGATTGGGCTGAAAAGAGATGAACGCATTTTACACAGTGTTTTTTTGCCCAGCAGGGTCTCAGAGGCTGCTGATGAATGGCCACATGCTCACAAGCCTCTGGAGAGCAGATAAAGGAGATTTCATGTAGGAAACCTTTTTTTGGTCCTCGGAAAAGGACAGAAATTTGTGCCCTTGTAGAAAGCAGAGCCAAAACCTGTTGGGCCAAGTAAAATACCTCGTCATTCACACATTTCTCTGCAATTGTTTAGAGGTTCCTTCTCCCATTTTTTTCCTGTTGGGTGGGGACTGACCTCTCTCTTTTTGGTTATGCTACGAGCAGACCTGCTAGACCTGCTTTGTACGTGCAGAGATTTCGTGGGGGAGAATTCAAATATGTGATCTCCTGAAGTAGTGTAGTTATATCAGCTTTATCACATAATCTGCCCCTTGTTTAGACTGGGTTTTTTTTTATGATGGGGAGAGGATAAATTATTGTGTGCTTCTTTTTAACTGGATCTTAGATTTCCTAATGTTGTATCTCATATTGCTGCTCTTGCCTTCCTAGCAAACATTATTTGTTCCATTAATTATTCCTGAAATGCTCATTTTATTCCCTTGGTTCTACATTTTAGATTTTTGCAGTAATCATACTGTACCGTTTATCATGCACCACAAACTCATTAAGCCTTCACTTTGTGTTCACTAAAGCTAATGCATTTGGCTCCATTGGCCAAATATTGCAATTAAGGCTCTTACGGGCGTTAGAAAAGTCATGCCCAGAATCAAATTGCTTGAGTCATATTCTGCTACACTTTAATTTGTTTAATTTTAAATGATTGTACAGCACCTAGTTGTGTTGGCACTTAAGAAATAATAATTATTGTGTTTTCCCCTTTCTGCCAAATAGGATGTACCCACGAAACTAGTGGCAAAAGCTGTTCCCCTGCCTATGACCGTCCGTGGACATTGGTTCCTGAGCCCCAGAACTGAATACACAGTAGCCGTACAGACGGCCTCAAAGCAAGTTGATGGCGATTACATGGTTTCAGAGTGGAGTGAAATCATAGAGTTTTGTACAGCAGGTAAGCCCTCTGGAATAAACCCCTCACCCCAATAGGAGAGAAGCAACTTAAGTATGCCATGTACATATTTGTACATGTATATTTATGCCGTGTATATTCAATATAAATATACATGTACAGTATATTGTGCTAGTTTCTGTCTGCAGCAGTAATTTGAGGCTACTACTTTAAGGCGTGTATTTCTCCACACATTTGTTGGAGAGGGAAAATCACTAAGATCTTCTTAGCTGGATTAATCATAGAGCACAGTTATATATTTTCCCACCTTCCCCTGCCCCAAAGAACACCACCATTTGGAGTGGGGACCATGCATGAACACACGCACATGCACACTTAAGAGCATTGTAATATTAATAACATATTTTCCTTCCATTCAGTTAAGCACCTTTCCAAGTCAGTGGCAAATAATTGCACAATAGATATCACTACGCATTCCTACTAAAACACCTCAAATGAAGATCTAGATACTGGTCTCCAATAGTGAGTGGGGTATTAGTGGAGGGAGCACTAAATAGGGTTAGGGGAAGGGTGCCTCTTTTTACATTGTTTCTTTTCTTTTAAGATTACACCTGATTCTTTTTTAAGCATGACAGTGAAAAACACCAACATTAGACAAGAGAATCTGCATGATGTCTTTTCAGAGAGCTCAGTGTTTCCCTGTTGCCACTACATTTAGAGCGCAATCCTAAACTGAGTTAGGCCAGCATAAGTTTAGCCAGAAAAGTTTGGCCAGCACAAGGGACACCTTAAAGTATGTTTGGACCACTCTCTGAGTCAGAGAGGCCAGCACGCAGACATGCGCCATCCTCTCTGACTCTGAGAGTAGTCCAAACATGCTTTATGGTGGCCCTTGTGCTGACCAAACTTCGCTGGCTTGGTTTATGCTGGCCTAACTCCAGTTTAGAATTGCGCTCTTAGTGGCAAACTTGATCTTTCTATATAACGTATGTGAGTGTTGCTGATTATTACTGCACGCACATTGTAACGTAGAGGGGAACTGACAGGCAAAGCAAACTTCCAATACCTAGTCATAGTCCAGTGTGAATGGGGGGGGGATGTTGTCCGGTTTTGGAGGGCTTCCACAATAGCACCCAGTCTAGAGTGCCCATGAACCTTTGTCTCACCTGAAGAGGACAGCTTCACATTGGGAAGGATGTGTGCTTTGCTTCTTGCTAGCAGGATGTTTTGTGTTTGCAGATTATTCGAAGGTTCACTTAACACAGCTTTTGGAAAAAGCAGAAGTGATTGCAGGACGCATGCTTAAATTTTCAGTCTTTTATCGGAATCAGCACAAGGAGTACTTCGATTACATCAGGTAAGAGAGCCAACCTCTTTCCAAGCCTTCTCTCTTCACACAGGACAAATAAAGAACCGTCATCTCTAAGAAGTGTATAAGAAATAAGCCGGCAAATAACTCGCTTGTAGTCTGTCTGTTTATTGGTATTGGCTGTCCTTTTATAATGATATGCAACAAGGTTAATTAGTAATAACCAGGTGTTTGTTTATATTGATTTGTAATATTTATTATCCCAAGAGCGCAGGATGAGTAACAGCTTAGTAAAACAAAACTGGTATAAAACACAATTTAAAAAAAATCGGAATAGGAAAATTGCATGCATTACTTGTCCATCTTTGGGCTTCAGTGAGGAGATGATTGTTTTTGAAGGATTGCAGTAAATATCCTGATTGTTACAGAAGCAAATGCCCAGCATCTAAGTTTGGACATTTAGCTTTTCCAGATTTCTATACATCATTTCCTTGTGGAATGGAAACCCCACGTGCAAATATACAATCCCTGGACCTTGACTGCCACATACAACTGCTGGGGGCTAAGAGTGTGAGTAGTTCTCACAGCACTCTTTGAGAGCATCAGTCACCCATTTAAGATTGTGCAAAGAAACCAATTCCAGTCTCCTCTGCTTCCCAGACAGTTAGGTAATGACTCAGGGCATCCTGTGCCACTATAACTGGACTGGGCCCAGAGACAGTAATCTGTCAGTCAGATTAGAAAGTAGATATATCTGCACAATAGCGCCCTCTGCTGTATGCATGCATCTCTGACATAAAGTAATTGGCTTTGACCCAGCTCTTGTTGCACATAAAGATGTTAGCAGGCAATTCTTTGTATGAGCATATCGATGGAGATGCACATTTAAATGCACTTCAGAATGAGCATCCCATTCAAAGCAATGCCTTGTGGATAGACCATATCCTCACCCTGATGCTTACCTGACTGCACATAGAATTTTATGACGTGTAGCTCCCAGTCTAGCAAGTACATTATATATAAATTGTTTGCACATGCTAATCTCCTAGCTTGAACGATGGACTATTTTATTATTTTACTTGGACACGTAATTAGCATGTGCTTGAATCGGCTGATTCGAAACAGAAGACATGCTTAGCAAGAAAACCAGTTCTGATGGAAATTCTGGCCTTTAATTAGCTGAAGTGGCCACAGGATGTCACTATGCAGCCGCTGAAAAATGGCTGCCTTGCCCCCTTCAGGTTCTATGACAGTGGCCTTTTCCAGTGTTTATCTCTGGCATTTGGCATTTAGCTCATCTACAACTGCATAATCTCTGTTTGAAGCCTTTTTCTCCTTGGAATCCTATTTTTGAAAATAACAGGTGGAAGTCTTGAAAGGATAATCATCTTAAGCTTGCCTTGTGACTGCGTTTGAAAAGCATGGTGCCAACCTGACATATAACTAGAAATGTCAGGAATTCTCATTGGGCGTCCAGCCCTCCGCTCTTACGTGACTCATTAGCTTTGTTTACAAGCCATTGATGTGGCACATCCTGTAGGCTTTTCTCCAGGTACAAAAAGTCCATCAGGAGACAATGTGTCTGAGAAGCAAGTTCTGTTTTGCAGGAAGTCCCACATTCACATAGTTGCTGGTGGTGGTGTTTTCTTTTAGAGTGCTTTGCAAAATTACATAACAAAAGAGACTGCCCTGATGCGCTTCCAATCTTAATTTTAGTCAGTGGTGGATAGATGAAGGGAAGGGAGGTATGTGACAAACAAGTGTAAAAAGAGATGAATTTGAGCTAATTCAGTTGCATGTTTATAGGCTTTTACAAGTAATTACAAAATTCATGTTTTTGCTGGCTGGCTATTCAGAGATTTGTCGGACTCCTTTGCCACGAGGTTGAAATTGTGGACACTCTGACTGTAGTTCCCAGGCTAGCGAGTAGATTATATAAATTACTTGCGCATGCTGATCTCCTTAGCTTGAACGACTGACGTCACGCTGTTGTGGTCGTCGTTCAGTCGCTAAGTTGTGTCCGACTCTTTGTGACCCCATGGACCACAGCACGCCAGGCCTCCCTGTCCTCCACTAGCTTCCGGAGTTCGCCCAATTTCATGTTCATCGCTTCAGTGACACTATCTAATTATCTCATCCTCTGCCTTCTTCTCCTTTTGCCTTCAATCTTTCCCAGCATGAGGGTCTTTTCTAAGAGTCCTCTCTTCTCATGAGGTGGCCAAAGTATTGGAGCTTCAGCTTCAGTATTTGTCCTTCTAGGGAGCAATCAGGCTTTACTTCCTGGAGGATGGACCGATTGGGTCTCCTTGCAGTCCAGGGGACTCTCAAGAGTCTTCTCCAACACCATAATTCAAAAGCATCTATTCTTCAGTGCTCTGCCTTTCTTATGGTCCAGCTCTCAGCCATACATTGCTACTGGGAAAACCATAGCTTTGTCTATGCAAACCTTTGTTGGCAGGGTGATGTCTCGGCTTTTTATTAAGTTGTCTAGGTTCGCCATAGCTTTCCTCTCAAGAAGTGTCTTTTAATTTCATGGCTGCAATCACCATCTGCGGTGATCTTGGAGCCCAAGAAAATAAACTCTGTCACTGCTTCCATTTCTTCCCCTTCTATTTGCCAGGAAGTGATGGAAGTGGTTGCCATGATCTTAGTTTTTTTAATGTTGAGCTTCAAGCCAATTTTTGCACTTTCCTCTTTCACCCTCATCAGAAGGTTCTTTAGGTCTTCCTCACTTTCTGCCATTAGAGTGGTATCGTCTGCATATCTGAGGTTGTTGATATTTCTCCCAGCAATCTTGATTCCAGCTTGTGAAACAGCTTGTGAAAGCCCAGACTTTCTCATGATGTACTCTGCATATAAGTTAAATAAGCAGGGTGACAGTAAACAGCCTTATCTTACTCCTTTCCCAATTATAAACCAATCAGTTGTTCCATGTCCAGTTCTAACTGTTGCTTCCTGTCCCGCATATAGGTTTCTCAGAAGACAGATAAGGTGGTCTGGTACTCCCATCTCTTCAAGAACTTGCCAGTTTGTTGTGATCCACACAATCAAAGGCTTTAGCGTAGTCAATGAAGCAGAAGTAGATGTTTTTCTGGAACACTCTTGCTTTCTCCATGATCCAGTGAATGTTGGCAATTTGATCTCTAGTTCCTCTGCCTCTTCGGAAACCAGCTTATACTTCTGGTAGTTCTCAGTTCACATACTGCTAAAGCCTAGTTTGTAGGATTTTGAGCATCTCCTTGCTAGCATGTGAAATGAGTGCAATGGTGCAGTAGTTTGAACAATCTTTGGCATTGCCCTTCTTTGGGATTGAAATGTAAACTGCTCTTTTCCAGTCTTGTGGCCACTGTTGGGTTTTCCAAATGTGTTGGCATATGGAGTGCAGCACTTTGACAGCATTATCTTTAAGATTTTGAGTAACTCAGCTGGAATGCTGTCATCTCCACTGTTGTTAGTGATGCTTTCTAAAGCCCACTTGACTTCACACTCCAGGATGTCAGGTTCGAGCTCAGTGACTGCACCATTGTGGTTATCAGGAACATTTAGATCGGCCTTATATAGTTCCTCTGTGTATTCTTGCCACCTCTTCTTAATCTCATCTGCTTCTGTTAGGTCCTTGCCGTTCTTGTCCTTTATTGTGCCTACCTTAGCACGAAATTGTCCTTTGATATCTCCAATTTTCTTGAAAAGATCTCTAGTCTTTCCCATTCTGTTGTTTTCCTCTATTTCTTTGCATTGCTCATTTAGGAAGGCCTTCCTATCTCTGCTTGCTGTTACCCATTCAGTTGGGTATATCTTTCCCTTTCTCCCTTGCTTTTTGCTCCCCTTCTTTCCTCAGCTATTTGTAAAGCCTCGTCAGACAGCCATTTTGCCTTCTTGCATTTCTTTCTCTTTGGGATGGTTTTAGTTGCTGCCTCCTGTACAATATTACAGACCTCTGTCCAAATTTCTTCAGGCACTCTATCTACCAAATCTAAGCCCCTAAATCTGTCACCTTCACTGGATATTTGTATGGGATCCGATTTAGGTCATACGTGGAGGGCCTCGTGGTTTTCCCTACTTTTTTAAGTTTAAGCCTGAATTTTGCAATAAGAAGCTCATGATCTGAGCCACAGGCAGCTGCAGGTCTTGTTTTTACTGCCTGTATAGAACTTCTCCACCTTCGGCTGCAAAGAATGTAATCAATCTGATTTCGGTGTAGACCATCTGGTGAAGCCCATGTGTAGAGTCGCTGCTTGTTTTGCTGGAAAGGGTGTTTGCTATGACTAATGTGTTCTCCTGACAAAACTATCAGTCTTTGCCCTGCTTCATTTTGTACTCCAAGACCATACTTGCCTGTTATTCCTATTACCTCTTGACTGCCTGTTCTGCCAAATTCCCTGCTGGGCCTCCCCAAGGGCCCCAGTGCCCACGCTAGGCTAACTAGTTTCCCCTCCAGAGCAGCCTCAGAGATAGGCAAGAGGGAGGGGGTTCAGTCACCCACTGGGCCTCCTCTCTTCCAGCAGCTTTGCTTGGAATCACTGGCTAGCCAGCCTCCTCCACACTGCCCTCATCACTGGTTTAGCTCCAGATACCCTAACTTGGCACCAACAAACCCCACCACCAAACAATAGGCAGTCAGCTTGCCTAAGCCACAACTGCCTCCTCCACTTGGTGGCTCCAGGGGTGTGGCAGTCATACAATAGCTCCCCACAGTTATTCCCCACAATAACCTTATCCTGTCCTTTAGTCTATCAATCCATTCAGCAAGCCTTCAGTCAGTCCATCCATCCAGCACCTACCTGGTGCTTTACTGCAGCTCCTGCCTCCAACTTTATACTCAGGCAGGCCAATCGGTGTCTGTTGTTGGGCAGGCTTTACCATCAGCCACACCCATCTGCACTTGTGTTAACCTCCCTTCATAGCCAGAGCCTTTATCAGCCTGCAGCTGTGCTCCTGCTGCAGGCAAAAACCTGGGGGTTAACTCTGTAATCTCTGGCTTATTTGGACAAGGGGCCATTGCTGATACCATTCCCTATCTCCTCGGGGTATCTCCTGCCTTTTCCAATACACTGCCTACTTTAGCATTCCAATTCCTTATGATGAGAAGGACATCTTTTTTGGATGTTAATTCTAGATGATGTTGTAGGTCTTCATAGAAATGGTCAACTTCTTCCTCTTCAGCATCAGTGGTTGGGACGTAGACTTGGACTACTGTGTTGAAAGGTTTGCCTTGGATCTGAATTGAAATCATTCTATCATTTTTGAGGTTATACCCCAGTACTGCTGTTCTCGCTCTCTTGTTCACTATGAAGGCTATTCCATTTCTTCTAAGGGATTCCTGCCCACAGTACCAGATATAATGGTCAACTGAATTAAATTCTCCCATTCCTGTCCATTTTAGTTCACTAACTCCCCTGATGTCCATGTTCAGTCTCAACATCTCGCATTTGACCATATCTAGCTTACCTAGATTCATAGATCTGACATTCCAGGTTCCTATGCAGTATTGTTCTTTGCAGCATCGTACTTTCCTTTCACTTCCAGACACATCCACAGCTAAGCTTCCATCGGTTTTGGCCCAGCTACTTCACTCTTTCTGGAGCCACTAGTACTCATGTTCTGCTCTTCCCCAGTAACATAATGGACGTCTTCCGACCTGAGGGGCTCATCTTCCAGCGTCATATCGTTTAGCCTTTTAGTACTGTAATTCATGGGGTTTTCTTGGCAAGCGTACTGGAGTGGGTTGCCATTTCCTTCTCCAGCGAATCACATTTAGTCAGAACTCTACTATGATCTGTCCATCTTGGGTAACCCTACATGGCATAGCGCACAGCTTCATTGAGCTACTCAAGCCCCTTTACCAAGACAAGGCAGTGATCCATGAAGGGGACGTTACACTGAAATTTGCCTTAACAAGGAAAGTTTCAACTCCTGCTTACGCCAATCCAAGGGCTTGAGAAGCCGTAAGCAGGATATTTATGTGTACCTCCCACAAATAAGCAGAATTCTTGTTGAAATCCAGTATTCCGTCTAGCTTATTAGAGTTGGCTGAAGAAGCTAGCTCCACTGTTGAATAAATGGAAAGTGCAGTTCTTGGGTGCTGAAACTGGACTTGTCTACCTAACTGGATTGTGGGAGAGAATGAAAATAGGCTTTATGTAGGAATAATGACAGACTAAAAAAATAAAGCTGGTAAAGAAGCTGTTTTTCTAGTTATTGTACTATTGTGTAGATTAACGCATTTCTTTTCTAAATGTGCTTTGGGCATTTTCTAATTTCATTCTGTACCTCATAACTTTGATTTTATTTGGTTTTAATAAACAGATGTGTGTTCAAGAAAAAAAATTCAAATTAATGAGACAAGTTATAGGATATCAGAGCTGAAATCCTACAGAGAAATGAATTACAGGTGTGTGTCTCGTGTTGGTGATGCTAAGAATTCCGCCTAACCACCGTTAATGACCAACTGACTGCACAACAGAGCATAGGCTTAACAGAGGCAATTGAGTATCCATACCAGTAGCCTGTCTATCTGACAAATGAGAGGCTCTGAATGCAATCCATAGCCTGCAGCTGCAGCCAGCCAGTGTCTGTTTACACAACAAAGAACAGGCAGTTTGCATAACAGCTGGCCTAATCGCATTAAGATAGTGATCTAATAACTTATCCCAGTTATCCCCCCCCCCAAGTTAAGCTAGTCATTAAGCACATCTGTATTGAAGAAGGTAAGCTGTTGTTTAAGAGGGGTAGGGTGGGCATTGGGGAAATAATGTCCTTTGTTTTAGACTGTTAGTCATGATACAGTCTTTGCAGCGGCACAGATCTCTTAACTAGGTCTTGGGTATCGTGAGTACTGATCTTTCTCAACAAGTATCACTAGAATTGATTCAGGATACGACTCCAACACGCATGTAGGAGATGGTCTAATCAAGCATAGTATCTTCTGTAGTAATGTGTTAGAAAAGAAAATAGCAAGAAGTGTCTCAAAGGGCTATTCCACATTATGTGGCAGCAAACCTGAGTTTGCCATTGAGTGTGTGCATGCCCTTGACATGGTTGCAGCTAATACTGCACATGTGTGATACATATATTTGTCTCCTCCACGGGTTACATTTTCAGGTGAACACTTTCAAAAAATTGTAAGTATGTAGCTGAAAATGTCATGTGTAAATCAGCCTGAAAGCTGATTTGAAAGCAAGGGAGCCCTGCCCTATGATGAAATTCAGCAGCCCTGCTTGAAATTCAAGATCCCGTACATCGAGCACATTATTGGTGGCAATTAAACGCTAAAATTCAGCATCTCTTGTCTTAATACATGTGTTTCTGTCCATGTATGCCAATGGTGTATGTATTTTGCAGTTCTCCTTGACTGTTTCTTTCCACCAAGGTGTATAACTTTTTCCTCCATTTTGAATTGGAATGCTCTTGTCCAGTGTAAGTCACAATTTGAGTTAAGGGCTCCGAAACAATCAATGCATGTCTCACTGATGGCACTGTAGAAATAAACAGTTCCTCATCCTTCATTTCTAGAGAGCAGCATGGGAATGCTCTGCAGCCTTCAGTCAAGGATAACAGTGGGAGCCATGGCTCTCCCATCAGCGGAAAGCTGGAGGGCATCTTCTTTAGCTGCAACACCGAATTTAACACCGGAAAGCCCCCGCAAGATTCACCTTATGGAAGATACAGGTTTGAGATTGCAGCGGAAAAACTTTTCAACCCAAATACTAACTTGTACTTTGGGGACTTCTACTGCATGTACACAGCCTACCACTATGTCATCCTCGTCATCGCGCCAGCGGGATCTCCGGGAGACGAATTCTGTAAGCAGCGACTCCCTCAGCTGAACTTACAGGACAACAAATTTCTGACCTGCACCGAAGAAGATGGGGTCATGGTCTATCACCATGCACAGGATGTAATCTTGGAAGTGATTTACACTGACCCAGTGGATCTCTCCCTTGGCACAGTTGCAGAAATTACTGGTCATCAGCTAATGAGCTCATCAACTGCCAATGCGAAGAAAGATCCCAGCTGCAAGACCTGCAATATCAGTGTTGGACGTTAATTTCCATCCCTCCCCTCTTCCTTAGGAGCCTTCTCTGTTGCCTATACCCATTGTCAGCCGTTCTCATCAGACGCATGCATAATGCCGTTCTTACCAAAAGCAAACACCAGTATTCTTGGGGCAGAACTGCGCATTACAGGAAGCACATGGCAGTTGCTGAAAACAGCATCCTGTGTCGAGTTTTAACATTCTCCTCTGCAATGTTTAGGTCCCCTCCTCGTGCTGGTTAATAGGGTACAGGAAACCATACAATATATTGCATCACAGTACAGCTAACAATACCCAAACATTGCGTGGGGGAGGACAACTTAACATGGAGATGCTGTTATTGGCAGCAGCCTCTTGTCCATTGTAGCACATATTTCTGCCCTTAGTATTTCTTCCCCCTTTTCTTTCCTTCTGGTCCACCAGTGCTTTCGACTGTTAGAAATCTTGGTTTTATTTGGTTTTTTTTTCCAGCAACCATTTATCTATCTAGATGCTGCAATTGGTGTTTTTAAATTTTTTCTCTCATTTTTCCTTCTTCTCGCTCCATTTGCCAAATGTAACAAATCTATATAAACAGCTTTAGCAAAATAAAAGCTACTGGCTTCTAAATGGTGTTTAAATATGCATTCATTTTAATCTACTGAACAACTTAACTGGGATAATTCCAAATAGCATGAAAGGTTATAATTGCAGCATGATTTAACTCTCTCAGCCTAGAAAAATGTCAGCACTTCCAATGTGTTGTTTGACAGTGTTATTTATGTTGTTTATATTAGCTAACAAGAAACAAAAAAAACCTGTGTTTCAACATAATAAATAGAAAAATATTTTATTTGTACTGTTGTATAAAATATTATACAATCATATAGAATATATAGATTACATTTTAATAGCAACTGTATACATGTCATGAAACCATTTTTCCCTTATCAAAGATGTAGTTTGTAAACTTCAAATACTTGTGTATCTGTTCCTGTTGCTCTTACATGACTTTTAATTAAAACAGATTTATGAAGGAGACCATTCTGATTCATAAAAGTTAAGTAATCAAGCCAATTACACGGAAACACCGAAACATCATAGAAACAAGAAAAATTCACTTAGGTTTAGCATTGAGAGACATGATTCCCCCTCCAACACCTCTTTGAGATTTTTTTTCTTTTTAAAATCATGCTTTAACAATTACATACAGCAGAAATACAAACAGGGTTGGCAGATAATAGAAACAAATGGTTTCTTGACCATAATAATAGAGTTGAGGCCTGTTCCTTTGCTTCTTACACATAGCTCTGTCCACATGGAGGGGATCCCCACAGGCTGATCTTCAAGCCTCCTTCCTCTGGTTGTCCCTGTGCTGTCATTGCGGCCAGCACAGCTCAACTGACCCTCTTCCAATAATGTGAGGGTTCCCAAAGAGTGTGTTGCAATGCCTTAGGGCATTGTAGCACACTTACAGGGGCGCCGCAGCATGTCTCCCGTCGCCCTCCTGTTCGCCCAGGTGCTGCCATTTTGGATCTCATGAAATCTTGCGTTGGTGGCACCATCTTTGATTTGTGAGATTTCGTAAGATGGCAGGGCCCAGTTGAGCCAAGAAGAGGAGGCTGCAGGACTGCATTACCCCGGTAAGTTTGGGAACCTCTGTAATAATATGAGGCCCTAAGGCACCTCCCATACAGTCTTTTCCAGGGGTCCATGCCTCTCCAGCACAGAGTGTACATTATTATATTTGCTTATGGACAATCCCTTCCATGTTTGCAAAGCTGGGAACTGGAGGATCGTGCCCATGGTGTAGCCAATACACATGACAAAACAAGACACTAAAGGCAGTGCATATCTTCCACAGAAGCATTTCCTTGGACTTCTTTGCCATTAAACCTGTATTAGCTGGTGAGCAATACACACTTGCTGTCTATCTCCCACTGAACTATGCCCCACTCAAAAGTAATCTATTGCAAGAACAATCTCTCTATGTTTATAAAGTGTTCCTTTTTTAACATTAAGATGGAAAAAAAATTCACATTGATACTCTTACTAACAGTAAACCAAAAAAAAGAAACCCAGCTGCCTTCAGTTCATAACCATGACACTTAGATTAAATAGTCTGCATATATTAATCTATCCAAAATATCATAATGCAATAAACTATTATCACTATTTTAATAAACTATCTTAGCAATCATCACACAGGAAATAGTAAGGTCTAACAAAGTGCATGCTTTCAAACAAGCTTTGGTAGTCAGAAAAGCAAAATTTATAGCACTAGGCTAAGGAAAAGTGCTAAAGAAATAAATTGGCATGTCACTTGACTTCACTTTGTTTTATTTTGGTTACTATCAACCAAGTCCTGGCAAATTCTGCTTAGAAGGATGGAGTTAGCTTTTCATTGTCTTGTAATTTATTAGGTACGCGTTCCTGTTTTTCAAATCTTTTTCTATTTGTGTGATTTTAATATGTTCCTGCAAAAAGGTTCCTTAAAGAAAAAACCCCAAAACGATGTTTCAGATGTGACATTTTTGCACGCTATTTGCTTGGCTCTGCAACTCAAAGGCTCAGGCAATGGATATCTATTTCTTTTTCTTTTGTATGTATGGTGCTTCTGCAAGGACCAGCTCAGGAATTTGCAACTTGAATGCAAGTTTGGCATGATAGTGGCAGGTTATAAACTACCATGGTGTGTGCCACCCCTAATTAACGGTGGAGCCACAATAGTCAAAAGGGAACAGGCACAGTTTTCATTTTAGCTGTGTGGAAATGTCAGACTCCTATGTGGAGGGGACATAAAAGGGCAACTTTTCTCTAGAGCGGTGGTTTTTTCAAGTCCCTCTCCCCCTAGGGAATCTGTTCCATAACATCTGCTGAGGTATCTCTACACAACTGCTTCATAACCTCTATGCAGTATGACTATCCTGGGGCATCTTTAAAAGTAGGTAAACAAATGCACAACATTTCCCCAAAGGGTGTGCATTGCAGGGAAGATTAGTAGTAGGCAGACAAGCTGTCCTTCAGCAAAGCCTGTTGGGCTTTATTAGTGAACTCTTGATACATTTCTTTGAGCACAATCCTAACCTGGAATGAAGCCAGCACAGTTAGGCCTGCAAAGTTTGAGCAGCACAAGGGACACTGTAATATATGTTTGGACCACTCTCAATGTTGGAGAGGCCAGCACACTAACTTGTACCATCCTCCCTGACTCCGAGAGTGGTCCAAACGCACTTTACAGTTGTACCAGCCAAACTTTGCGGGCCTAACTGCCGACCTCAGTTCAGGCTTGCACTCTTAAAAACTCCAGTGTTTCCTGAAACACAGCCTGTGCTATAGTGCGTGTATGGTCAGTGTGTCACAACTGTGGGCAATACAATGGTTGCTAAGGGAGCCAATCCAGTAGAATTAGGGCTCACCCTATTTGGACACAGCCTCCCTTTCTCTGACTTCCATAAGGGCAGCAATGAACCCAAGCAGAACCTTCAATTCGTGTTACCTAAAGGCCATCATGAATTTCATCCCATAGTAATCACTCCCATGGCATCTTGGGGAGAAGATGACCTGCTATTACTTCTAGGCACAGTGAGCTCATAATGGCAACGAATGTGGGCATTCAGTCCCACAAGAAATCATGCTTTGAGCCAAAGGCCATTGGTTAGGCTGCTTGTTTTTTAAATCAGAAGCAGTATCAGTGGGCCTGCTTTTGATATTACTTATAAACAGTATGGATCATAATACTTGTGTCTTAAGATCCACTCTGGCATCACTTCTGGGTAAATAGAGCACTTGTCAATTTTAAGGCCAGTTTCACTCCCAAGTCAAGCTTATATTGGGAAAGGATTGGCTAACATCTAAATTTTATGTTTTCTTCAAGAATAGCACATAATAAGGCTGAACAACCCCCCCCCCCCAAAAAAAAAACAACCCAACAAAACATTGCCAAACATGTTCTAGAGTTGTTGGCACCCTTTTGCATCTCAAAATCCTTTTGCCTTCCATGTCCTTGGCCCCATTTCCCCACCTTGCTATTCTATGAGTTGTGGTGGTCCACACGATTTTGTCTGCATGCATTCATGATACTGTCATGGCAGAAGTAGCATTCTGACATATTGACAAAATTATATAAAGCGCCATAGCCAGCTGGATTAAACAACAGTGTAGGCAAATGGGGCCACACTCAGTGATGTCATTCAGGGGGAACGGACCACAACGGGCGTTCCGGATCCTAACGGGCTCTGTGGCTGCTTCCGGGTTCCCAACAAGTGCCAATCAAAAGTGAGTTCCTGTTCCTAAATCATTTGAATGACACCATTGTCCACACTGATGACAATGACAATAGCAGTTGCAACAATGTGATGGTGTTCATTATGACTGCACAGAATTGCCCCACACAGGAGGCACTTTTCAACACATGCAACCTGAACAAAAAAGGAGGGCTCATTTTGACATAGTTCTTCATGTAGCATTCGAATGTTACACGGACTCAAATGTTATAAATGTTATATTTATCCACTACAATAGTAGTGTCTAGAACTACTACTCTGCCTATGACCTCCATCTTCTTCTGCCCAGAATGTATGCATTGTCCACAGTGGTTTGCCCATGAACAGAACCTGCAGTTTTCGACTTCAATGCCACATTGAATGCCACATCACATAATGGTGATGAGGTTTGGAAAAAATGAATTAGGGCCCAATCATATCCAACTTTCCAGGGCTGATGCTGCAGTGCCAATGGGGCGAGAGCTTCATCCCACAGTGAAGGGGCAGTCATGGAGACCTTCTAAAGGTAAAGGAATGTTTATTTGCTTACCTCAAGGGTGCAATGCGGCTGCATCAGTGCTGGAAAGTTGGATAGGATCAGGCCCTTACCTAGTTCCTCTGCCATGCTCCAGTAGCTATCATAAGCAGAAGGGGAAAAGGCTGTCACCAACAGGACAGTTTCACCTCTCTGTTTACTTATTGAAATCCATATATTTATTCAGTCTCTAAAACACATCCATCCCACTAGAACTAATCTAAACGGTATTGAAGAGAGAATTGGTTCTGGAAGACATAAGATTAAGCATAGTTCAAATTAATTTAAAAAACCAGAATGGTATAATTTTTTGCCTATCATTTTAATTTATGTCACAACTTTTAATTGTCCTATAGTAACTGATTATAAACGGAAGGTAATAGAAACATAGTTATATAAAAACAATTAGAGCAGTGACACCAGCTGTGAGAAAACTCTTAAGGCACAGGTCTGAAGACCCAAGTTTAGATGGATGACCAAAGCAACCTTTGCTCTGTTCAAATTAGTATCTAAATTGGCAAATTAGCATGCTTGATAGAGGAGTTGATCGCTTCTATCTATCTCCCCTCCCCGCATTTCTAATTAGTGATCTGGATGGCATTCTCTTAATAAAATCTAGAGGATAATAGCAATCCATTCAGAACAGTCAATTACTTCATCACTCCATCTGCTGGTATAGAAGATACCTTGCGCGCAAATTCCAAAATCGGACTAAGGGGATGCTGGGGGTGGGTTCCTGCAGCAGATGGGGAGAGCCCCAAAGCATGCAGAAAAGCCCCCTCCCCTGCCTCCCCCGCCCCAAAACAGAAGGCTTGCTTGCCTTCAGCTTGGTGGCCTTACAGTGGGGGGGAAATTGAACTTTTCCCTTATGATCCTTTAAACTGCCCCCCCCCACGCAAAGACACTGAGCTCCCCAACTCTCCCTCTAGACATCAAGACCACTGACCACATTCAACAGCCTCCCAATTCCTTTCCCATCAGCCAACCTCCATGAAGGCGGCAGAAGAGATAAAGTGTGAGCAAAACTGAGGTTGGGTAAGGAGAATGGAAGAAAAGGTAAGCGGGGTAATTTGCCCCCCTTCTCAGAAGAGCCTGCTAACAGAGGAATGTTCTCCACAATTCATAGGCTCAAGGGAGCACCTTCCTGGGCTTGGGGCTACAGGGGCGTGGCAAATATATCCCCAGGCCCCCACTGTGGTAGGACTGGACATTGCCACTACAAGCCTTCTGCTTGAGCCGGGTGTTCCTCAGCTCTCATAGAAAGGCAGCAGCTGCGCCCAGAACCAGCTCCTACAGCCGCTTTATGGTTAAGAGAGCGAGAGACAGTAGAACAGTGTTCCTCCTCTTTGCCCTGCCTGTCCTCTCTCATTTTGCCATTTTGTCCCCATGGGTCCACACATGTAGTGCCACTAATGGCATCACCGTGCACTTTAAAAGGAAAATATCATCTTCCCTGGTGAGCTGAGTACTGGGGGGGGGGGAGTCTCACTCATCTACAAGAAGTTAAGTGTTTGCAAATTTGGGGAGCTGGGCTAAGGACCACTCAATCCTTTCAAAGCCCAGTCCGCCGGCTGCCTCCTGCAACAGTCATATCCTGGTGCACACACTGAGCTCTGTAAAATAGTCTGGTTCTCCAAAGCACTACGGTATACAGAGGAACACAGAAGCAGAACCAGCCATCACTGGCTTTCCAGAAACTCCCAAAAGGAACCTGTCGGAGGGGAGCTGAGTGTTGCTCCTGCTTTATCTGCCTGCCCGCCATTTTCGTTACACCACTGCATCACTTACGTGACAAGTGGCATGGCAGACCTATACACCCAGGAAGGGATCTAGACCAGCACGTGGACCCCTTCTCTTCCTGTGCGGCATCGTGACCCAGTTGCAGTGCCACCTCCGAAGGCTCGGCAATGACGTCACATGTCGTTGCTGAGTATTTGGGTTGCCCAGCTCCATGAGGTGCCAAGTTCAGCTTTGAACCGTGGCTTAGAGCTGGGTTCTTCAACCTTGGGGTAGGAATCCCAATGGGGTCACAAAGCCTCAGTGGTGGGGGTCACAGCAACTTAAGGGAATGAAAAAGGTTGACAAACACTGGACTAGAGCACTGCCTGGTAAAGGGAGATGCATCTGGAATATCCCTTCAGGTACCAGGAGATGGTGTCCCGTTCCTGCTCAGGTTCTCAGCAATTGTGCTGAAATAGCTGTCACTAGTGCCAGGCTTGATGGTAACTTTTTCTGCTCTCTCTACCAAGAATATTTGACTATAGTGAATAGTGCAGGGAGGGCGTAACAGGGAAGGGAGGTGGGCAGATTGGGTTTCAGGAAGGGGACACTATCAATGGACAGTCTCAAAATTTATTTCTATTTTTATTTATTGGGGTTGTGGCACAAAAAAGATGGAAGACCACGCTGGCTTAAAGAGAACACTGACCCCAACCCCCTTCTCTAGAAGTCAGTTCTAACATAGTCGGAGTATCAGTGGGATCTGACTTTTAAGCAGGCCCTGCACTGTTAGCAGCCTTTAAGTCCTACTAAACTGGGAAGCAGGGCTGGCCCACTCATGAGGCCAACTGAAGCAGTTGCCTCAGGCAGCAGAAGATTGGTAGGGGGTGCACCTATCTCTGTCCACCTGCTTGCCTCCATTGCTGCTGCTGCTCCTCCTTCCACTCCCTAGACTGGAAAAGGAAAAAGGGGAGAGAAAGGAAGAGGAAATATGGGAGGAAGGAGAATGCTGAGCTAGCGCTTCAGAGTGGGAGGAGCAGAGGCGGGCAATCATCTAGGCTCTGCTCCTCCCACTCTGATGGGGACGACGACAAGGGGGGACGCATTTGGCAAGCTGCCCTGCATCTCAGGAGGGTTTTGACTGGCCCTGCTGGGATGTTGGCACTAGCGCAATAGCTCCTGGCCTGCTGCTAGGTGAGGGCTGTCAGCAAGTTCAGAGTGTGAAGTGACCAAAAATACGGCAGCAAAACAACCCAAATCCTTTAACATTCAGCAACCTGCATAAATTATGCAAATTAAACAACATTCTAGAACGTCTACATATTTCTGCCAGTTTTTATCATTTTGATATCATTTTTATCAATGAGATGGAGATGTATAAGAAGCTATGAAGGGGCCTCAAGCCCCAGCCCTGACCTCTGAAAATGTGAGTAGCCCCCTCAGACTTATGACCCTTCACCAAGCATTTTGCCTAAAGTTTCTGACTTACGTTTCTGACTTTCTCACAAGCATATGGTCACAACCATAAAGGCTAGAAACCTGATGTTTTAAAAAGAGAATGAAAGAGCATGAGATTGAAAGGGAGTCACTACACCCATGCAAACATCTTGTGCTTTTTTCTGCAACTGAAACACAACACACCTGCTTGCAGAAAGGTAATGAGTAATGACCTAAGCATTAGGGATTCTCCAAACCCCTGTCCACTGAAGCTCAGAGACTGAACCACGTAGCTTCCTGCTCCTGCCCCAAATTCACAAAATCCCTATCCCTTGTGTGTAAAGCACCCCCCTAACCTACCTGCAGAATACAGAAAGGGAGAAAAATCTGCTTGACCACACACATCCTAAGCTTGGTGACATTTGAGACACTTACACACCAGAAGCCACATTCCTTTTAGTACGTGAGGCCAAAGCATGTTGGAGCTGGAGGTACTTTCCACAGAGCCCCACCTGTGCACATTACAAAGGCCCAGGATGATGTCTGCACCAGAATCATCCCTGATCCCAAAATCTGACGGGCCAGTCTTGCTCTTGTCCTCCTTTTGTTTGGGATCTGGCTCTTCAGAAGCAGGTGTGACGTGTCCCTTAGGTGAGAAGAACCTCCACCAGATAGGGAAATGTAGACTGCTTATTCCTATTTATTAGCTACGGGAGGGCACACAGAGCATGAGGGATTCCACTGCAAGATGAATGAAGACCGACAAGGTCTCAGCAATGACCCCTCATGCATAATGTTGGGGGTTGGAGGGAGAGGCTCCTAATACCCAGAGCTTCTTGGGAGAAAGTTAGATTGCAACCAACTCAACTTTGTGAGGCATCAACTCCCTGGCAGCAGAGGTGACTGTGTTTAGGTGCAGTCTTCTGGGGTGGATTTATTTGTTCATTTAAATGGTTTACTGTACACCCCACCTTTCCCTCCAAATTCAATGGAACACTCAAGGCTATACTCTTGAAGTGTGAATGATAACTACGTGACATTTTAGGGGTGGCTATACAAGTTTCCACCATAGGAAGCTCCCCCTCCCCCCCCCAAAAAAATCAGGTCTCCAATCAGGATGGAATGCACCTATCGGAGACCTGCATCCAGCCTAGCAGGCAGAAGAGAGAATGAGGCTCTTGACCTCTGTGTCTCCTGCCAACCATTGGTTCTAGGTAGTTTCCTTGTGAATCCAACATGCTCTTACAGTCCCATCAACAAAGCTAAGGCCAGAAAAGACATAATGAACTAGGGGAAGACATTCCACAATGCCACTTGCATAAACTCCCACAGACAATTGTTTAGATTAGGCAGTCTATCCCCCCAGACCACCAAAACTCAACACCACATCTATCATTTCCCCCTCTGGTTGAGAGAGACCAGATATGTTTGGGTGGCTCTGTTTAAAAGCCGGCCTTGTTCTTTCCATACTTTGAGCACCATTGCTGAAGTCATCATGCCATCTTCATGGAAAGAGTTCCTCCGAGCTTTGAATCCCTAGCCAGCTGCCAGAATTTGCAGAAGACTGCCATCTTTGGGCTAAGCAAGAGGAAACCTGTCATGGAGTGATAGCTCCCTCCAGGAAGAGAAGACCTACAGGTAAGAACACAAGGCCCCATTCACTCACTCCTTCCTGCATTCTCACACTTGCTCCAATTTCTTTCTCTCTCTCTCTCTCTCTCCTGCAGCAAAATAACATTAATAAAGTGCATCAGAATATCAAGGTGTCAAACCATTGTGCAGAAAGAACCAGACCTGTGCAATTCTCTTTCTTCCTACCCCCAACCAGGGAGCTTTACTATTGCAAACCACTGATCTCAAATGGTTTTGGAGACATCATGCTTGCTGATGAGAACCTCCAACAGCCTGAGTTTAGCTTTTATGTGCTTGTACTCCGAATACTCCTGTGACATGGGGATGCGATCTTCCTTCTGTGGACTTCTGTAAGAGGGCAAATCAGGCATTGACATTCAATGGCAAAAGATCAAGGATTCACGAAACACTTCTAGCCCTGACAAAAAGGTATTTCGTATTTGGTTATTCTTCAATTACAGATCCCTACGTAAGAGGAAAAGGGTAGTGCATCAGGGGGTTTAGGAATGGACGCTTAAAGCACTCCATTTGGATGTTGAAGATTACTGTCCAAAATCCAAGGAAGGGGCAAGCAAATATGGGAGGGAACATCATGCAGGCTTTGGACTATGTGTTTCCTCGCAAGAGTTCTCTATATAAGGCATTAAAACGCAGTAGATCCCCATGCCACAGAATGCACAGCACCCATTTAACATGGTTATCATATTGCGTTTATCCACCTCCATCTATCATCTGTCTCCCTTTTTGCTCCTTCTCTCTATCCTTCTGTCCCTTGCAAATACAGCTATGGCACTTCTGGTCTGGCCCACCTTAGGTCAGGTTCCAACCAACCAAGTGAAAACTAGTGGTCTAGTTCAGTGTTATTCAAACTGTGGGTCAGGACCCACTTGGTGGGTCGTGACCTGATGTCAGGTGGGTTGCAGAAAGCTGGGAGCAGCCATCTTAGAAACCGCAGACCTGATTCTTGTTATATTCCTTTTGTGAGTGTTAAATTTGAATTTTCAAGGGAGGTTTTTTTTTTAAAAAAAATTGTTTTTAGTTCAGTGCTTTTACATAGTATTTTGTCCTAATCTTGCTTTCTGTCAGATGTGTTTCATGGATGTACAGTTGTTGTCAACCAAGAATGCCAATTTACATTTCAGGAGTGTCATTTTATTATGTTACAATGACAGCACTTCCTGCTTGATGATGTCACTTCCTGCCACAACATCTCTTCCAGGTTGATGACATCACTTCCTGTGGGTCCCGACATGAGTGTCATTCTAAAAAGTGGGTCCTGGTCTAAAAAGTTTGAGTACCACTGGTCTAGTTCATATGTGATTGATTTGATTCTCTGGTCTCATCAATGAGTATATTGCTGCCCTGCTACAATGAGCAGGCTGCCCTGCTACAAAACATTGTCTACGAATGTATCTGCAGAATGATTATTAGGGCAGTCACCCTCAAAGTGTGCCTTATGGCACACAAATGTGCCAAGAGAGAGAATGGCTAGTCTGCCACAAAAAAATAAACAATTAAAAATGCCTGGAAGCTCAAAAGGACTCACTAGCCAAGGTGGCTGCCGTATGCATCTCTGCATGTTCCTCCATTGGACTTTCATCTTCCAACCACATACACTGCTAATGGGGGATTTCTCTGTGCACCTTTTTGAGATGCCAAAGTGAAGCTACCCTCCCATTTTAACTCATAAAATGAATGTGCCTCTAATATCAGGGGCTTGGAAGACATAACCCACATAGGGTATGAAGGATGGGAAAACCATCCACAGGGAGTTCTGGCAAACCATGGTTTGTCAAGTCACTGTTCAAGAAGCCTTCATTAGGCCCATGTCATAGAGCAAGTCAGCTACCTCTTGGGGCTTGTGATGGTAAAGGACAGTGAGAACACAGAGTTACAATGCTAAGATACACGTACAATTTTCTTACCTTCCTGTTTGTTTAAAGAATTGCTCCTCAAATTCTCTTAACATTTTTCTTAGCCTTATCTTGTCCGCTCTAGTTTCTCGGAGATGTTCCAGGAGCACAGGCCTGCAAAGGGAGAACTGGAATTTGAAGACTGCAGATTCTTGGATCATGACTATTCATACAACTTCAACCAGTGTTACTTCCCGTAGCACAAACTTAAGTGTAAAGTTGGCTTGGATGCTCCTAATGGATTTCATCTTGCAAAAAATGTATGAGGGAATTTTGCTCATTCTGCCCTAGCACATTGATAATTCTGATAATGTACATTAATGCAGCAGCAGCAGCATTTTTTTTTCCATTACAACTGGAAAAGGGTGTATTATATTAGGCATGTTAGCTTGCATTGGAATAGCTGGGCCATTCTGAACTCAGAGCTAAGCAGGGATAACAGGAAGTGTAGATGATTTGCATGTCCTATTCCCCATACTTTTGTTGCTCACCCACAATCAACACTATACATCTCCAGAAGCAAAAGTTGCATGCCAGTCTCTT
Organism: Lerista edwardsae; assembly: GCA_029204185.1. Lineage (NCBI taxonomy): Eukaryota > Metazoa > Chordata > Lepidosauria > Squamata > Scincidae > Lerista > Lerista edwardsae. The sequence goes on along the minus strand of JAJKFI010000035.1, from coordinate 5,007,602 downwards.
AAAGTTTCCAAGCAGAAGTCAATACTCACATTGTGGCCTCATGCAAGTTAGACATTGACAGGGCAGGCTGTTTGCTTGCTTGCTTTTCGTCCAGGGGTGAAACAAAGACAGGCTCATTCTCATCTTCTGAACAATGTAGATGCTCATCAGTGGGCAGGTTGATGGACGTAGCAGAGGATAATTCATAGCTACTCTGGGAATGATCTTCATCAGAATCTTCCTCCTCCTGCTTGTAACATGGAATGCAAATTATCAGATTATATTGATTACAAGCATGTCTTTAAAAAATGATTGCTAAAGGTAATATAGCAAATTAGGTCTGCATCACAAATTACCACTGAAATCTCCCAAAGGTTAGAGCAGTGGTTCCCAAACTGTGCACTGTAGCACCCAAGGATGACCCAGCAAACTCAATGGGGGCACCCTGGCATGGCCCGGCAGCCTCTTCTTAATGGATCTCCTGGGCGCTGCCATTTCAAATTGTGCAAGATCGGGCAAGTTTGGGAACCGCTGGATTAGAGGCATATGAGCAAATAGCAGATTAACCTGGGCACAAATGTACAGTCTTAAAAATGTGAGCATTTCTGGGGCACAGGCTGTGGGGTGTTTCCCAAGAAAGATCATTTTCACATGCAAGGCGTGTTGGTTTTGCTTTAGATCAGCTCCTATCGTGAATGGAAAATCTACACTGGCTGGGGTCAGTTTTCCTTCTGAACTCAGAATCTCTTCCTTCCTTCCATGCAAGTAAGTAGCATAACTTCTTCCCCGGTCTTCCTCTCCCAAGCAGTCCCAGTTTTTGATTAGTTGTCACCAATTTATCCCTTGCAAGGGTAAGCTCTTAAAACAGTGGCAACAAGCACGCCCACAGCATTAATGAACAAGCCTCACTGGGCAATCCTAAGCAATCCTAAGCAATAATAACTTTATTATTATTACTATTTGCCTGTAAACCGCTTTGTGAACTTCGTGTTGAAAAGCGGTTATAAGTACCTGATTGATTGATTGATTGATTGATTGATTGATTGATTGATTGATTGATTGATTGAT